>NQII01000040.1:1927712-1991011 GCA_002778355.1 Clitarchus hookeri
GACTTCCAACACTGACCCCGCATCCTGGTGTGGTGATATGACTGACTCTACATCACTGACTGATCCTGCTGGGGTCCGCTCCCCGGCCTCGACTGACGGCTCTACACAACTCACTCGACTGACTCCGGCGACCTCACGATCCGACTGACTCTGGCGACCTCACGATTCGACTGACTCCATCCTTTTCCTACAAGTTGGCTTTTATCCTCTCTCAATGCCCCCCAGATCCTCACATGTATTTCACTCGAGGGGGGGAGGAAGGGAGGGGTGTCCTTGCGGCCATACTCCCAAACACTGTCAGCCCTTCTTACTCGTCCAACTAGAAGTGTGTCGGCAGAACTCTAGCTTACTTCTGCATTAAATCAGCACGTGTCCATGTTCTCACACATTTTCCTCGAAGAGAGGGGACCCGCTGCAATCCTACCAAACACTGTAAGTCCTTTTCTCGTGTATCTCACCTTGGCATGTGTCCATGTTCTCACGTGTTTTACTCGGTGCGTCGGCGATTTGCTAGCTTAACTCGGCATTATCTCAGCATGTGATAACTGCCTGTCCCCCCCCTTCAGGCCGGCCTGGCCTCGCGGCATGTGTCCCGTGACACGTGTCTCACGTCACTTTTCTCGCAGCATGTGTCTACTGGGGAGCCATACACTGGTTTAAGATGGAGGGGGTGTGACAGCGGCACTACTAATACTAACAATGCGGCATGCGTCAAAGATCATTATCGCAAATATTTCTAGCCACATAAATTTTTATTAAACGTCTACACTTATATCAGTATCAGTTTTATACTTACAGTAGGATTTTTATAACTTCAGTGATATCTGTATAAAGGTCTCGCAATCAAAGGCTAATAAGTGATTTTAACAGCTCTATTTTCAACATGTTTATAAAAAGTTACAGGCTAATTATTCATAAGATGAAGTAAACTATTAAAAACTTAGTTCAAAATGTATTTTTACAAAATGAATTTATAAAATTTTAAACATATATTTTGTGTATCAAAATTTTCAAATGTTGAAGTATGTGTATATTGATTATCATTTCCTTTCCTGTTTAAAAAAAAACTACAACAAAATTGGCATATCAAATTTATTATTATTAAATTTATATTTTACATCAAAGGTAATTTCTTTAAGCATAGTGGTAATTATCTTTTTAAGGAATATCACTAATTAA
The DNA here is from genome assembly GCA_002778355.1 of Clitarchus hookeri. Classification (NCBI taxonomy): domain Eukaryota; kingdom Metazoa; phylum Arthropoda; class Insecta; order Phasmatodea; family Phasmatidae; genus Clitarchus; species Clitarchus hookeri. The sequence goes on from NQII01000040.1 coordinate 1,928,892, forward strand.
AATCATAGGCATCATAAAGAAAAAAAAATCTATCTTGCAATTTTGTACCGAGTTTTCTTATTGTTATAAATTAATTAGTTCTGATCAGTTATAGAATAAATATTTTTTTACCCAATATGAGTATTATGCAACATTAAACAATAAAAAACAAATCTTTATAAATGTGTTATGCTATATGAAGTACCTAATAAAAATTTAAAAATTAATTTTATGCTATATTTTTTAATTTGTTTAACATTGGTACAAACTAGAGTAAAATGAAGCAAAGTAAGAGTGAAGAGATTTGGGCCGCTCTTAACAGCGAGTTCATGAGAGTAGATTAAAATGAAAATGAGAGAAAGGGGACAATGTGTTCCAGGATCTGAGCCGAAGCTGCCCGGCCCCCATGTTGTGACATCACACAGAGACCATCTTGGATGAGGGTGACCTTAACCTCGGGCTGATATTAAGCCCAAAACAAAAAAAACAAAAAAAACAAAAAAAAAAAAAAACAGTCCCAAAAATTTAAATAAAATTTAGAAAAAAAAACACGATTAAAGAATTTTATGTTATGTTTGTCGCCTTCGTTCCACTCCAGGGTTTGAAACAAGGATGGAGTTCACATACTCCCCACATGGTAGCCAGAAGACGACTGACACCCAGCAATGTTTTTCATTTGTTATTTAGTTGGCTCCCCTGTACCACCACATCAAGCTCTCCATTTTTTTGTTATTCAATCAATTAAATTGTTGCCTTTGCTTACTTAGCTCATCTTCTACCCCTTCCTCTCCATACTACAACTGCTGTCCATTGTCTTTCGCAATCTATTACTAGAGAACTCTGATAACTAAATTGTTCAGTATGGCCCACTAGAACACACTAGTAATTGATGTTCTCAGCATCGGCCACCAGAGTGCACCCATTTTGCCAATTGCCAAACCTCTGGGCTAGAGTGTAGTGATGTTGACTTGAGACAAGTTCCAGACTACTTCATGCTTTTCCAATCCACAAAGAATGTCAATTAACATATTTGATTGTTTTCTGTTTTCAACATACAGCGTATTATTTATTGTAAAATGTTTTTTCAAAGCAGTATTTTTATGAAATAATTATTTTATAAAGCAAATAATTTTAATGGCTCAGTAAAAATTAAAACACTCTATTTAAAAAAATGGTTTTATTTGGTAAATAATGATATAATAAAATACATATACACATTAAAGATGATTATTTAGACATTATTTTGAGCATTTCTATGCTACGTTTAATAAAATATAGATGTCAACATATTTAAAAACTGTGAAGGTCCATCCTCTATGATTCATTGAGGAAGCTCCTTGCATGTATCCATACGCACCCTTATGCCATCCTTCCATTGTTGCGATTGTTCAGCATTGGTGGTCGACAATAAAATTGATTATGTAACAGAGGTCTATGGCCTATTTGGCGATTCAGTTGTCACAGCCGAAGAACTGGCTGGCTCTTCTGCAAACCCGGTTCCAAACACTGCCGATGACAATGGCGAAGATGTTGGACATTCCGGTAGACACACAGGTGCCTCGGCTGAAGAGACAGATGATACAGCTGAAGAGGCAGAAGAAAAGGCCCAAGCAGTTAATAGTATGGACGAAGAAGTCGATGCCAAAATTGGTACCATGCCCGAATAAGGTGAGGATTGTGGTGTTTTAAGCAACCTGCCCAAAGAGGTCGATGGAAATGTAGGTATCACTACCGAAGAAATCGATGGCATCACTGGTACCACTCCCGAATAAATATGTGGCATCACTGGTATAATGCCCAAAGAAGAAACTGGCACTGCTGGTTCCACACCCAAAGAAATTGATGGCACTACCACAGGCACCATTGGCTTTTGGATGTCTGAATACATCATGGACTCACAGTAAGACTTTGACATAGAAGCAAAGCCACAGAGGCTATACGAGGCGNGGTACCACTCCCGAATAAATATGTGGCATCACTGGTATAATGCCCAAAGAAGAAACTGGCACTGCTGGTTCCACAACCAAAGAAATTGATGGCACTGCCACAGGCACCATTGGCTCTTGGATGTCTGAATACATCATGGACTCACAGTAAGACTTTGACATAGAAGCAAAGCCACAGAGGCTATACGAGGCGAACTGTAGACATAGTTTTCAATTGACGAACTGGCAATCCTATAAGGTGTCATTATTTATACTAATCCATTATACCCACCACACTCTCTGCTATAGTGCTCGACCACTGCATGTTTCAACATTAAGTCTGGAATCTTCTTTCTGCTTGTCTCGGCACATCAGTATTTTGCGCAAGAATAGTGACGAGCAGAAAAACAATATGCAGCAGCTACTGCATATCCCACCATCTCCAAATGATACCCTTACCTGGTTAATTTTTTCGAAATTAAAAATGTATGAGAAACTTTGCTACGGCAATGTACCATGTCAGTTTTTATCAGGTTCGTTCTCCAATGGAAGTAAATTGCCAAAAATTCTAATAATTAATAGTATTCAGTATAAAAATATATACCACAATAGTGTACGCTACAATTATTTTGAATCATATAAAAGGAATGCTAACAAATAGACCACCAAAAATACCTTTTCACTATACAAATATACCACGATAGTGTACTCTAAAATTATTTGAAATCTGATAAAAGGAATGTTATACAAATAGACCACCACAAATACCTTCATACTATACAATAAAATAGAGAGTCAAAAATGCAAACACATTCAGCCATGAGTGGCATCCCCAAATACAATATTTTGCATGCACATTGTAAAAAAACTTAGCTGTGAAGCGGTTCATGTTAAGCTGTGTGTCGCTCCATGATTTCAATAAAGACAAATATTTAAAAGTGGTCTAAAATGTTAATCTGCCTAACCTACTCTTAAAATTTCTCATTACATCCAAATACTTACATGAGTACGAAAAATCGCCATTTTCCTTTGCTAGTCATCATCGTCACTGACTTCCTCAGCTGAACGTTATACTTACTGGACGGCTGACCATCTGACCTCGAGGACCGGGTTTTCCTTGCACCTTATTGTATAAAAATTGATCACAGAACTTCAAGAGTGTCTGATTAATATATATATATATATATTGGCAACAATGCCAATTTCAATTTATCGTTACAAATCATGACGACATATTCATAGATTATCGCATGCGCACTCTACCCCAACGTTGTAACAGTACAGCATTACAGCATAGCTTGTAACATCACGCCGCCGGAAGTGCTGAGGTGGGATGTTCGACGTGCCACGGCAGTAGAAAGCTATGCTTTGACGAGGCAGGAGTGCTGCCAGATTCCCAATGATGGCGGGCCCATTGCACCATTTTCATGTAGCCATTGCTGCTACTACCACCGCTGCTTGGATGACTGGTGCTTGTTTCCAATGCAGTTTCAAAGGTAGAAAATTATAATTTCCACAGTGAAAAACTTCCATGACAGGCAGGCGTAGAAAATTATGGTTTTACTTATGCATAAAATATCGCGAAACAGGGCATTCGAAAGTTACAGGGCATGTTAAGGCAAATGTGTATTCCCAAAACCATCTATGCGAACACTCGTACATGTATGAAATATGTAGAGTTTATGTTTGAAATTTACATTTTGTTTCAATTGTGTAAACTCTTTATACCCAAAGCAATGTTAGGAATATTGGATTTCATCAAAAAATGTCAATGTAAAAATATAAACAAATTTTTACATGCAATTTATCAAACAGAAAATAAAGATAAACACTTATGTGATACATTTTTTTATCTTCAGATATTTATTTAAGATTTTAGCCTGTCGCATAATAGGTAGAGCAATTCACATGTTGGTATGCAAAAACTTTCTGCGAAGAGCCATGCGAATCACAGGGTCGATACGAGGATCATCGACACAAGCAGCAGCAATACTTGTCTTCAATTTCACCACCCATCGAATTATCAATGCAGTGTATACCTGTATCGTTATTGATCGGCGGCTGAATGTTGGCAGTACTAACACCTTTCTCGTTAACATCAGGTTCAGTGGGGGCAGGATTGGCATTGGCAGCCCCGGGCAGACACCTTGCTAGGCAGCAACATCATCGGCGATGGGGTGCCAACGCGTTTTCAGAGTTGGGGGCACATCCATCAGATGGCACATTATCAAACGTGGAAATAACGATGGGTACATGGTACCAACGAAATATTCTCCGACATCTGATCTTCTGACTTGACTCTTCAACCGTCTAGACTAGTGGCTGGGAGTTCTGCTACATGCAATCCATTGTGACAGCATTTGTGTGTGTAGGAAAATACTCCATGTCTTCATTCCTGGTGTCGCTCGATGTGTGTTAAAGATAGCAGCACACTTTTCGGGCTCGTAATAGGCTACCAGCTTCTGGCTCATATCATATGTCAGGGGAAAGCATGAAAATCTCTAATGATGCATGTCACTACTGACAACATTCTGTGTATGTATGTTGGTAGCAGGTGTCCTATTAGCTGTAGTCGATGGTAGAGTTACCAGGTGTGTCACTCACATAAATTTTCTCTAATTGTAAAGCATACACATTAGTCTGGTGTCTGGAAGCCCCCTAAAAGTGGTAAAATTGTCCTGCCTCGGGTCGATTCAAGTGCTTTTGTGTCAAGTCGTAGCTAATCGAATTCTGGTCCAAGGATGAGGTGCACCATTTGTGCAGCAGCAGTATGTTCTTCAGTGTACAGGTAAAGTCAGCTTCTGACCTCTCGCAGACATGGTAATGTGGCTCGTAGTACATTTTAACGAGTTTGAAAAGCGAATGACATCGCAATGACAGCGATTCGACATGCATGTCGATGATTTCCCCTTCAAATTGACATATATCACTCTGCCATTTCTTTTGCTCAGTTCCTGCCACAGAAATTGGGCCTTCCGGTATTGCAGCAGGAGTTTGCCCACCTGACGTTACAAAATCTTGCCTTTGTCCCACTCCAAGCCATGGTAGTACTTGTTTATCCATTTATTTGTTACCTTGCTCTTCTCGTCGAAGAGTTTCCACATGTAGAGTGGTTTGCATGTTGCTATCGTCTTCATAGGGCATGGCGATCACCTTGAGTATGACGCCATTTTGGTTGTGGAAATGCTGCAGTTTTACAATAAATCTTGACATTGACGATGCTTGAAGTCGACTAAACAGATATAATGCTGAACTGTCATATTTACATATTCTCTGCACAGCTCACGACAGTATTTTGATGGTCTTGTCTCGGCAATTCTATGAAACGAGCCAGCCGTGAAGTATCAGGTAGATTGTTATGTGTGTGATTGATTATTTCCATGAATTATGAAATCGATCCTGCATTCGATTATATTCGAGGTAATTCATTTTTCCTGTTTGCACACATCAATACCATGACTGGAACTATGATCATGAAAATAGTAGGGCTTGGTATCGGAGAATGAACATGTCTATAATACACATTNATACCATGACTGGAACTATGATCATGAAAATAGTAGGGCTTGGTATCGGAGAATGAACATGTCTATAATACACATTTTAGTATTTAGCATACATCTGATATGCGAGCAGGTACTGTCCATTTTCAAAGTTCATGTTAATGTCCAAATAATGGATAGCTTTCGCTATTCGAAAATATTTACACATTTTCAATTTGAATGATTTCGTACTACGAATGACTCGTTCTTACATTGTACTATCGTATGGTATGTAGCCCGACAATTATATTCANTGAATGATTTCGTACTACGAATGACTCGTTCTTACATTGTACTATCGTATGGTATGTAGCCCGACAATTATATTCCTCATTTTCTCAGAAGTGAAACTGGAATTTACCATCTAATTTTGTGCAGTCTTGCTGGCAATCTGGAGTATGTATCAAGACTCCGCGACCTGAAAGCAACATCAATGTTTTTGCCATCTTCCATGATCTTCGGAATCTTTGTACCTTCTGTGTTGCTCAACTGAACATGAGGCAGTATCCATTCGATAGACTGTAGCTTCCATTTCCACAGCCTTTTCGTTTTCTCCCATACCCTCGATGGTGTCTACATGAGTATTTGTTAGAAGCAGCGTCAATTATTGCTTCGAATTGATAATAATGTGTTTGTAATCTACAGCGAACCCCAGAGAATCGAGAGCACGACATACAACTAGAATTTACTTTCTGGTCATATAGGAGCATTGTAGTAATATTTTATTCCACATACTGCCATATTGGCTGCAAACAGCTCATTCTGCATTAGCGGTAGGCAATTTTTTAATCGTCGAGATTATGCTCACATATCGCGACTGGTCCACCTCGGCATCGTTGAAAAAATGCATGATGCAATCTGTCAGTTGAAGAATTTCATTGCTCGAAATTTTCGTCGATGCCAAGTTGGAACTATTTTCTATTATAAATTTCCCACTAAATCGTAGAAATGTCTGGCATGGACGAGTGCAGATTTCTTGGTGTTGGATTGCGATCCGAATTTCCGATGGTAGTGAGTGTGGTTCGATCAGAAAAGATCATGTGAAGTTCCAACTTCATCACACTGTCTTAAAAAACTACTGGCTCTTCGATGTTTAGGTGTTTGTCCATGGCAATCGACTTCGAAGTCGATATTGCAGAAGAAAATTTCGTTTGCATGTGTTAACGTCTTGGTGACCTTCTGCTTTGTTTTATTGCTTCTTGTAGTTGTAAATAATTCTGCCAAAGTCTTAAAATGAAAGCATATGAGGATTTATTCGTTTCGAAAGTTCACCAATTCTCTGTTCTGATGCACAATAGATACGACCACCTTGTGCACTCTCTTCACGGTGACAAAAATTTTAATGATTTGTGGTGTCATGACCAGTTTAAGACCTGGAGGAACCATAGGTGAAAACTTGAGTATCATATTGCTTGGCCTCACATTGAGATGTGTGCTATTGGCCAAATGGATGTTTATCTGTACCACATTGTTTGGCAGGATGTTTCCAGTTCGTGATGATTCGTTTATTTTTGCCTCTTCGTAGAGTAATGGCTCGAACCCCAGTATCGGCCCAACGGTATTCGGTTTCGTTTAGTCGATATTTTCGCGGTATCTAATGACACGCTTGAGAGGTGTGACATATGTTTTTAAAATGTTGCATAAAATATATTAATGCCATGTTGTCAACAGTTTGATTATGAGTTTAACTAGGTTGAGTTTTGTCCTGTAAACACTTTGGTTCACTCAAGAGGTTTTGTTGACAGTTTGTTAATTTATGTGCCATGCAGAACGTATTTATTTTTCATGAAAATGCCAGAGAGGGTTTTTTTTTTAATATTTTTTTCCAGGGTTATTTAATTTTGTTTTTCAAGAGGATTTAATGTTTTCATAATGTTAATTGGTTGTTTATTCTGGTTGTAAACAGCGTTTTTGAGTGTTGTATCATAATATAGTTTGAAGAGTCAAAGGTTTAATGTACATAGTTTGAAGTAGGCAGCATTTTGTGTGATGTAATGAACGATAGGGATTTTTGAATGCACTGATTTGTAAGCCCTTACTCTGACAAGTTAATTTGAATTTAAAATTGTTGAAGTAGAAAAATTTTCACTTTAAAAAATTAATCGGCGACATTATTATTCTAATTTAATAACGATTTTGTAAAATTGGAGTTTTGAAGTTTGATTTTGGAGTAAAAATTGAGTTTTAGGCCGATGGAGTGCATTTTGCCCAATAGAAGAGGGCCGATTATTTTTTTGCCATAATAACGTATTTTAATATATACAGTTTTTCAACATGGCAGATATGGTACCCAAGGCTGATATCAACATCTGGATCTTGTGTCTAGACCCGGTGTTATTTATTGCCGACATATGGTAAACGCCTTTTAACTACGTTTTGTGACATTATTTGTACTTTCAACGAAATTTCGGCAGTTTTCCATCAAGTTTCTACAGGAAATAAATATCGCTGTAAATTAATTCTTCGGAACATAAAGATTGGTGGTTTCTACGCAATTTTAAATACGTTAAACTAAATTTCTCTTCGATGCAGTTTTGATTGTCTCTACCGACAATTTTGAATTGTTGAGCTAAGCCAAAGCATAAATAAGTGGAAGAGAAGTTGCTAGTTAAGTGAAAGAAACATCTTGCAACAAACAGAAAATTATAAATTACACATGTGAAGACTTTGAAGTTTATTTGCTGCAAATTTCTAACCGAAGTCATAAGCTTAAATACACGCATAATTTTCTGTAGTTTGTAGAAACGCTGCTATTATCCTGAGATTTACTACATTTTTCGATACACTCCACTAACACTCCTTTGATTTTATTAAAAGGAAATACTCCACCAGTGTCATGTTACTCGTTTAGTAGTGTTTAGCAGTAGCTGTTGTGATGCTATTATAGATATTTCTATGTTTATTTGTAGTGTGTGTCGATTCCTGTTTTGTGTATGATTCTTCACACTGTACCTGCGCTGTTGTTAACTGCTTATTATACAGTGCAACACCAGTTTGCTTCTTCTCTCTACAACACTATTCACATTATTTCCCATACAAATCTACATTTCAGTAGAGTATTTATTATTACTTTTCCTCAGAGTATTGAGGTTTCCACATAGCTTGAAGTCTGTGTCGGAGACAGTAAATCTTCAATGAACATTGTGATGTCGTCTATTTCATAAGAGCACATGGGCAACTATACTTCGTGGGAGACATTATCACTTTTCACAAGGTATAGCTTGCAGTTTTTCTCATAGATTTTCGTTATTGCATTGTACATTTGAAAATCGACCAGGTGTATACACAATTCCCCATCCAGGTCGATTGGTGAGAAATGAACTGCATGCAGATTGGATGTACGTTCCGTCAAGGTAAGTATTATCGACATGACTGATGGTTCCCGATCGATGTTTTAGCCTTTTATTCAATTTACTTTTTCGATCGGACAAGGAGGCATAGGTACAAATGCCCGCAGTTCCATATATTTGGCACATGCTCTGACTCATAGTTATAAGTCAATAAGGAAACTCTACGAAGGTACCATTGCAGTTCTGATAGGGGCCTTAAATTACTTAAACTGTCATAATAGTCTCCACGTTTGTTTCGTTCTACATAAGCTACACAGTCTGTGCCAGACCAAATGGTCGTGTCCAGATTAATTATGACTTATTCGTTACATTTTGGTTTGGTGGCAAATTCTCTTGCATAAACACTCCCTTAAAATATGGTACTTTCAGTTTGTGTATGTACAGTTCTAACTCCACGTTTCTTAGTGGTGTTTTAGGCAGTTAATTCACGATATTCTCTGCTTCAGTTTCTTGATGTGCTGATGTGTTAGATTTACACCTGATGGATAAGGATGCAGGTAAAAACATTGCTCATTTTCCCCACATGGCAATATCTTCAATGTTTGCACTGTGACTCTGAGCCTCGGAAAACTTATTCCATCCGTTCGATTATGTGTTAATGGCTTGGACGATACCACTCGTGAGCCCAATCCGATTTCCAAGGGCTCCGAGTGCAGGCAGAAAAAAATGGTATAAATCTACNTGCTTATTATACAGTGCAACACCAGTTTGCTTCTTCTCTCTACAACACTATTCACATTATTTCCCATACAAATCTACATTTCAGTAGAGTATTTATTATTTCTTTTCCTCAGAGTATTGAGGTTTCCACATAGCTTGAAGTCTGTGTCGGAGACAGTAAATCTTCAATGAACAAGGTGATGTCGTCTATTTCATAAGAGCACATGGGCAACTCTACTTCGTGGGAGTCATTATCACTTTTCACAAGGTATAGCTTGCAGTTTTTCTCATAGATTTTCGTTATTGCATTGTACATATGAAAATCGACCAGGTGTATACATAATTCCCCATCCAGGTCGATTGGTGAGAAATAAACTGCATGCAGATTGGATGTACGTTCCGTCAAGGTAAGCATTATCGACATGACTGATGGTTCCCGATCGATGTTTTAGCCTTTTATTCAATTTACTTTTTCGATCGGACAAGGAGNATCGACATGACTGATGGTTCCCGATCGATGTTTTAGCCTTTTATTCAATTTACTTTTTCGATCGGACAAGGAGGCGTAGGTACAAATGCCCGCAGTTCCATGTATTTGGCACATGCTCTGACTCATAGTTATAAGTCAATGAGGAAACTCTACGAAGGTACCATTGCAGTTCTGATAGGGGCCTTAAATTACTTAAACTGTCATAATAGTCTTCACGTTTGTTTCGTTTTACATATGCTACACAGTCTGTGCCAGACCAAATGGTCGTGTCCAGATTAATTATGACACATTCGTTACATTTTGGTTTGGTGGCAAATTCTCTTGCATAAACAGACTTGTATGTATAGTTCTAACTCCACGTTTCTTTGTGGTTTTTTAGGCAGTTAATTCACGATATTCTCTGCTTCAGTTTCTTGATGTGTTGATTTGTTAGATTTACACCTGATGGATAAGGATGCAGGTAAAAACATTGCTCATTTTCCCCACATGGCAATATCTTCAATGTTTGCACTGTGACTCTGAGCCTCGGAAAACTGCTTCCATCCGTTCGATTATGTGTTAATGGCTCGGACGATACCACTCGTGAGCCCAATCCGATTTCCAAGGGCTCCGAGTGCAGGCAGAAAAAAATGGTATAAATCTACTGGTAGATATTCTCTTGGCCTTGTATGTTTTTTCCTCTTCATTTGTTTCACTTGAGCCTTTTTCTTGTTCTTTGTACCAATTATCATTTTTACTTGTGCTTTTACCTTTCTATTTTCACCCATTCCCATCTTCAACTTGCCTTTCATAATGTTACAAACACCCTAGGCTACAATTTTTTCTCCAAGCCTGTTGTCTGACGATTTTCTTATGTTGTCGACCTTCTTTACAAAATTATGTTCTGCCAAGTGTCTCAATTTGAAATCCCTGTGCTGGGCATAGGCGATGTTTTACTACTTGAATGCTTTATCCAGCGTGTTTATACTGGTGTCTCCACACGCCAGGCATTATCCTAGCTTCAATATGGTCTGTAGAACTTGTATCTGGGAATGTGCAGCTCGAATGGCAGATTGTTGATCTGTGTGTCCACAACAAATTTTTCGAACCTGATTGTTCTCTTCGAGGCAACATGGTGAACTGAACTATGGCTGTATAAATATGCTTCTTTTATACATTTTTGTTTCAGTATCATGGAGATTGTCAATCAAGGTGTTCATATTCCTATAAAAGTTACCAAGGAAGGTACCAAAACCTGATGCGACTCTGGTCGAAGTGAGCTGTTGCCTGGTACTTTTAGGTGCATCACCATGGGACCATCAAATTGCGACAAGACATGTGTGCTGCTGAGACTGCTGGAAGAACCAATTAGTCTTCGGTTCAAGAATGTTTACCTCCAGCAACCGAAATAACAGCAACTCACAAATTTTCTTCGGCTGTGGATTGTGTGGGTTATTCGCCATGCAGTAGTAATGAAGCTGTTTTGCCACCGAACGAGTGCTACTTGGCCCTGATTTCGTTTTCGCTGGAGTCGCATGCAAGAAATTAATGTGTATAAGAAGTAATTTAGCATGAGACAGCATGTGAACATTGACTGTATGTACCTCAGACAAACTTATTCATGCATGCTTAAACAGCTGCTCTGTGACAATGCGAACATGTTGGTGTTGTTTCGCATGGATGTTATTAAATCGTGGCACATGTATGATGAACACATAAATACAGACATGGAATATTCAGATTTCAAGAATATGTGTTACTTGTGCTGGAAACTATAGGTACAAATTTGTATGGATGTAAAAGGCTAAACACTATATAATGGCAGGTACCGACCGGGGTTCGACTATTTCGTCGTCGACCATCGAAAATGAGTTACAGCATTTCGACTTTCGGGCAAATCAGCCTCAAGCTGTATCATGACAAAGGTGAAGATGGTGTAGTTGTCTCATATTTAGAAACAATGTAAATTACATTGCCAGTAGAATAATAATTATAAATACTGGAAAAACCGAACGATTTTAATATGCTGCTACTAAATATTTCATCCTCGAAAGTGGCAATGGCCTCATCTCGGAATTGTGCAATATGTTTTCTGAACAAAACACATTCTTTCGGAACTATCTGTATGAGCTCGGGGTGATAACGGAACGTGTGAAGATGGAGATTGTTGGTGATTTAACAGCCATTGACAAGCATGCAACGAGTTTGCAATGGCAAGTTACCAAATTTTGAATGTGGCACCTACACAAAATCAAGAAGAACTGTAAAACCAGGATGTAAACATGACATGCACATTCAATGACTTGATTTCCTGACTCGCGACAAAAACAATTAATATTCAGAAACACAAAAGGGATATACTGGTTGTCTGCAGCGAACATTTTAATAGGATCGAAAGTTGTTTGAGACCCGAGGCTAAACCTGTCAAAAAGGGCAGTGGTAGCTATTTTAATTCAGTGTGATGTTGGACATTGCTAGCTAACTGAATCGAGAAATTCAGTCTGCTTGCTCAAAGTATTTGCTCCTAAGAGAGCCAAACTTTCAGGCGACCTTATAAATGAAGAAATATTTAACCCATTACTCGCCGTCTTGATGTAATCAGAGAGGCTGGTCGAAAACCTGTAGATGTAAAGACCAAAATCGACGATACTGTTGGAACTATGAAGAAGCATAAATGTAATAAAGATGTGCATACAGATCAGTATTATGGGTTGAATGTAGATTTGCTACCCATGAAAAAAGTTAGGAAGAGAGCCCTCGAACCTAATGCCCTGGTTCACCCGTACCTTCAATCGTACTTATCACGCAGTAATGATATAACATATAGTGTTTACAGGCACGACGATAAATAGTTCCTTAGTGCAAATTAAATATAAACTCTACCAAGTTGGATTGTCCAAGTTGGCGAACACAAGAAGCATGGAACACCCAGCCTTTATGAACATCTATTTCGCAAGGAGCCCATGGCATATCTGGAATCCAACCTGCTAGAATACAAGATATTGCTCGATCTCATGCATGCACTTTACCAAGGTAAAGATACCAAGAGTGGTGCTTAGAAGGGCAAATATTACGAAAAAATAGACATTCTCGCAGACCTCTTCAGTGGAATAGCACTGAAAAGCGATGAAATTTTTGAAGATGATGGTCGACGATAAGGACATCGACTATGTGTTTTGGGACGACCCGAATGAGCTGGTTGAGAGGCTGCAAATGCTGGTAGCTTCACATAAAGTTGTAAATTCCTCTCACACCAATGAGGTAATTACGACTATTAAAGAACTGAAGAACGTAGGCTACATACGATGAGTCCATTGGGAATCACCCATGAACTTCACACAGCTGTGAGACGCAACTACCACCAGAACAAAGTCGTTATATGTTGGATGAACGACCTGTTTCAAGCCGACCTTGTGGAGTTGGTATCGTATGCTCGGGTCAACAAGGGCTTAAAATACATATTGTCTGGCATCGATGCATATAGAAAATTCAAGAATGTATGGCTGCCACATGTTTTGGTACCTTGTACTCTGGACGAGTGAAGGCGATGGCCGACAGGGCATAGACACAACAGATGTTGCTACTCTATGTATGCATTTCAAACACATAACTCGAAATCAGTATTACACCACCTCTCGACTGGAAGACATTGGGGTATATCAGCCCAGGAGTGGTACATGAGCGCTTGATAGCAAAATATAGGTGGTCCATTGCCTAATTGGGCATGGATGCACACTTTATTATTTTATTAAGATGTTGACTAGTCGACGATACACATATATTATATTGTAAGCGAGTATGCAAATAAAATTCTGGTAAACCAAGTAAAAGTTTTATGGAGAAAGCATTCCGCAAGCCACTTTTGCATTAGATTTTTGATATATTATTCGAGTAATGTATTCGGTTTGAGATGAAGAATTTAGTAACCGTGATGCAATGCTAACAATTGCTGTTTGCTTTTGGAACAAATAAAATATAGTATATTTTGTTCATCATTTAATTTGGTATGATGAATAAATTCTCACAAATGTAGTATGAAGTATTACAAAATTGCTGAATCATTAGTATCTCACTTCAGTAAACTGTATAATACAAGTTGGCATGAGATATGAATTTCTTGGTACCTCATGGGAAAATGGTCCGACCTCCTTTCAGGAGGATACCCATCTTTTGGATTATTATGTAAGAGTCTTCATGAACTCTGCATATTTTGACTATTGTTAAGATTTTGGTAAGTGATGGAAATGTGTATTTTCATGTGTTATTATGCTCATACCAATTATAGACGAAAGAGTGATATCAAGTATAATTGTAATGTTAATTAGGGATAATTGGCAAATATGTGGGATGTACATATCTAACTCAGTTTGTTCTCACATTTCATGTAATGTGATACATTGTGAATTGAATTGTGCGCATGTCGGTCGGTACTGGCAGAGTTACTAGCGCCCAGAGTACTAATCAGAATAATGATTTATTGCTGAACTTCTCATAGCTCTCGAGTCAATATTGTGTGGAGTAAGTTTTAAAAGAAGTGGGTGATATTGTTCAGGAAACTTAGGTGTGTTGAGTGTGGGTTTTTTCATTTCTTGTACTAGTGGTACCATGTCAATTATTAAGTAGGAATTTAATTGAATTTCGGTTTTGTTATTCTAAATAAGAAATAGGTTTTGTATCCTAGGTGATTGTATTTAGGGCTTAAGTCCACGACACAATATATATAATCTACTCAGGTGTGTATGTTATATAATAACTAATATGTAAAGTTCTATGATAGCAATTAAGAGTACCACTTTTATTTTATTGTATGTTAATACATGTAGCTAGAGCAGATGTACGTTTTGATGGGCCATGAAGCCTGCAGTGGCATCCAGGTCACAGATGTCAGTGTGTGCTCAGAACCAACGGATAATGAATAACTGCTTTTGGCAGGTAGGCCCGGGCAGCAGGGCCACACCAGAGTTTGTGAACGGATGTCTGCATGACCGTTAACCTTTGCTGTGCCGGCAGCACGTAGACACTGGTGATACCGACTGGACTGTATGCTTAGTGGTGGGTCCAGGGCCGAAGGGCAGACCGCGTGACCTGAGGCGCAACCCGTGATGTCACGAGCACAGGTGGATTTAGAAAAATAATGGGATGAGGAGATGGCCCCTAGGACACTTTACGCTGAGACTGCCAGGAGGCAGTGTGAGTTCTGTAATGAGAATTGATTAATAAATATTGTAATATCTGTGCATCGTAGTTTTGGAGTACCCCATGCTAACTTCACTACACCCTAAGAGTGGCGTGGCCACCGCTTGACGCACGACTGTCACCGACGCCCCAGCGAGTAACAAGGTGACGGAGAACTAATGGCGGGACAACAGGCAACTGGTCGTTCCCCACGCAAGAAAGGAACCAGACTGATAGGTTGCACTAGTATATAACAAAAGCTGTGCAATCATGCACTTAGTTTTGTGACTCATCCGATGGAGGAGGTATAAATGAAGACTAGGGGTGCTGTTGGTCGACACTGATTCAGAAGTCAGTTTGATAAATTTAAGTTGTCTCACGAGAAAGGCAACACTGAACATAAACCCTGCGGAACGAATTGTTCTTAAGAGTATAGCACAGGACAAATCTACCACAGAGATATTTTTATGAGTTAATGTTAAGCTTGGAGCAGGTATTGT
Organism: Clitarchus hookeri; assembly: GCA_002778355.1. Lineage (NCBI taxonomy): Eukaryota > Metazoa > Arthropoda > Insecta > Phasmatodea > Phasmatidae > Clitarchus > Clitarchus hookeri. The sequence continues at coordinate 1,944,492 of NQII01000040.1, forward strand.
TTTCTCAATTTCAGGTGATACGGGATAGCAGGTATACAGGGGTTCTGGGCCTAGACTTTTTGAACTCCCTCGGGGCGATTATAAATTTAGCAGAAAACACACTGAATTGGCAAATGGTAGGGGTGCAGTTACAGCTGCAGATGGACCCCTGCATGGGAAGGAACCAGACAACCATTATCATGTCAGCAAGGTGCGAATTCATAGCTAGGGCATGGAATACTAGTAGTGGATTGTAGAAAAGAGGGAACTACATAAGAGTGTTTACCTAGGAAGTGGGTTGACAAATACTAAAGAGTGTATGTGCATTTGTAGAATTCTGAACATCTTTGATTGCGAGGTATCAATATCGATTCCTGGGGTAACACTGGAGCCAGTAGGAGCCACTAGTTATGTGAACAAGGAACAGACGAACAGAGAAATGTTTAGTAAATTACTGTCCATATTAAGGCTAGACCATTTAAATAAGGAAGAGTCACGGACCATAGGGAGCATTTCTCACCACTATAATGATATTTTCCATTTACCAAGGGACAAACTAACATGTTTGAATACCCTATAGCACACGATAACCGCAGTAAGCAATACCCAGCCAGTAAATGTAAGACCTTACCATATTCCCGAGGTCCATAAGGAGGAGGTCGGTCTACAATAACTTGACTTGTTACAGGATGGAATTATCATACCGACAAAGACCAAGTGGAATTACCAAATTTTGGTAGTCCCGAAGAAACTGTATGCCTCTGGGAAACTGGGGAACCACACAATGGAATATTGTCGTTGATTACAGGGGCCTTATTTCTCAGACAATAGGAGAAGCTTTCCCGATCCCTAACATTACCGACAAACTGGACCAACTGGGGCAAGCTAAGTATCTGATGACCATAGATTTAGCGATTGGGTATATCCAGGTACCATTGAGACCCGAAGACTGTGCCAAAACCGCTTTCAGTTCTCCATTTAATCATTAAGAGTATGCTCGTATGATTTTCTGACTAAAAGGTGCACTGGCCACCTCCAGCATCTCATGAGTATGGTCTTAGAGGGTATTCAAGAGATCCTGTTTATGGTATACCTGGATGACATCGTAATATATGGCTGCAGTCTATGAGAGCACAATACCCGCATGTGCGAAGTCTCTGACAGACTGCGAGAGCACCATTTAAAACTCCAACCTGAGAAATGCTAATTTCCTCACAAGGCAATAACTTACTTGGGACATGTAGCTACGACTACTGGGGTAAAACCCGACCCCCAGAAAATCAGTGCAGTATATTTATTTCCCCGACTGGAGGCGAAGCATACATTAAAGTTCTTCCTTGTTCTAGCAAGCTATAATTGACGGTTTATCCTGCAAATTAGCAAGAGACAAGCCTTTTTTCGAGCTCCTAAAAGATAAAGCTATCTCCAAATGGGAGGATCCCTAAGAGGATGCTTTTGAGACACTGAAAGATCCGCTAATCTCTTCCCCCACCCCCCATGTTATAGAATCCAGATTTATCTATACTCTTTCTTTTAACTGCTGATGCCAGCCAGGATACCATGGGAGCAATTATCTCGCAAGGAGAAGTGAAGACGACCGCCCTATAGGATATGCCGGTCGTTTATCGAGCAGAACGAAAATATTCGGCCAGTGAACGAGGGTTACTGGTGATTTCATGGTCATGTAAGTTCTTTAGAACATACCTGCTGGGACGACATTTCACAGTAATTGTTGAACACAAGCTGCTGGTCTGGATTTTTAGCATCAAAGACCCCAACTCATGCATGCTGAAATGAAAACTGAAATTGGAAGACTATGACTATGGTATACAGTATAGCGTGGGGAAGCCTATTCCATACGTATATATATGCACTTATTCACATAGGTGAAACAGAAAATGAAGTGGAAGATAATGCAGCAGAGGCGGAAGCCGACCAAGAACCAGTAATGCGAACATACGTTGAGAATAGAAAACAATGGGTGCTTAGGAGTGTCACAACTTTCCCGCAGGGGGCTCCAAAGGGCTAAACGTACCTACAACCGAGTTAAATAATACTCTAGTTGGCCCAACATGAAGGGGGATATAGATGAGTATGTTCGTAGATGCATCTCTTTACAGAAGAATTAGTTAACCCACTGTAAAATTAAGATGCCGATGTAAACTACTGACACTGCCGAGGTGGTATTTGAGACCTGTGCTCTCGACATAGTGGGGCATTTAGCTGTAACAGAAAAATGGAATCGATATTTAATAACTTACCAAGACAATGTCAAAATACATGGTCACTGTTCCGCTACTGCTACAGAACACTGAGTGAGTAGCACGCGGATTCGTATACATGTGGTGCTTCGCTTCGGGATACCACAGAAGACCCTCGCGGATCAGGACACGAACTTTCTGAGCGATGTGAAGAAATAGACCTGTCTGATGTTGCGAATAAAGAAAATCCACACGTCAGGGTACCATATAAAATTTAATTTCGTTAAACGCTCGCACTGTAACTTGGTCGAATTCCTGCGGAACTACATAGGAGAGGAACAGGGGAACTGGGATAAATGTAAAGCTATGCCACTTTTATGTACAATATCACCCCACACACCATCACCGGTTTCACTCACAACGAACTTATGCTCGAGCGACTGCCGAATATCCCCGGGATATTATGAAAACCTATAAAACATAATATGTCAGAAAAATGTAATACGAGTATGTCACACAACTCAGAACTAAACTGCAGTTGTTGTACCAACGAGCTAGGGGAAAACTGATAAGCACCAAACTCAAAAGTAAGGAGAAGTACATTAAGATGGCGTCAGAGTACCAGTTCCAGGCAGGAGATTAGGTCTTGTTATTTGACGAGTCCATAAGACGGGGCCGATCGAAAAAGTTGGCTAACCAATGGATGGGCCCCTACCGGATAACAAAAGTAGAAGGGGTGCTGTGTACGCTGAGAAAAGAAGGGACAAACTATCGAAGGTCAGTAGTAAGTTTATGTGAATGTGGAATATATCTTCTTGAAAAATGTCTAACAAAACATTTTAAACAATATAAAGAGTTAATTTTTAATAATATGAATTCTTACAGAATTTCGAACAATATGTTTAAGTACAAAATATAAATTCTTTTCTTTACCCAAGAAAAATCAAAATATAAACATTAAACACATGCAAATGAATATGTTTAGCAATTATACCAACAATCACAAGATAAACTATTTAAAACATACTTTGTAATAATGGATTTTTTTTTAAATAACACCTTGAAAAACAAATAAATAAAATCACATGGTAAAATACGGAAAGAACATTTTACTAAAAAATTTAAAAATTTTGAAGAAATAAAATATATTTATTTATTTGGCCCTCATCATTACACAATAGATAATAATTCGCATTTATGTCAACAATGCAAAAATCAATATGTAAAAAAAGAACAAATTTTAAAAACGAACTTAAAATTTAAAAAAAATGTTAGTGTTAATTATTTTATTTACTAAATTAAATATAAAATAAAAATATAATGACATTTTTTTATTACTTATAAAATTTATTTATAATAAATGGAGTGAACAAAATGGCAGCAATGAAAAATGAAATAAGCCAAATAAAACAAAAAATAATAAGTCATTAAAGTAATTTAGAAATTTTGCTAAAATGTATAATTATAATTATTATTCAAAATTGAATACAAAATCAGATTTAATTTTCTTTGTGGTAATGGTTAAATCAATAAAAGTTATTTAATGAAATCAAAAATTATCAAAATTTATTTCTAATAAAAAGAATGATGTGAAAAATGAAAAATTAAGTGAATCAAGTTTAACATGATGGATATAACAAATTAAATAAGAAGACATTAAATTAACTTAAAAAAACTTTTATTGGTATTCAAAACATAAAACAAAATCATATTTTATTTATTTATAGTAAATGATTATATTGATGAAAATTATTTAATTATAAATAATCCTAAATTAATATTATATTAAAAAACATTATTACCTAGAAGCATCTCGAGAAGATTTTTTTTATTTTGTATTTAGTATACTGAAAATCAAAGAAAGAGAAAAAGAAAATTTATGGATAAACAAATTTAATTTCTATGATAATATTTTTGCAGGAAAAGAAGGATTTCGTAACATTCCATTAGCAAAATTAATAATAAAGAATTTAATGAATTATTTGAAAAAGAAAACAAAAATGCATAATACAATTTTTAAAAAATTTATAATAATGATTTAATGATTTAATCTTGTTGAAATAAAAATTTCATATTGCAATTTTAAGAACTAATAATATCGTACTAGAAGATATACACACAGGAACACAAATTAACAGAAGAAAAATTAAAGCATTTAGATCAAGAATAAAAATATTAATATTTGAAAATTATATACATATCCCAATAAATATTTACAATAATTTAAAACGAAAATATTAAAGAATTAATAATATTTTTTATATCTAACAATGCTATAAAATTAAATATAATATTTTATACTTCATTTATTATTCGAAATAATAGTGACATACAAGAAATACCACAAATAACTCACAACATGGAAATGCATATAACAGCCTATTTATTGAAACTTTAAATAATCAATTCATGTATATTTAAACAAAATTAAAATAATTTGAATCAGAAGACTGGTTGGTCATTATATAAAATAAGTAATTTAGAAATACATTTAATAAATAAAATCCATTAAATTCTTCATCATATATTGCTAGAAAAAATAAAAATGTTGTATAAAGAATAAAAATGATGCTATTTGTTTTCTATATTCTATAAAATAAGCATTATATCCAACAACTTATAATATTGAGGGAGTTTCTAAATATAAAAATGTAGGTTTATAAATGGATAAATATTAGAGAATCTTCAAATGCCAATGAAAATCGATAGTATACCTAAATTTCAAATGTACGTAGATTTTTTATTAATGTTTAGTATTTAGATAAAAATTTTATTATTTATCCTCTAAAAATATAATACAATAAAAATAATAATTACATTTATTATATTTTACAAATTAAAATAATAATCATTACTATTTCATTAAAGATTTTTAAAATTTAATTTCTTCACAAAATTGTAAACATAATGGAAAAATTGTCTTTTGTGATATGTGTTTATAAATAAACATGAAAAATGTTACCTAACAAATGAAACTATAAAAATATAAATGCAAAATTTTACTGAATAATTATAATTTAAGAAATATAATTGGTCATTAAATATTCCTTTTGTTATTTATAATAATTTAAAAGATTATTAAAAATATATTTACTTGCAAGCCAAATCCATAAAATTATTGGTGATTATTCCGTATTGCATACTTAATCACCTTAAAAACACTACATTACGTATCCAATGATACAACAAAACCCATCTAAAAATTCGTATATTACATATCCACCTGCAATCTGGGAAAGGAAAAAACAAATGCAAAAATTCTACCTGCATATCCAACCGGCCTTCAATTACCTGGTTTTTACCAAAAGTATCTCTATGCATATCCACATGAAAAACAACCTGAAATGAAACGTGGTAGGTTTGCATATCAAAACCGACAGGTGGAAATTGGCACCACGCCTCATTTGCTCCGATTTACATATCCGATTTCCGTCCTGGAATTTTTTTTACAAAAACCTAATTGTTTCTTGTGGCGTACCCAAACAGAAAATGGAATAATTTGTCACTTTCCCATTTGTTTCCCCGGGCATATCCTGGTCCAGAAGTGACTCGTTGCTAAAAATTTCCTATTGCATATCCAACAACGACTCATTTAAACTTTAAACCCAAAACAAATAGCCAGCTACTAAAATGAGTCCTATAACTAATAATTAGGGGGAAAATAAAGCCACTAGCGCAATGTTTTGAAACTCCAAGGCCTTGATGAAAATTCAGAAGTATGTAATAAATTGAAACTCCAAGGCCTTTACACTGGCTTATTATTATGCATGTCACATCTCTACACTCGAAGTTGGTGATGACAATTCACAAGTGTTGTGTAATAAATAAATTGAAACTTCAAGACCTCCAAACTGACATATTAGTATGCATGTCACGCCTCTGCACTCGAGGCTGGTGTCATTTATGGAAACTCCAAGGCCTTCACAGGATTAGTAAAATGCCTTTAACGTCAATCACGAGCTTAAAATTAATGTACGATGCCTCTACAGTCACATGTGTTTTGTAAGGCTCTTTTGCTTTGTTCATTATGGTGAAAGTTATGCAATGCTTTGTGAAAATTGGCTTGCTAATACAATCTTAAGTTCGGAAGTTTGCAGTCGGCCATCCAATCATGAGTATATAATTAATGTGCTCAACCATCTTATTTTTACAAATTTAAACGACTACTCAATTAAACTTTAAACTGACACATTCCAACTACATATTTTCATTTTAACAAACCACACCCAGCGAGTAATTAGCACTTAAATTTTTTTTCTGGTGAAATCAACAACTCATTCTCATTTTAAACACACACTACACACAGCAAGTCAATCACACTTTAATTTTAAATGAGTCATTGTCATTTTATACTAAACCAGTTGTGAGATTCCCAGTCAGGTACAAAAAAGTTGAATATATATCTGCAAGGGGGTACCGAATCGGACCTCCCTTGTGCTACCATATCATTGCGCACTGGAATAATAAGTCACATAACTTTAAACTGACACCACAAACAGCATGCAATTTACCCAAATTTGAAGTGACGCAAATAGCTACTAATTTCCATTTTAAACAGACACCACAAACAGTGAGTAATTCACACTTTAATTTTATATAAGTCACCTGACTATAAACTGACACAAATAAACTGTTACCCAACTTTAAACTGATGCAAATAACAAGTAATTTTAATTTTAATGGTTTGATTGTTCTGATGATAGTTCTCGAAACTGAAACAATTGTGAGATTCCTAGTCAGGTAGAAAAAAGTTGAATATATTTCGGCATGGGGAACAAATCAGACCGCCTTTGTGCTACCAAATTAATGGGCACTTAAATAAACAGTCACCCATCTTTAAACTGATAGACACAACAAACTGCAAGCCATTAACATTTTAATTTTTTTGCAGTAAAACTCATTTACAATTTAAACTGATGCGAATTACAAGTAATTTTAATTTTAATGCTTTGTTTGTTCTGATGATAGTTCTGGAAAATAAACCAATTGTGAGATTCCTAGTCAAGTACAAAAGGTTGAATACATATCGGCAAAGGGGTAACGAAATGGACGTCCTTTGTGCTATCAAATTATTGCTAAAAAAAAGCCACCCAAATTTGAACTGACGCAAATAAACTGTCATTTGCATTTTAAACTGATGCAAGTAACAAGTTACTTTCATTTCAAACAGACACCACAAACAGCTAGCCATTAGCATTTTAATTTTTAACTTGTACTACTCCTTTACACATTAATTTACTCGTGCACACTTTTTTTTTCTCACACCCTTGCATGTATCTGAAACTGAATAAAATATATATACTTTTCGTTCATTTGTTTATTTTTTTGTACAAATGCACACAATTTACCTTTTTCAAAGAGAACTGCCTTCACCGATGTTGCATAGCGGCTGCATGGATCAGAAAAGAGTGCAATCTTTGCCCATACGGGTTGTTCTTTTCCAAATATATTCTGCCAAGTAGCCGACCCACGATTTTTCCCATATACCAAAACACGGAATGCTATACTTCACCTAACACCAACTCCGTTCGATGTTTAGCGTGTGTACTCTTAAAGCCTCTCTGGGCCTCAACTTTAGTTTGTTTCGGGTTTTAACTATTCCACTCTTTTCACTATACACAAATTCGTTCCNGCCTCTCTGGGCCTCAACTTTAGTTTGTTTCGGGTTTTAACTATTCCACTCTTTTCACTATACACAAATTCGTTCCGGTGATTTACTTGCAAGTGACGATACCCATGCATGTCCAAGTTACTGTAACCTCGCCAAGAGTCTGAAATTATTGTNGCCTCTCTGGGCCTCAACTTTAGTTTGTTTCGGGTTTTAACTATTCCACTCTTTTCACTATACACAAATTCGTTCTGGTGATTTACTTGCAAGTGACGATACCCATGCATGTCCAAGTTACTGTAACCTCGCCAAGAGTCTGAAATTATTGTNGGTGATTTACTTGCAAGTGACGATACCCATGCATGTCCAAGTTACTGTAACCTCGCCAAGAGTCTGAAATTATTGTCATGCCCGGCCCAATCCATTCATGAATCGTTTTTATTACGGTCGCGGATTTCCTCTTTTCCACTGGCTCCAGGAATAAATTAGTAGAGTCACCTCTTTCTACACCGCCGAAAACACACTGGCCGTGAACTTTTCGTCCCTCGCGGTTTTTGCGCTTACACAACTCTGATTAATCTATTTCGACTATTTTACCAGGCCCGCCGTTTCGTTTCCTGTAGTGAACACCCAGTCTATGCACACTTGGCGGCAGAAATTCTACCAGATGACGACTGTCTTGCCTGAGCACTGAAGTTCGTTTACTATAGTCAGCCATCGGGGATACTTGCTCAGGCATCATAATAAACACAACTCGATAATCTTTCCTGGCGACAAATTTGAACCTCCCACGAAATTGCCCTGTCTTGCCAACACTTAGAAATTACATTTCGTGCCATTTCGACACAAAAAAAACCTTGACTGTCCACAAGCTTTGCTTCACCTTATCTACTTCACCTGCACTGTATTTACGGTTGAAGGATGTCATGTTCGACGAGGAATGTTTTTACGTCCGGTGAGAAATAAATCAATTTCTGTGCGTGCAAAGTGGTGATTTTACACCCCACACACACCACTGTATGTTTTCCAATTGAAAACTTTTAGTTTTTTAAGTAAAACCACACTTGGATACGCTAAATGGACCAATTGACTTGAACTTGGATACATTAAACGGGATTCAGCCGGATACACAATAGGACACTGAATTGTAAAGGAAATAATTTAAATGGAGACTCGATACAGCACTCGCAGTTTTACTATGGGTTTACTATAAGGGTACGCAATACGGAATAATCACTTAAGCGGTTTTGGGCGGTCTTATATTACCTTGGGAGGGTTGGCCTTTGGGGAATATGGGCGTGTAGAGAAGGGGTGGGAGAAAGCATCAAATTGGCCAAATCCCCTTCCCTCTTGCTACTTATAAAAAATATGTGACATCAAAGTCAACAATCCCCTCTCCACACTTTGTTTTTTTTTACTTTCCCGCAGTTGAGTTTTTCATTTATTACCGCGAACAGCATAACCGATGTTGGAAATTATTATTAGAAGGTGCAAGATAAATATATATTTAATGCAGACCATGTAAGTACCCTTGTATTATTTTTTTGTATTAATCTCATTACTTGTATATGTTTGTTAAAAAATGGCTATTAAATTATATTTTTAGTGTCTGGATTATATGGATCTTCGTTAGTTTCGGATCAAAACCACAATTTTCCCATACAAACTATTTCCATTCAGAAAGATGTCAAATAAAGATTTTCAGCAAATATTAGATGACNAACCACAATTTTCCCATACAAACTATTTCCATTCAGAAAGATGTCAAATAAAGATTTTCAGCAAATATTAGATGACGATTCTTTGTGAAGCAGTAAAGTTTTATATTCTGTGTGTGGAAAATCTGTATATTCGAGTTTAATTTCCTATTTGTATCTAAATGTTCCAAAGGCCAAAATTAAAGGGATCATGTACGATTAGCGTAAATATTTATTACAATCTGTATATTACATAATATGTTCTATGAAAAAGTTCTTGTCAAAATACACATTTCCGTTAGAAATTTTCGTAATCGGCCAATCTTTAGGGGGTTTACTGGTGCAAATTATATTGGAAATTTGCGAAGAGGCATGATTTAATAAATATTTAAAATTTGTTTTTTTACAGGAGCGCCATTATTTGGTTACAAAACTTTAAAAATGTGTTTGACGATTTTCTTTTACCTTTAATTATCGAAGATATCTTGGCTAAATCGAAATACAGTTTCTTTTCAAAAGAAAAATTACAGAAACTTTATAAACCATTCAGAAATAATTTTTATTACTCTTACCATTTCAATTTTTACGACTTCACTGATAAATTGCAATTTGTAAGCAACTGTAGATAAGTATTATTGGATGGTTGAAAGATAATTTAATTGTACTAAATGGGGTTTATTTGGTAGTTATGTTGTCATCACAAATTCATAATATTTTACCACCACTGATTTTAAAAGGAATTGTGTGCCGAATAATTTACTACCAGTAGATGCAAGATAGCCAACCCTTCGCGAGAAGAATACCTCAGATAAGGTAAATTAATGTTTCAGATTAAATGCATTTGATTATGGCGATGAAATAGTGTNAACCACAATTTTCCCATACAAACTATTTCCATTCAGAAAGATGTCAAATAAAGATTTTCAGCAAATATTAGATGATGATTCTTTGTGAAGCAGTAAAGTTTTATATTCTGTGTGTGGAAAATCTGTATATTCGAGTTTAATTTCCTATTTGTATCTAAATGTTCCAAAGGCCAAAATTAAAGGGATCATGTATGATTAGCGTAAATATTTATTACAATCTGTATATTACATAATATGTTCTATGAAAAAGTTCTTGTCAAAATACACATTTCCGTTAGAAATTTTCGTAATCGGCCAATCTTTAGTGGGTTTACTGGTGCAAATTATATTGGAAATTTGCGAAGAGGCATGATTTAATAAATATTTAAAATTTGTTTTTTTACAGGAGCGCCATTATTTGGTTACAAAACTTTAAAAATGTGTTTGACGATTTTCTTTTACCTTTAATTATCGAAGATATCTTGGCTAAATCGAAATACAGTTTCTTTTCAAAAGAAAAATTACAGAAACTTTATAAACCATTCAGAAATAATTTTTATTACTCTTACCATTTCAATTTTTACGACTTCACTGATAAATTGCAATTTGTAAGCAACTGTAGATAAGTATTATTGGATAGTTGAAAGATAATTTAATTGTACTAAATGGGGTTTATTTGGTAGTTATGTTGTCATCACAAATTCATAATATTTTACCACCACTGATTTTAAAAGGAATTGTGTGCCGAATAATTTACTACCAGTAGATGCAAGATAGCCAACCCTCCGCGAGAAGAATACCTCAGATAAGGTAAATTAATGTTTCAGATTAAATGCATTTGATTATGGCGATGAAATAGTGTNCGCGAGAAGAATACCTCAGATAAGGTAAATTAATGTTTCAGATTAAATGCATTTGATTATGGCGATGAAATAGTGTCCGTACGAGATTCATGTATAAATATCTTGCGTAAAACTAAAAAATACTATTCAAATGAACGTCCATTCTCCACTTAGCCATAACCTATTTATTAAACAGTAAGTTTATCAAAAAAAATATTACCGAGTTTATTACACAAAAAAGGGGGGTATCTGGGGCTTTAATCATGAAAATAAAATAAAGTAACTTTGTAAATAATATATAAGATTAAATAATTCGTTATGGCCCAAAAAAAATGTCTCATACCATCGAAGTCAGTTAAAATGATTTTTATTAATTTTACACCTTTAAGGAACTGGTTGTTTCAAATGCAGAAACTGATAAATTGAGTGATGAATATATTAAACTTTTAGATATTCGAGAATAAAAACTTTCAAATGTTAATATAATTTTCATGTACAATGTAAAAACATAGATCAAAATTGTTAAAATCAACTTATTTCTGTAATATGGTATTATTAACTATGAATCTCTATTGAAACTGAACCAGAAACTTAAAATCGATTCCATTTTATCCATAATTCAAGATTTACCCAGTTCTACGAAATGTGTTTATTACTACATGTTTAAAATTCTGCCAAAATGGATGGGTCAACATTTAGCTATTTATTAGCCAACAAAACCAAATTTTTGCAATTTATTTGGCAAATGAATAGCCAAAAATTATCGAGCAATTTACGCAACAGGTTTTCAAACTCGTAGAAAAACCGAATCAATTAAATATGGTTTCTTTGATTGAAGTAATTTTCCGATTTTATGTAAAGGAATTCAACCAATAAACCTCACTTTTACATATTTTGTTTGTACCTATAATGGGCTTTTGTCTGGTATTCACGCTAGCTGACCAAAAACGAGCATTAATACAAAAATAAAACGTTTTAAGTATGAGCCCTGAAGCAGAAAGTCCACCAAGTTCTAATGACATTATTTGTAATTTGTTGATCAAGTTCCTGAAAAACATCTTCAAACCAGATACAATATTCGAACTTTATATTTCACTCTTATAAGGGCACAATGACCATAAAATATTAACACTAAAACTGCATACATTCTTTTATCGCCGCTGTAATGAAATTTATAGAAATCTATTCGGGCCTGGCCTAAAGAGTCAATTATGACCCAACAAGTACATAGTTTATGCACTAATATATTCGATAAAAACATAAATTATTTACCACTATTAATATAAGCTGTCAACGAATTACTACCATTTGACGATTTAAACCACCGAATGTTCCAGTTCGTTTTATGTGGTAGTAAAGTTCGGTGTCAAAAACTGGCAATTATCTACGGTCATTTCCTAGCATTTGGGCTTCGAACAATGATAGCAAAAAAATTCAGACATCACAATGCATAGCTTTAGTAAGATTGTTGTCGAACATATTCTCAATGTTAATTTACCAAGTTATTCATTCTTGCAAAACTTGTTTTCGATAATTCGCGAGCATGACTCTATAGTGGAGGTGATCATTAATCAATCGAAGGACAATGAGCATTATATGGAAACAATTTAAAAATAATTTAAATCGTCGTGTTTTGCATGGTAATCTCTCGATTTAAAAATAAACACCTGGACATATCAATAGTGAACTGTAAAACCTCTACTAGCTTATATAAAATACATCACACACCATGAATGCCATAGGCACAACCTAACACAACATCGTTGGCAAACGAGAGGGGAAGCCTTCACAGGTTTTTCACTCAGTTCCTGCTTGTGCATACCAACACCATTGCAGTCGCGATTTAACTAGAAGCAGTAGTCTCGAATTGGCATTCGTTATTGGCACTTCACCTTAGAATGACACTCGCGGGCTGTGAAGCCTTTAGTTGTTTTTTTATCTAATGAACTTTTACTCGGTTCCCGTTTAAAATGACTAACTTAAAGCTGAGAAATAAGTAGCTCTGTCGAATGCCTTGAGTAATTCTACACAAGCCAGTCTTTGTTTTTTTTTCAGTGAATTTTGTCTGAAAATTGAAAAAATCGACGAAATTCCCTTATTTTTCCAATGTTGAGTTTTTCTGCAAACCAAAATTTTACTGGTTTATTTCAACCATTCCATGTAGTGTAATATCGTTAACTTTTTTCATACTTTCTCCCAGTGTATATGTTGTTATATTGGCAATTTTAGTAGACATGTAAGTAACCATTGTAAAAATGTTATATAGTATAACTTCTGGTGAAATATCCACATCTGTATTGTTAATGTGAATTATATTTAATAAATTCGAGTAAAAAATTTCGGGATTAATGTTTGCATCCATTTGTGCCAATTCATGCAATTTTTGAAGGAAAATCAATTGAACTGATTTACTTTCAACTTGGGTTTTTAATTTGGCAAGCGGGTGTAAGTCTTGCTTATTTCTTTGGATTTGATTTAGAAAAGTATCAATTTACAAACCTGTAAAATTATCTTTGATAAAATATTTTTTCGTAATTTCGTGAGAGTATAAAATGTTTCATGTGGAATCAATCAATTCGTTCATGCTATTTAGTCTCTTTGTAATCTGTTTGTAATATTCTATTTCAAAGAAAATTCATTAAACATATTGAGTCAGGAAATATCTGCTTTCAATTTGTCCATATTGTTTTATAATATATAAGTTCTGTTCATATGTTATGCCTAATTCAGTCCCTTGTAAATCTTTCGGTATAATTAACAATTTCAGGATTACCTAAACTGTAAAAATTGTGTGAAATCATTGCGGAAAACAATCACTAGATAAATTAACATGTCACGCCGAGTTTAGGCTATCACCCATAAGTCAATGTATGACTGTTAAAATGAAAGGGAGTTATTATATATTAGAGGTTAAATATTCTTCTCGGTGGGTTTTGTTTTTTAGAGATAATTATATTATTTGAATTTTTATCTCTTAAGCCAATTTAAGAATCGTGATCGAATAAAATAGAAATACCATCCTCTGTAATATTCATACCGCTCTCATTGCTCTCGTTGTATGGAGGGGCGGACGGTTTGATGATTATAGTTTTCAGTAAAACTCTACCCCTGCCACAAAACTTAAATAACATGCCATTTTCATCGAAGGAATCTTTAAAATAACCAAATGTCGAGTTTAGCCACACTTAGTTATTATTTATTTATAGTGAAAATGTGTAAATACGTTATTCACTCTTAGAATTTCCATCAAATTATATCCATATAATTATGTTTTTCCATTACGAATAATACCGCGCTCTTGAAGAGAGGACTCGCTGTATCTAGAGCCACATCCACTACGAGCTGTTTGGCAATGTTTTGAACTATTGTGAAGGCAGAATTCAAATTCTATTTTGACTCATCAAATATGTTAATTAGTACAAAATACATAATGTAATAATTTTTGTATAATTTCAGCAACTTTACCGAAATATTGTCAACTGTAAAAGATAGCATTTCATGTTTTGTACTCGTAAAATTAAAATTTATATGCAAGTTTTCGGAAAGTTCTTTCCATTTAGATTTGTTAACCGACATTGTATCTCANTTTCCATTTAGATTTGTTAACCAACATTGTATCTCAGTCATAACAAAAATTTACAGAGTGATGTATTACAACATTATTTCTGAAACCAAAATATATAGATATTTTATGACTGGGAACATATTCAGGGGTGTGATATGCCTGAGGTGTCGAAAGTGGCAGAAGTGCGGATGAATTAGAGATCTCTTTAAAGTGTGAAAACTTTTCATGGTTGGTGAGGGTATTTACCACCCTTACAGGGATTAAAACAACAACACAACAATGATGATTAATAATATCAACTGCGATAAAAATAAAAATACATCTCATTTTAGGATCCTGAAATGAAATACTTTAAAAAATTACATTTAATTTTTATTTATTATTTTTATATTCCCCACCATGGTATATAAATTTATAATTGTACACGATACCATGTGGGGACAGCAGTGCAGGTATAAACATCTCCGGTATTAAAAATGGCGGCCCTGATTCTCACTGGTCCCTCCAGCTCATTTGTCCTGGGTGGTGGCGGGTGTGATGGCGCCGGGAAGGGCGATTTCCCTCCTTTTGATGGTGAAATTCATGCTGGTCCCTCCGGCTCATTTATCCTGGGGTGTGATGATGCTGGGGGGCCCCTTCTTGATCTGGTCGACAGCGGACTCTGTGTTATGGCCGGCGCTTCCTCTGCTGCAGCAGCCCCCAACAGTCACAACGATTCATTGTAGAAGTGACTCGGGAGTTGATGTCTAGAAGTTTTCTGTAACAGTATTATAAACTATTTCATGTCTAGGAAAACAAAAAACCAGTAATGCAGGCCCTAGTGGAAGGGGAAATGTGAGGCGAACCCCTTATTTACATAATAAAGAAAATTATTTCTGCCAAGATATAGTTCTCGCATAATAATGAGGCCAAGCTGAATAATATATGCGAGTTGCCTCACCGAAGAGCATGCATGAATATATATGAGTTTCCTTAGAGGAAGTACATGCACGAAGGTTAAGTGTGTGGTCACAAGTTAGAAAGGTTCACACCCATACAGCTAGAGATGTGCGAAGGTTAAGTGTGTGATCACAAGTTAGAGAGGTTCATACATGCCTATTAAAAAGAAACAATCACATACTGATAGATAATAAGTTTTTAAAAAATACCAGCCAATTCAGTATATATACTGCCTAGATTCATCTAGCCTCAGTGTGCACAGTGGAGTCTCATAGTGAAGTGCCTACAGTTATTGAAATGACTACCGCTGTGACTGAAGTAATGTCAAGTGGTGTATTTACGAGAATGGAAGAAGAGTTCGTGGAATTACAAGAAAAATTATTTAAACTTAGGGAAATTAAAAATCAAATTAAAAAATCTTCTGATAGAATATTTCAAAGCTAAGGCAGACTTGGATAAAATGGTGCACACTCAAAAAAGTAAAGGCTGGGATTTAGTTAAAGAATATAAAATATTTCAAACAATGTGGAAAAATTAAAAAAATCCAAGAAAAAACATCCTTGTAGTTTTTGGTGTAAAATATTGGAAACATGTAAGAAACGTCGACTGGCAAAGCCCACTAGACAATTAAAGGAAATGTAATTAAAAAATAAAGGCCATTTTAATTTGTATTATTAAGCATGTTTTTTATTGAAAACAGTACATTTAATGTTATGAGTATTCTTTATAATTTTTATTATTTATAATTTTTTAAATTTATTTTTTAGTAGCAAATCCATTAACCAATGTTGGGTGAACAGGTCCAAGAGAAGTACTGATTAGCAAAATTGTAACCCAGCAACCTCTCCAACACTGGTCTCAGCAGCTCCAACACCAACAACATCTCCAACACCAGCCTCATCAGCTCTAACACCAGCCACCTCTCCAACATCGGCCTCAGTAGCAGCTCCAGCACCAGAAACCTCTCCAACACCAGCCTCAGCATTTAGCAACAACAGGCAAAGCACCAACACCAGCAGCCAAAGCATCAACAACAGCCAAAATGGCGGTTTCCTTACGAACTCCAACCAAAACATCAGGGGCCTTTCCAACATCAGAAGCATCTCCCCAGTAACAACTCCCAACATGCAGCGAATGCAAAATGGGAATAGCTATTTATGAAAACAACTGTTTAGATTGTGTATATTCGGAGAATATAGTACTTTTTTTTTATGTGAGACCATATACGATTATAAAATATAGTGCGGCAGGTGATTGGAAATTTGAAAAGTCGGGCGATTATTAACTATTAACTAAATAAAAATTTGTATTTTTTAAAATATTTGTTTTTCTTTTTTATATTACCCCAGGACAAACAAAAAGAGTTAAAACATATTTTTTATCTCTTTGCATTTGTATGAAGTTCTTAAACTCACTTAACCACACAGAATTAAAAATATATCAGGAGAGCAAAACAAAGTATGCATTTTATTGGAATGGCCAAACATACTGTTAAATGTGTGTATCAAATTAGTTTCAAAATGACAAGAGTGTTCATATAATTTAGCCGTATCCAGTTCTCCAATTTCGTCCATTTGTGCTTGTCAAACACGATTACAAATCGCATTCATTATTAGCAAATTTGGAGAAGTAATTATTTGTCCTGTTGTATCCGAATTTATNTATATCAGGAGAGCAAAACAAAGTATGCATTTTATTGGAATGGCCAAACATACTGTTAAATGTGTGTATCAAATTAGTTTCAAAATGACAAGAGTGTTCATATAATTTAGCCGTATCCAGTTCTCCAATTTCGTCCATTTGTGCTTGACAAACACGATTACAAATCGCATTCATTATTAGCAAATTTGGAGAAGTAATTATTTGTCCTGTTGTATCCGAATTTATAGTAATGTGAACACGTTGGAAACCACTTGCATTTGTTAGATTATACTGGCGATTACTCTTTATTGAACTTGCTAAATTATGCGCAGGACGTTTAAAGAAATGCCTTACGCTACATGATGTAGCAGTTTTGGTTTTTAAACAAGATGTAAATTCAGTTTTTATATTTCCCGCATAAATATCGAGTAAAAGGAAGAATTCACTTCTCCAACTAACAGCATACTCTTCCGCANACTTGCATTTGTTAGATTATACTGGCGATTACTCTTTATTGAACTTGCTAAATTATGCGCAGGACGTTTAAAGAAATGCCTTACGCTACATGATGTAGCAGTTTTGGTTTTTAAACAAGATGTAAATTTAGTTTTTATATTTCCCGCATAAATATCGAGTAAAAGGAAGAATTCACTTCTCCAACTAACAGCATACTCTTCCGCANAGTTTTTATATTTCCCGCATAAATATCGAGTAAAAGGAAGAATTCACTTCTCCAACTAACAGCATACTCTTCCGCAGTTATAATGAAAAAAGTCGGTCTGAGAAACAAAGTATCGAATTTTTCGAGGTTAGGTACCAAGTATACCTCTGTTAAATTTTTTGCACTTACATATTATTTTAATTGGTGGTAAATGTAATCTCCCGATTGGAGTAATGTGTCGATCAAGTTAATAAATAATAATGGCGATGTCAAGTATTCCTTTAAAGATAAGGCATTGAATGGCATTGAGACTTTCACCGATCGATCGAATAGAGTTGCGATTACATTCATACATAAAAAAATTGTTTCATTAAAATTTTGTGAACAGAGGAGTACCATCCTTATTCCTCGTCATACCCATCGAATGATGTATGTGTTCCATTATAGTTTTATTATAATTATAAATCAAGGAACATCCATGGGATGAGTCATGAATATAATTTTTGTACTTGCATGTAGGCGAAAATCGATGTTGGTCGTCAATTTCGTTTTTTTCTCCAAAGAGTGAATTATTCATTTTTTTTTAGTTTGTAACCTGATATATAAAAGTGTTGGTGTCTCTTTTACCAAGTCTTATTGAAAAAGCAACTGTTGTTGAAGCAGGACTTGTTGATCCTTGGAGTTACTTTCAAAATTACAAGTTGATGAAAGTTATTTTGCATTCTTCGAGGGAAGTATTTAGAAACTTGGCTCTAAAAGCTTTGAACTTTAACAGAATATAAGTATTGTTATTAAAGTCGATATCAAATTCCTCTTCGAAATTCTCTTCAAAGGATTTTTCTCTTTCTGTGTTATAATTGTATTCCAAGAGCCCGCGATTGTATGACTTATAAAACTGTTTCAATTCGCCTAAAGTGTGCATTTGGGCATCGTTCTAGATATTTTTGAATATTTCCACTACTCTAGTAATTGTAAAACTTAGTTTGTTAACCATGACTGAATATTCTTATATTAAAAAAATGTATTTCCCCGTGTTTAAATTTACAAAACAAAATGTTTATGTTGAGGTCTTTTATCTACAACAATCAAATACATGTGGTGGGAATCGATATTATAACGATGAAGCAGCGACAGGAAATTTTAATCTGCCCTCTCTCGTTGTACTTTATAGTTGCAGAAAACATGAAATACGACATGTGTCGAATACTGATTGAGTTGTACGAACCATATATCGATTCCCTCATCGACCCAACAATTTCCCTAGAAACTAATTCGAACTCATTGCTGGAAATATTAACTCAAAATGTGGCAAACACATTACATATTTCATATCATTTGGTAAAAATTCAATTTCTAACCACGAGTAACTTAAACAGGGTGTACAAATTCTTACTTGAAAATATTTGTGAAAAAAAATATTATTTTACCATTCAGTCGACAGATGTGCATTTAACTTTGAAAATGGAATTATACATTGATGTTGTAACTTCAGAAGGCTTGCTGCAAAATTCTTCCATCAAACTAAATCAACTTACCAAATTGAAATTTCGCAAGTTGAAATGGGAAGTCGGTAATCTAGTAGTGGAAAACACATTTCGTGCAAATGGAGTGTATACAATCACAGAGTCTAAGTGCTTGCCCTTACACCCGTCCTACGACTATACTCACNTTCGTGCAAATGGAGTGTATACAATCACAGAGTCTAAGTGCTTGCCCTTACACCCGTCCTACGACTATACTCACACATACAAGTACATTCCTGTAGTGAGTTTCGACATTGTAGCAGGCGTGGATGATTTGGAAGATTTGNCTATACTCACACATACAAGTACATTCCTGTAGTGAGTTTCGACATTGTAGCAGGCGTGGATGATTTGGAAGATTTACCACTGGTGGGACTTGCTATGGAGAAATAGCTAATGTTTGTGCTCTACTGTGAGTATCTGGACGTTGAAGTGAGTATAATTTCATACCTAAAATGTAATGTTATGCCCGACGATTTCGATGCAGAAATGAGAAAAAAATGTGAAATCCCACCCACAAAATATATCTGGATCCAGGAATTTGCACATGAAGAGGATATCATTACTAATTTTCTCTTTTGGTATAGTCAAAGTTACTTGCTTAAAATGCTTACAGAATAACAAAACTATCCACATTATTTTGTTGGCCAAAACATTATCGAATACGATTTGAAATTCTTGCTGACTAGATTACGAGTTCTCAATATGCAACGTGAAATAAAAGCATTTGTAACCTTCGGAAACTTAGCCACAGTTCCACTTATTTGTTTTCACTGCGACGGCATTATTTCCGATACTTTGACGATTTTGAAAAAAAAACGCTCTAACTTGCGGGAAATTATCACTGCCAGACCTATCTAAAAACTACCTAAGCCAAACGTTTAGAAAAATTTATTTGAATGCGGTACTCATGCGAATTTATTATATTCTCGATGGCGCCATTACAGATGATGAATTTCGAGATAAATGCATGAAAAATATCTTTCACAAGGATCCCTTCAATAAAGACAACTTCGATGTCGTGAACGCTCAATACACAAACATGCAAGTGCATCGGATCGAGTACATAGTCGGCAGCGTTTGGCGTAAACTTACAGGCGAAACAAATGCAGACTTTATTGTTTTCTACCGTATGGAACAAGCTTTAATTTAAAATGAAAGGGATTGCGTGGCCATAATTGTACTTTACAGCAAGTTTAAAATAGTGATTTTTTACCAACCAGGTCTTTAACTGCGGCCTCGACGAGAGTTCAATGGGCTTCATTTCTCGCCGAATGGCAAATGCATTCTTGTATTATGCGTTATCTTTTGGTATGTTGTCAGGATATTAGGGCACTGATTCAGTTTTATTGGCTATGACAAATATGAAATGTTTATCCCTTGCGGAAAGAACTTCCGTGATGAATGTTAGACCGATTTACACCAAACCAAAGTTCAAGCACACAAAATAAAATACCCTGAAGCTGTTGTGTTTGTGAACCACGGTCGTTTTGGAATGTTATTCAATACGATGTCAATAGTTTCTACCCAAACATTATAATTAATAAACGACTTTCTAGATCGACTGTAGGCTGCTGCTGCGCCAAAGCATTGAAGCTCGTGTTTGAAAATGCTCCAATATCTTACGATGTTTCAACGAAATGCTGAGAAAAGATGAAATTAGACTCTATGTGGCAGAAGACGAAAACCAAAATTATTCTGAATATGCAGACTTGCGGTATTCTGGACAACAAATTGGGAAGATGATATTTTCCGTCACAGAACTAAACTTCTTGGCTGGCGAAACACCTATTCTAATTCGTTTACTCTCACACGCCAAAACTCCATTCACCATAAACTTTATAGAATGTTTACTAACACGCAGGCATACAGTAAAAAAAACAAATGGAATCCCTGAAATTTGAAATGCAAAAAAAGGAAGTCTCTGAAGAGAGGATTCAAAACATAAATCTAGAGTACTCGGTGTTAGATGCAAATCAACTTTCGCTTAAAATTATGGTCAACTCAACCTACTGGCTTTTTGGCACTCCATCGTTCAAGTTTGTTAGTATTCCTGTAGCAATAGGAAAAACGTGATTTACACGGAAACTTCTCATACATTTATGTCGAGTTTCACCTATACTGTATCTAATGCATGCGATTTGCGATCACAGAGAAATTATAAACAACTTAACGGAAGAGGAGCTCATTCAATTAGTCTATTTCATTCGTCAAGATGACTACGATACTTACTCTAATCTGGAAGTGAATAAAAAATTTATAATATATGACGAAGTGAAAATCCATACGGTTATTCGCAAAATTCCGCGAGAGTATAGCGAAATGTTCTTTGACGCAGATACAGACGGGTACCAGTTTGCAAATATATTGAAACTGGATAGCAAAAAATTTATCTAATTCATAAACGAGGAAATGAAGATAATTAATGGAACGGGCATTATTCTCGAAGGTACAGAAATACTTGCATCAATCTCCCTAGTAAAGAAAAAGTACTTCCATTTGAAAAAACTGATCGATTACAGCATATTTTACAATAATTCAAACCAAGATGTATAAAAACTTTGTTCTGATGTTCATAAAGTTTACGAGCATAATGAATCGCGATTCGTGAAACGATTCTACAACTATGCAGTATCACTTGCTTTTTTCTTTGCGAATACTATAGTCGGTTCATGACTGGAAGAGACTTTCTTGAAGCCCTGCTTAAGATCTACTTTCAAGCCCATTTCGTATCCTTCTGCCAAAGGATAAACAAACATTGCCATGTGGCAGTCACATGGCCATGTTTACATGCAATGTTTACATTCCACTGTTTGTGTGTACATGTATTCGTGCATGCACGTAACCATCATAAAAGTAATGTATATATTATTAATGGATATTCCACAAGCGTAAAGTTTTTAATTTTGAGAATTTCATACAAAAGAATATGTGATGCAAGCGAAAAACATTTCATTATATAAACGCAAAATGTGAGTATTAAAAATTAGATGTTTCGTGTGCGTGCCTGTCTCTCTTTCTCTCTATCTATATATCAATCTATCTATCTATCTATCTATCTATCTCTATCTCTCTCTCTCTCTGTCTGTGTGTGTGTATAGGTTTGAATTTGACTGGGGGATTGGGTGGGGGAGAAAAACTTTCACTTTGATTACATATTATAGACACAATACTTTGCAATGAAATGTGTCAACATTCAAGGAGTCCATCCAACAACATTAACATGGCAACGCCAATCTCTCATAAGCCCCCGGATGGCCGTGCTGTAGAGAATTTGTGCGATTCTTGTTTAACCTAATATTTCATTTATCGGTTTTTTTATACTAATATCAGCTCTTTATTATTTGATTTTTCATAACGTATGACTTTAATTTGTGCTAACCTTCTCGTACAGATTCCTTTTGCTTTTGAAATCTGTATAAGAGATTACTCATAGAGCGTTCTAACGTGTTTAATATTTTTCAAATTTATTTCAGGTTTGCTTAAAATTTTATTTACTGTATTTTACGTTGTATGTTGCGGTAGTTTTTGTGTGCAGTCATGAGTTCTAGCAAGGTGAATAAAAGAGAAGTCACCAACGCCAACAGGACATCATTAACCTCACAGAATCGTTGTATTCACTAATTAGGCATGGGGTAATGAAACCCTGCAACGTCGCGGAAAGAGTGGCAGAAATGTTGAAACTCTCCAAATCTACAGAGCTAAGGTATGTTAAAATATCTGTAGTATTAACCATTGCGTTTGCAAGTTGTGTGTGTTAAGATCAATTACGTTGGCCCACGAAATGTGTTTACAAGAACATAAAGAAAATTTGTTAATAACTTGATAACGTCGTCGAACGTTGTCTACGTGTATTTTTAACGTTTTATTTTGGTAATTATTAAGTTTATAGGGTTTCCTGTAAAAATAAAAATAATTCATTGAAAATCTTATATTTCCACTCTGCTAATGATGCAGAACACGAATATACGAGGGGCATTAACGTCCGACTAATTTCGTAATATGTGCCCACCTAACCTAACAGAACCTAACCCCACGATGAGTGAATCACTATTTTACATTTTTTAACTAACCTAGGATTGTAGGGTTATATAGTAACCAATACCTGCCACCTATTAAACTAACCTAAACTAACACACGGCAGAGCATATCACATTGTCACACATCATTTGTAAACAAACCCTTGTATGTTTTTGGTATCAGTAACTGTAGTTGACCCAGTAACTGAATTATGGTCCTTTTTAAATTATGCAAATTAGGTTGGCTATGTAGCACTGAAAGTGAAAAATATGACACTGATAATTTACAATAACTAAAAGACAATGGCTGTAGAACAGTGGTGTTGGGGAAATGCATTAATACACAATTGTTTTCTTAAAAGATTATGACTGCGATTTCATCGATTACGATGTCCTCTCATGTTTAGTGAAGTGATACAGATATGTTTAATAGTAGGGGAAGTTCCAGTTATATCGACTGTAATCTATTTAGTGACGTATAACAATGGCAATTAATGCCGCAATGTAACTTATAAATACAAAACAAGCTCCTTCTTCAGAATCTTAAAATGCACCATCTCTCCATAACCTATATAAAATTAATTGACTACAACAAACTCACTATAAGACAATTTTCCTTACCATTGTTAGTTGTGTGTATAATAAATTTCCACTGTATATATTAGGTTGTTTATGAAGAATCCCTCGCAGGGGTACTCAAATTCCAACACAAAGTAGTTTTTATTTTTAATTACACATTGTAATACCACCTTTTGGTTAGGTGATTCATACACTCACATTTGAGTCTATATAACCCTACAATCCTAGGTTAGTGTAAAACCCAACAATCCTAGGTTAGTTTAAAAATGTAAAATAGTGATTCACCCATCGTGGGGATATTTTCTGTTAGGTTAGGTGGGCACATGTTACGAAATTAGTCGGACGTTAATGCCCGTCGTATATTCGTGTTCTGCATCATTAGTGGAGTGGAAATATACCATTTTCAGTGAAATTACTGCTATTTTTTTTTATAGAAAAGCCCCCTAAACTTAATAATTTCCCAAATAAAACGTTAAAAAGACACGTAGACAACGTTCGACGATGTTATCAAGTTATTAAATAATTTTCTTTATGTTCTTGTAGACACATTTCGTAGGCCAACATAATTGACCCTTGCACACACAACTTGCAAAAGCAATGGTTAATACTACATATATTTTAACATACCTTATAACTGTGGATCTGAAGCGTTTCAACATTTCTGCCGCTCTTTCCGCGACGTTGCAGGGTTTCATTTCCCCTCGCCTAGTTATGGAATACAACGATTCGGTGAGGTTAATGATGTCCTGTTGGCGTTGGTTACTTATCTTTTATTCACCTTGCTAGAACTCATGACTGCACACAAAAACAACGGCAACATATAACGTAAAATACAATAAATAAAATTTTAAGCAAACCTGAAATAAATTTAAAAAATATTAAACACGTGAAAACGCACTACGAGTAATCTCTTGTACAGGTATCAGAAACGAAAGAAATCGGCACAACGAGAAATAATAAAGAGAGGATATTAGTAAAAAAAAAAAAAGACCAGTAAATGAATTATTGTAGGTTAAACAAGATAATCGCACCAATTCTCTGGCACGTGTGTCGACCACATCTCGCCAACAACACACGGAACGAAGGTTTGTAAACATATAGCCGCTCTACTTTCACCTGGAGCGTGATCTTGTGAGTATGCAAGAAACATTGAAATCAAAGTACGTTAGCAACTCGTCATTAATAATTGGCATAATAAGATACAAGTCATTTCGAAACCCATTTGTAAGCGATACATTAACAATTATGTTAAAACTTTAGAACTATTTCCTCTCTTTGTGCTGGCAACCTAACGGCATAACTGTATCCGCGCTCGCCGCTGTTTGTAATGTTATATGCATGTAGCTAACGGCTAGGGTGTTTTTTCAAAGGTTGATTTTCAAAAGTTTCTTCCAATCGTGAACCGACTGTANCCAATCCTGAACTGACTATACCCGGGTATCGAACTGTTATAAATTGGAAAAATTCCTCAATTACGAAAATGTATTGCTTGCCATTTACAACTACCTCTATTTAGTAGACCAGGCGGAACTGTACGAAAGTGTAAAATTAGTTAGACTCAAAAACTTATCAGGCCGTCAAAGGTATATTGATGGTCTCGGGTCTTCCTACATCGGTCGCAAAAAACGGTACTCTTATATGACCCCGAAGACTGCCAAGCCGATCAGTACTTGACTTTAGAAAAATATTCTAAATTACCACAAAGACTTAAATTTAACAATGTGCCCAGGCCTGAAAAGTATCAGATTCTTTACGGCAAATATCTGCACAATTATGTCAAAGTCATACATACTATATAAAACGCAGTAATACCCCAAACTTCCATAAAAACATATACAAAGCCGGCGAATTAATTGCTCGAAAAATGGTTTGAAAACTACGAATTTTATCTAACAACATACCAAATACAGTTGAATATTGCAAATGGCAGATTTCCGAAAGAATTTAGTGAAGGAGTTGTGAAACTCACAACATATTTACTTTTTTAATGATTTAGCCAAGATTATTCACTTAACACATCAGCAGTTACACTGTAAAAAATACACTTGGTTTAATATATTTTTTATTTAAAATTCAATAATAATAAATACATAAAACATAATACATATTATAAAGTTTGTAATTACAACCAGAAGACATTGTTGCAATAAACGTGGCAAAGTGTAAAAACAAACAGTAAACTACCAAATCACAAAAAAAAAAAATTCATAACTATGTACTTTACTGAATAAAATATAAACCAAATGCAAAGACATCTCATTATTTCAACTATTAAAAAACTAATCGATTGAATAAAACATAAACCAAATATATATATTAAATTTTGTATAGACTGCAATAACAACTTTTGTATCGACTACAACAATAACAACAATTGTTCGTTAATGCCCTCTGGGAGGTTGCCATTTTTATAGGTTTATTAAAAATGGCATTGTCGTTCAAAACTTCCCCATTGAAGACTGAATAGATATCCACTTCCCTAACATTGAAGGCATTCTCGTTATCCACATCTCCCCAATTGAATACTGCATTGTTACCTACAGATTCGTCATCCGCAATCCCATGGCCGGTAAATGCAGTGGTCAAAACTGAGTATTTTCTTGTATGTTGTTACCTACAGCTTCGTTATCCGCAATCCCATTGCCGGTAAATGCAGTGCTCACGAGCTGAGTCTCTACTTGTATGTTGTTACCTACGGCATCGTCATCCGAAATACCATGGCCCGTAAATGCAGTATTCACAGGCAGAGTCTCTACTTGTATGTTATTACCTACAGATTCATCATCCGCAATCCCATGGCCGGTAAATGCAGTGTTCACAGGCTGAGTCTTTTCTTGTATGTTGTTTCTTACAGCTTCGTCAACCGCGATCCCATCGCTGTTAAATGCAGTGTTCACAGGTCGAGTCTCTACTTGTCGACTTTCTTGCTTCTCGTTGCAATTTATAAATTTTATCAAATCAAAATACCAACACTTTGGCACACGAAAAAACCATTCCTTTCAGCACATTTTATTTTCTTCCATTCCCGATTATAAGAATCCCATAGAGATTTAATTCTTCGACTCACCGAATGTTTGTCAACGTCATGTTCATACTTCATGCAAAACAACAACTCTCTAAAACCCTTGTAGCTCAAAACCCTATTTTTATAACTCGTTTTGTTTGTATTCCAAAGAGCATTGTGGTTCTCGTAAATTTGAATAAATCCACCTACATAGTCGTTATGAAGATACCACGTAAAACCCATATTTACCCACACTCACTAGATGATGACCACGGCTGGTACTTGAGGAAGGTAGTGCCTCAGTGACTGTGGTAGTGCAAGCAACACATGTGGTTTTATAGTTGGTGTGATGAGTGTTTTCTTTTTATTTATTACCTCTTTTTTGTCTACTCCTTTACATCGTCACTAAATATCAATATATCTGCCATCTCATAAGTAAAAAAAAAAAATCTAAAGCCATCATAAACTACAACTGTGTAGATGTAGAAATGTTGTGGGTGGAATGGAAATATTATTATGCTTCCTTCGATATATGCATGAAATCTACAAGTAGGCATAGAGGTAATTCATATATTTACCAACTGTATCCGCCACAATTAGCTAAATTTTACAAAAAAAGAAACATTTTAGCTTACAACATTGTAATAACCCATCACATTAAACAATTACCCTCATCATTTACGATGCAATACATTCGAGAAAATAACATTTTTATTTTCATTTTAAATTTCGATAGAATTTCTTCATATAGTGAGAAAATAATATCCAAATCAAATTCCTGCACTATAAATTACGATTCAGATGAAAATCATATCTGGCAAACGACGACGGACTTATTTGCGCAGGAAGATTCAACTGATGTTGCGTTATGGCGGACTTTTGAACCAGTTTACCTCATCAAAAAAATTTTAGCTGCCTATTCCAATACATTTAACATTTTTAATCTATTCAAATACGATGATACTCACATAAAAGAGTTTTAAAAAAATGCTGTTGAGTTGAAGAGCATGCTCAAAAAAAAAAAAACTAAAAAACGTTATCACAACTCAAAGACACGCGTTTGTGTAATTTTTGTAACCCTCTCCCAGCTATAAATATGTGAACTATTTCAATTGTCGGCATAACAAATAGTTCAGTGGAGTAGGAAGTATGATGCTGACAAGATCGAAGACAGTAATTATAGCAGTTTTGCTGTTTTGCTCAACAAACATCTGCGGAAAGAAACTGCAGTTTTACCTTCATACCACAAGTACATCGGAAGATTTGTCCACGGTGAAGGTAATGGATGACGTTTCATTTTTAGTAAAGTAGAAGTGAGTAATTAAAGAAGAATCTATTTGCACATAGTACAGGAATGATATTTCGGATCTGGTGAATTCTTATGGCAAAGGTAAAAAGTTATCTTCGATGGACGATGAAAGTGTGTTTAATTGGCCATATTATTATTGCCTTTTGACGGAAAAGGTTTTTTTATCACGGACATCGCGTCAATTTCATTACAAATAGTCATTACAGTTTGAAAAAAAACTCGAACGCAAGACAATACATGGATGTGCACCAATTCACCAGAAGGAAATAAACATACTTATTAACATGTATAGTGGTGGAATATTACTGTAAAAATCATATATAACAGAGGAATATTATTGTAAAAAATCTTTTAACATGTTTGGCGCTGGAATATTACTGTATAAAACATATATAATAAGGAATATTATTTTTAAAAATGTTATAGTAAAAGTGGCTTTTAATTGTAAAGAGCTATTGTGTGAATATTCAGATGTAAAATAACATAAATATAGTGTAATTTTGGTTTTTATTATTATTATTTTTGTATATAAGACACTAAATAACATAATTGGAAGTTCGCAGAGTTTTCAAGGCAATAATAACTGTAATGGTATAAATTTTTAACGGGGTCCTTTTGAAGTATCTGAAAATCTGAATAATGAAAATCGAATACATTTTTTTCTCTCTTCCAAAATAATAAATTAAGTGATTATAAAAGCTTTATTTATAGTTTACAAAATTTATCGTCTTTAAAGGATTATACTTTTTTCTGGATTTTAAGGTAAAACTTCCAGATAACTTGTATTATGAAGAAGCAAGAAAAAGGGGATATGTGATTAATACAATTCCTATTAGACAAAATACCTTAATAATATCACAATGTTTAATAAATTGGAATCTAATTTAGCTATTTTTAAACGTTCGCATATTGGCTCATTGGCAAATGACCCACGTCACATTATTTGTGCATTAAGTAAGAATTGCAATCAGCCATTTGATTTTTTTTATGATGTGAATAAAGTTTCCTTTGAATATATTATCGACTTGGCAGAAATAAAATCAGAAAACAGACCAATTTTTGTAAACTTAGCCGAATGTACATCACTGAAAGTTTCTCAAATTCGTTCGAGTTTCAATAATGCCGATATATTGGATCCTTACAAGAATTATATACTTGTCGGGGAAATAAATTAGTTTAAAAATGTTGCCAGATTAATCAATAGTTTTCCAAAGTAGTACTTGATATTAGTAAAACTGGATTCGTGATATTAACAAAAGTTATATTGCCTCGCGAGATTACCTATTTGGTCAAGTTGATGCGGGATATTGGCTCTAGATCGGGTACATGCATAAAATACATTTTTTTTAAATATACTATTTTCATAATAAACTACACTACTGCAAATGAATCGATTATAAAATTTTAAAATGTGGTCACTTTACAGTTATTAGAGTCCTCCAGTAACCAGGTTGTTGGAGATTTTGTCTATAGTTTAAATGGGCAAACTACAACAGTCAAGTCGTATATCAAAGGTATAATTCGAGTGTCAAATATCATAAAATTTGGTAATGAAATGATTGCTGCAAAAACCTTTGAGTATGTCGATAAAGATATCCGTTTGCAACCAAATGCTGAGATGGTAAAGTTATCAATTTCCATACTCAATACAAAGAATGGATGGTTGGCAGCACAAATCATTAACAATTTACAATGCTTATCGATCGACCACTTGTTGTTTTTCAAATGTTCCTCTCAGTTTTATAAAAATGAGAGTAATTTGACAAACTTTGATGGCCAATATTTTGAACTGCAAAATAATTTAGTTTTCGTTGTACCGAACAAATTAAAAAAAAAAACATGTAATGGTGAATACGATACTCGATTTGGCCAAAGTAACAGTTGATAGTTCTACATCGCTATCATTAAGGGTACTTCAGTATGTTGAGGTTCAGTATATTCCTCAAATATTGTTTGACCATACATATATTTTTAATAATTTGACAGGTGTGTTAATAGTATGTTCGAGGGCATGTTCTATATCACTTTCCATATCGTTGTGATGGTAAAGCCACAAATTTACATTTGCAAATACAAAACCTGCATGGAAATCCAATAAAGTTTTATTATTAACATATAGTATTCTTTTATTTCCAGCACCTCCCTTTTCACTATCATTTTTTTTCTTTGATATTTTGGCTCGAATTAAAATGATGTAATAAACAAATCTTCTAAATTGGGTTTTGAAGAAGGATGCCCGAAACACAACCATATATGGGTTGGAGTAATGAACATTACTGGGGTTTCACATTTTTGTGGTTCAGCTCCTAATGTTACATTCACAAAACATCTTCGTAGAGGAAAACTTTCGGGAAGATATCGTTTATCAGCACCGCTTGTTCGAATTCCTTTAAATTAATATCACTAAAAGGGCATTGAGTGATTAAAAAATATGGCTGGCATTTACTCAGATAATCTGATGCGAGAAAATTCTATGGAAAATAAAGTTTTAAGTTTTTTTTATTTTTAGTGAATAAATCAATGTGTTTTCGATCACCGCAATATTTGATGTATATCTCGCAAACCAACCTCGAGTATCAATCGCCCTAAATGGTGGCATTAAAGTCTGTCTTGGTTTAGGTTTTGGATATGCAAAATGCTGCCAAAATGATTTACATTTTATCAAATCGGAGAGAAACTGTTTGGCAGTAGGTGATATTTCATGATCATCTTTATCGTTATCAATTTTGATCAGAAATAATCTTTGTAATTCAGATTCAACTCGGGTAGGATGTCTTTTCTCCACAAACGAACAAAAATTAATATCTTCCTAAAAATCAAGATTTTATCATTTACCACATATACAAATTTATTAAAATTAAATTTTTTTTTCAACTACGAGTTCTCTACCACAAGGCATTAGAAAATCCAAATCACTTCAAGTATACATATTTGTAGCAAATAATCTATAATTGTAATTATCTTCTCGTACTTATTTATTTTTCCACCATTATGTCTCAATGAATTGATCAGTGGGTTCAATGTGTATACTTGATTTGCATAGGGGTAGTTTTGAGATGCAGACAACATGATTGCTTTATTGATTTCATTTTTAGAATATATATTTATGAATTGAACGAAAACTGATGTGAGTGGATTTTGATTTTTCCAGTTTTTAAATTTGATGTGATTTTGTAAAAATTTCTGTTCTTTCATGAGTCTATTAATTTTTAAAGAATGTTTTGGTAAAACATAATCCCAATGGTCGTTTTTTAAAGTAATTGCGGAGGTCGATGATACTTTTTTTGTAAGTTAAAAAAAACATACAGGAGCGAATTTTCAACATTCATGGCCGAAACAGTTAGCTTATGAAAAACAGAAATTCGTCAGATATTTGACTTCGTTCGCGGATATGATTTCATAAGGATAAGCCTATGAAAAACGGAAATTCGTAAGATATACTTCGGTCGCGGATATTATTTCATGAGGATTAAATTCAGGTTCTTCAGTCAAAGCTGACAAATTGCATCGTCCATTCACATTCTGGAAAAATTCTTAGTAAAATTTTACAACATTGTCGTATAAAACTTAGCAATTAAGGTATATATCGGAAGTATATTGGAATTGAAACTCTTTGAGTGGGAATATGGGAAGTAAGGCACGATACTTATTTACGAAATTCTCATCCAAAGATATGGGATAGGCGATATTTTTATCAAGGTCATGAATACTCCTGTAGTTTTCGGATTAAGCATTTGTGATGTGTGGTGATTGCTTCCATCAAAAAAGGTCAACATTGGAGTTATAAAATACCGTTTGAATTCACTTTTTTAAAGATGTTCTTCATCAAAATATTCAATACGATTACTATATTAATCGGATAAATTTTTCCAAAATAAGTTATCGAGATTTTTAGAATTTAACATGTAAATAATTTTACTCCATTAAGGAATATTTTCAGTTCTAAAGGATTGTATACTGCAAAATTCAAACTGGGATTTTTTTAAATTAGGTACCATCATATGAACTATAAAATCATATTCGTAGCGCAAGGATATAGGCCGCATAACCACAATTTCAGGCGACTTATCGATGGGTGGATAATTAGGTTCTTTTGTAGATGCATGGTAAAAAAATATCATATATGATGACACTCGTGTTGTGGTCGCAAAAAGATACGCGGGAATTCTTAAAAATTGTAAATCAATGAATGGATTAATTTACCCTACATTGAGAGCATAACCAAAGGTTCGTATAGTAAATGATCTTTAATGGTGTGTGTTTCACTGACCAATAGAGAATATTGTGAATTTGAAATCTTAACGATTCCATTCGGAAAATTTTCATTATTTTTGAGTAAATAATCATGCTCAAAAATGTCTGTAATGTACCGTGAATCATACGAATAACATTCCACTGTGCCATTCAAATTTCTCGAACCGACCTTGTCACTGAGAACCCTTTCACCTGGCAAAGCATCGATTTTACAAGGATCTGGTATTTTTCGTTGTCGAATTTCTGAGAACAGAGATATAAATTTTGAATTAAAATAATCAAGTCTAAACAAAGTCTATTAGATCATCATCATAGTTGGCCTCGAAATATGATAGTAATGCTCATAAAAGGCCTCCTTTAGAGAAAGATTTAAACTCATGCAGGGGGTCGCATTCACAGGTAATTTCCTCAAAAGTATTACACTCGGTTGTATTGTTGGCGTTAGTAGTATTAGAAATGAATGGGAAACCAGAAAATATCCTGCAATCTGCGTAAAGATTTGCAGAATTAAAACTTTTAGGTTATTGACAACTGTAAATCCACAAGTACCTATTGAAATATCTAAAGAAAGTATTCATTGCCCACCATTCTTAGCAGTGCATGTTCGTTGGCCTCGATCTTCCAAATACAAACAATATCCTTTATTGGGCTCTTTGTTGCGATGATTAATTTTAATATGGCCTGTTTTGGGATCCATGTAATCAACATCTGTTTCGAAATGATGACAGGTTGATCTACGATCTTTGCAATTCAAACAAGCAATAGGTGATTTCGAATCACATTTGAACAAATTAATATTCGTGCATTCATCATTTTTATTTTCCAACTCCAAAATATCAAAAACTGGTATTCTGAAATTCGAACGATATCGTTTAAAATTTGTGGTGATTGAGGATAAAGTATTTAGAAATTGCCAACACAAACCAATAATAACGAAGATAAATATCACAATCACTAAAAAGTGTAATGCTTTACTTAAAATAAATTGAAGAGGCTGATCCAAAAAATCACTTTAAAAATACATCTTATTGCGGCTACTCATTTCTTCGCACTTATATTTGCAGGTCGAATATACAATAAATGATAGGAAAAGAAAAACAAAGGTGGTGAATGTAAAAGAAGTAAAAAAAAAAGAATTTGTCAAAAACTAAACCAATATGTGATTTATGTTGTATCTGTTTGACTCAAATTTATTTCCCAACAAAATAACCTTGGTTATTCGTCACATAGGACGGATTAACATCATATATGTTGCACAATCGCAAAAAAGTCCCACTTCTAATTTATATGTGGGCAGAGTAGTTTCCTATGGTGCTTCCAAAACATTACTGACCTCACCCAAGATCGGGCGTCACATCACGCCCCTCATGCCCCATTGTCATGATGGGCGGGACCATCCTCTTACATCCCTTTGTCGTGATGGGTGTGAAGGATGCGACCAGCCTACTATGCCCCCCCCCCCTTCTTCACATGACCTGATTCGTAAACGTCGTTCAGTGAAGACGAGTTTTTTTTAATTTGTATATATATATGTGAGATTGTGTATTGGTTTATATGAACCACAAAAAATTGTTGGCTTTGGTATGAAATGCGAGACTGCGCACAACACCAGTCAGAAATTATTCTTGAATGGAATTCCAAATGTCCTAAAAATGTTAATCACGAAATTGAAGTTTTGTCCAGTATCCTATAACTTTAGCGAGATTTGATCAGTTTATCGAAAATACTGAACCTACACTTGTAAATATTTTGTATAGCGTGTCGTCATCGCCATCATCAAACTGTGATGAAAAGATGTATTTGCGAAATTTTTTCAAATTCCTCAATCGGCTGAAATCCAAGTCCGAATTTTAGACGATTCGGGTACCATTACTCACCAACTTAAAGTTTACTTTTGTTGACGAGTCGAATTAAAGTTTTATCTGTGTGAAATTGTGCCTATAGGATGGAGCGAGGCCACGGAAATCGAACTAAATGCTTGTGATTTACGGTTTGTGACTCTAGAAAAAACATCTCGAATCGTTCGTTACCTCTACACAAATAACAAGACAGGAAATCGAATTACATTTGATTGTATATTTAATGAAAGGTCTCTCTTAAACACTTATCGAGTAACAATCGAAAATAAACATGTGATTCAATCGAAACATTCATACACAATCTTCCCGAACTGTTATTCGACGTTTTGATTTTCGACTAAAGTGATGAATACAGAAGAATAACTGATTTTATTAATGGAAACTGGCCCGATCATGTGGAAAACCTCCCTTTTATCGAAGGGTTTGCTGTAAGCGAACCTACAGAATATTATGCCAATAAATTAGATGGTGAATGTAAAGTTGCTTTCCTCAAATCAGATATACTTTTTGTACAATTTTCTCCTTCAGTTCAAGTGCATAATTTCAAACTGGTTGTTATTACATCGTTTTTGTCGAGGAATAGAAAGACAAGGCATTTTTTCTCAACAATGTGTTGGGTAAAACAGATATTTCGATGGTAGATATGAAACGAGCATTGTTAAATCACCAAAAACAAATTCCCACGATCTTCAAAGTCGATATTTTGGAAGCAAATCGATTTATAACATTCCCGGAGAAAAACATGGTCGTTTTGATCACTCAACTGGGTTGTTCTGTTTGAATGAGGATAAGTTGTATGGNACATTCCCGGAGAAAAACATGGTCGTTTTGATCACTCAACTGGGTTGTTCTGTTTGAATGAGGATAAGTTGTATGGAAACACATTCCATCGATCGGAATGTTCTGTTGTGCCAATTTTACTTCCTACTGATGGCCGGTTGCATTTTCAAAAAGACAAAATCGTTAAAGTAAAATGCCAAAAAACAATAGATTAAAAATTTGATTGAATCACCTTTTTCAAGTATTTAAAGAGTAAAAAAATTCCCAAATTGAAAATAAAACAAGTGTTGCCATTAGCCAATATGACAGTGAAATATCTCGCTTGTTATACCGTATATAAACATTTTGTGCCAAGAGTCTTAGAAACTGAAGATGGGCACATATTTGACGAGCGGTTTCTTTATTATTCGATTGTAATTGACGAGGATATATTAAACGAAATATTTCCCGAAATAAACAAACTTGAACCATATGAGGATATTATGGTTGATTCGTTTTTTTTTTTGGAATTTAAAGTATTTAGTAACAAAATCGTATTTTATAAATTTCACGAAAAACCAAATGCCAATCCAANTTTTTTTTGGAATTTAAAGTATTTAGTAACAAAATCGTATTTTATAAATTTCACGAAAAACCAAATGCCAATCCAACAAGTGTAGTTGAAAAAATTCTGTAAAATTAATAAGACATGTATCTTAACCATTCATTATTCTTAAAATTTCACAAAAAATTCAGTACACTTGTATTTATAAGTTTGGGAATTTTTTGAATTGGTCCTTATAACTTTAGTCTTGCAATATGTAATTAAAGTAATAGACCAANTTTTGGAATTTAAAGTATTTAGTAACAAAATCGTATTTTATAAATTTCACGAAAAACCAAATGCCAATCCAGCAAGTGTAGTTGAAAAAATTCTGTAAAATTAATAAGACATGTATCTTAACCATTCATTATTCTTAAAATTTCACAAAAAATTCAGTACACTTGTGTTTATAAGTTTGGGAATTTTTTGAATTGGTCCTTATAACTTTACTCTTGCAATATGTAATTAAAGTAATAGACCAANTTTATAAGTTTGGGAATTTTTTGAATTGGTCCTTATAACTTTACTCTTGCAATATGTAATTAAAGTAATAGACCAAATGAATACTGTAGAAACTGACATGGTTAGTTTCTTTAAGATAATTCAACATTATCATAAATGGTATTTGTCAACAGATAATGATGACAGTAATGATCTCTTTTTGAAAATATTTGAATATGGTGATGTGCTTTTGCCTCAATACAATTGGCTGCAAGACACTGAACCATTTGGAAAAATGATCCAAGTATTGGAAAAAATGATGATTAGTTCTATGAACGAACGTTCTAAATACTATAAATCACTTGACTTTTGGAAATGCGTAAAATTTGCCATACAGACCATTTACAGTAGATTACCCAGACCACCGACCAACTATACCTGGCCATGGGGTACGAACTGGTATCAGTTTTCCATATCTTTTCCATGGGGTCCTTGTCTTTTCTAATTTTATTTATGCATATTTATTTGAGAAGATTGATGGAACTTTAAAAAACCAATTGGTTAGTGCGATTAATAATTATTAGCCTACACCTACAGAAAGTATGGGGTGGACTAGATTTGGGCCGAATGCAGTAATGATGGCAATACCTTTTGTGGAAGGCCACCTTTTGATGAATGATTTGAAAGATGAAATTAACACCGAATCGATGCAACATGAAATAAGGCAATTGAAATTCCAAACTGTTACTTCCGGTGAAGGGCTGTATCCCGATGGAGGATACGTGTTCCACGATACTCTCAGAGCATATGGTTATTTATATTCTCCGGCATGGGAGTTTGTCACTTTGCAGGAATTTTTTCATATCGATTCGAAGGCCTTGATTGATAAAGTGACAAGAATAATAGAACATCCGACAATCCCATTACATTTCGGCCTCATGTTCACGAGGATGTCTAGTTTGGTATACCAAGATAAAGGCAAATATGGTTTCTTTGGAATCGATTAGATAAAAGTAGTAATGGCCAAGACATAAAAGTGGATGCTACAATTCAATAGCCAGTGTTCCAAACTCTGCTTTTACAAATCCAACCAAACATATAATAAATGGGTCATTTTTGGACCATGGCCTGCATGTTCATGTATGCTTAATTCGCGAAGAATTTTGCACATACTGTCCAGGTGTCATTAGCATAAATAATGAATTAGTGACTATGGCAACCACTAGCCAAACCACAACAACCTTCATGCCCCAAAGTTATTTTTCATGTATCGCCCATTTTGATTTCATCATCGGCATATATAATTATATAATTCCTGGACAATAAACCATTTTAAACTAAAGGTGATTGAATTAATTTTAGTGAACGAAACTGGTTGCACTGTTGCCTATAAAGTACAGTCAACATCAAGGACTAATCGCGAGCACATAAAAGTTTAAATTAATTTTGGCAAGTGTGTCATATCTCCTAATTGTTCATTCAATGCAATGCAAAAGTATCAATTCAATCAAAATTATTCGTTTGTGCATGTAGGTAGCCCTGAACTAACTAAAGTAGTTCGATTGGAAGATAAAGAAATTTTCGATTCATTGCAGTGTAAGCCAAACATTAATGACGTGGTTGCCTTCAGCACAGTTCATAATGATTTCGATAATGAACAAATTATCTCAGAAAATTTAATCAAAACCTGTTACCATGCTTTATATTTCGAAAATGATAAACTATTTCTAGAACATGCAAATACGAACAAAGTATCGATTGGTGTAAAATCCGACACTCCTCTATCCATTTTCGAATTCGATGGTGCAATGATCAGCCGAAAGTTCGGAGTTAATGCGAAAATCATGAACATAATTTATTCCGACGGAAAATATTTTACATCGGCCACATACATGACATTAAATGCGAAATTATAAATATCAAGAATAATTGCCCATAAAATAAGACAATGGATGGAACTATGATTCAGTACGAAATCGCTCGTTTTCGCAGACAACTTCGGCAAATTGTAATTTATATGAAACAACTTCAAAATTTCTACTCGATACATAAATTGGCTTTTATCGCAAAAAAAACTTTACTTGGCCAACAAGATAGATAATGAATGTGTCGAGATTAAATTCAAAGACAATGTGGCTGAAATTTCACTGAAAACCATTAAAGCATCTACTTTACTGACTGGTATGAATCCACTTTTCATTAAATCATTTGGTTACAACTTCAGGTAGAAAGAAATACCCTATTATGTCGACTATTTAAATGAAACTTTTATTATTTCGCCTAAACAAATTTAAATAATAATTTCAAACACGTTTCACTTACCTGTGTCTCGCACTTTTCACTACTTGAATTTATGTAAATGTTAACGATTTCCTGTTCCCATCACATTCATAATACATCAGTTGAATGGCGCGACTAAAGAATGGACGATGGTCTATGATGATACCGACGATCTGTGATTCACTATAGTAACTTTCAATACACAATAATATATAAGACAATGAATAATAAAAACCAAATATACCTGTGGACCTCTATTGGCACCATTTTAATATTAGGTGTTCTGGTCTTTGTTATTTAGAAATTTTATGACAAACTTACGAGTTCCGTGGCCCCTCATTTCGGTTCTAGTGGCACATCATTAACCACAAATACTAATGTGAGAAATCAACCGACCCCTCCAGCAGCAAGTAACTAACTCAGCTGATGAGAAAAAGAAGGGGTTGGTGACTATGCATTAAATAAGAATTTTTAATGGGGTTCCTGTCGTTCTGGGGTGATGCAAATTACAATAAACATATACTTTGGTTTTTTATTTCTATATTTGTATATGAATATGTAGTAAAGACTTTGTATATTTTTTGTATATTGTGCTACACAAGAACTGTAAAAACACTAAATAAATAAGAAGCATAAGAAATTTTAAAAACTGTGTAACCATTTTATTGCCCAGTAATATTCGCGGTGGTAGCCACATACCTGTGTATAATTCACCACTTTCATTTGGCACAGACAAACATAGACAAATTTACGAGAGTAATTAACAACATGCATAATGTTTCACCACCGATATCAGCGCCAAAATATTTTTCATCACTGCCATTGCGCAAACTACCCCAAAAACGGATGTATACACACCCAAATTAGATTTGTACAAGAATGGGGTTTTAATCTCTTAAATGGAAATACAGAAGTTGGAAAAAACTACCAATGAATAAATTATATATATAAATATATGTACATGAATAATGTTTTATAGAATAAGAGGGGTAAGATATCTAAAATATAATTTTTGTAAATGATCAGTAATGTTTTCTTTAAACTATTTATTAAACCCAAAATGTAATAATGGAAAAACAACTAATAATATGTACATTGGTATTTATCTAAATTATCAATATACATTTGTTTATAGCAAGTATTAAAACATGTGAAGAACCAATCACTTGGTCGTTAATTTTTTTCAACAGGCTTAGTAAAATGCATTTGACGTCAATCACGAGCCAGAAAATTAATGTACCACACCTTTATACTCGCGATTTAAGTATGCCGCTGATGACACCAGGAAACAGTGTTTTGTAGTTTATAGAAACTCTAAGGTCTTATAGGCTACCAACCCGCATATATAAGTGTAAAATTTTGAAAGAGATGTTAGTCGGGGCTGAGTATTTAATAGAAACGGGACTCCTCTCCAAGACCAAAAGGTTAGAAAAAATAATCTAGAATTATAAATATATATTTATGGAACCTCCCTTCATAGGCTTATTACTAATGTATTACGCACGATTCCGTCAATAATGAACTTCTGACACTAAATTCTATCTCAAAATACGGGTCCAATCATTTTAACTTGCATAATTAATTACTTTCATGTTTTTCCATATCATAATTAGTTTTCCAACTAGACGAAACTAGACGAAATATCGATTTTTAATTAGAATAACACACTAAAATACTTATATGATTTTTTATTATAGAAATGGGATATCTTGAAACAACTCTTATGAAAACACTGGTTATTTCTACAACATAAAAAATTCTAAACTATAAATAGACATTAACACAGAAAAAAATAACAAGATTAATTGTTAACATATATAAATTAATAAAAATGAAATGCTGTTCGTTGGTAAGCGCATCACTTGAGAACGGCCGGACCGTTTTGGCTATTTTTCGTTTCAAAATGTTCGTAATAGTCCAACTTAGGTTTTTATGGAAAGAAAAATTGGAAAAGTTTCCCAGAATATTTTTGAATTCGGGAAAAACCGAACGTCACGATGGATATGCGTAATTTTTATTGTTTTGTTTGTTGTCACCCAAAAGTTACCAGAACAAAAAACAATAGGGAATATTCCGAACGTCACGATGGATATGCGTAATTTTTTATTTGTTTTGGTTGTGGTCATGGAAAAATTTATCAGAAAAAAAATTGGGAATATTTCGCAAAACTAATTTTAATTTGGATATTTAATTTACATTCGACATTTAAATTTAATTTTTCTCAACTTTGATTGGTTGTCATTCATTGTTCACGTTACGCGACATTATATGGTTGAACCAAATTTCTTTGCTTCTAATTACTTATTTTCGCGATCTTCCGCTGTTTACTGTCAGTTGAATTGTGATTATGTTTTCAGTTTATCGCAATCTATTTATTCTTTTTTAGTTGAATTGTTATTTTTCTTTAATTGAATCAAATAGATACAATTTAATTACACTGTAATGCCGCCAATAAGACGGAGCAATTTAAGTCGCAGAACTCGCAATGCTACTAACCAAATGAATTTTAGATCTAATCAACCTTCAGAGCAACGTAAAGAACGAAATGAATTTGAACGGAATCTATTGTCACAAATACGTTCAACACGTACACAAGATGAAAATGAAGCCAATATGCATCGAATGAGAAATCATCGGTCAGTAGAAACCAATCGCGTGAGAATGAATTTGAATAATCGTATAAGAAGACAAACAAATGTTGAGTTGAATACACATCGAGCAGCATTACATTATAATGCGGTAACTCATTACAGTGCAGACCAATCCATTGCCATTGGATCGATGAGCGTTGTGTGCCCACATTGTAAGGCATTGAAATACAAAAATGAAGCCCCTGGATTGTGTTGCGCAAGTGGCAAAATCAAATTGACGCTGTTGGTCCCGCCACCAGAGTCATTGCGCTCATTGGTTTCTTGAAATAAATACAAAACTACAATAGTTCCAAATGACTTCAACAAATGTGATCCGGGACAATTTCATGCCCACTTTTAAGGTAATTGTAACACAATCATCTTTCAAACAGCTTTCATAAAACATGATGGTTCAACAACACACATTTTGAGATAGAATGTGAAATAAAATGAAAATTTTCCATTGGACAGGAANCATGATGGTTCAACAACACACATTTTGAGATAGAATGTGAAATAAAATGAAAATTTTCCATTGGACAGGAATATGTCTGTCGGGTCAGCTAGTATATAAATAAATCCGCAAAATAAATTTAGGCCATGGTATCACAAATGCAAGATATCCAGAACGAATTATCTTTCTAAAAATTGTGATAGTATTCACAGATATATGCAAATAACCCTGGACGATACAAAGAACACAGCAGCCGTTCAAGGTCTTAGTCGTTACCTTAAGAGTTTTTAACAAAATAAAACAAACTTCATTGTAGTGTGTGTTAATTATTAACAGTTTATTCAGTATGACAATAGATACGTGAACTTAACATCCATTATTTTACTTCGTCCGAACATGACCAACGTACAAAAAAAAAAAAGGAAGGTGGCTAAGCGGTTAGACTATTCGCCTCCCACCAATGCGAACTGGCTTCAACTCCNTACGTGAACTTAACATCCATTATTTTACTTCGTCCGAACATGACCAACGTACAAAAAAAAAAAGGAAGGTGGCTGAGCGGTTAGACTATTCGCCTCCCACCAATGCGAACTGGCTTCAACTCCCGGCTGGGTCACTCCCGTATTTTCGCAAGTGGGAATCATGCCGAACGTTGCCTCTGGTTGGTGGTTTCAGATTCAATGAACTCGTAATTTTTACTTTGGATATTCTCATCTGCTTGACCAGTGGACCAATTTGTATATGTTAAAAACCAATTCAAGAGAGCCGGAAGATAGTTTTACTAAGTACATGGTAACAGTGGACTTGCATTTAATCGAACTTTCAATGACAAGATTGTAAAAAAATATCTCAGGGCTCCAAAATTAATCAACTAGAGGATGGAGTAGATTTTACTTTGAGACTTGTAAATCGATATTTAAAAATTTCTATAACGTATCAGGAAACTAAGTTTTTGGTTTTAAAATTACATTGAAGGTGTTAATTACGTTAATTGTATTTTATATTACGTTCTATCCTTCCATGTGTGAGCTACTCTGACTAGCGATTTAATTTGGTTATAAAAACTTTGTTTAAAAGGATTATATTTTGCGTAAACGCACTGAGGGCGTGTATTTATGACTTTAAAAACAGATATTTTATATTAATAGTTAAGTTTTTCTATGAAAAAGGCCGTAGAAGTGTTAACAACGCTTGAAGAGCGAGCAAGAAAAGATAACGTTTAGTTTTACATAGCTAGAGTTCTCTGATTAGCTGAGAGATTTTGCAGATGGCGGAACCTGCTCTGCCGCTCACAAGACAGCAGTACTGTCATATTTTTACGTGCAGACCTTTGTAATTTGTGAATTTATATCGGGCATGTTAAGTTGAAAGACTAAAAGCGGGTAGAACGTCTCCTTATAATATTTAAGAAGTGCGAAATTACTTTTATTTAAATATATGCCCCACTTAAAGGCTACTTATTGAAATTTTTCTTGCAAGTGACAAGAAGTATTTTAGTCTTGAAACACTTAACCTTAGCTACATCTAGAAAAACAGGAAGTGTATATTTATGCTCGAGAATAGCTTTAGTTGTGTCAGTTTTTTAGCGGTTTAACTATGAACTTTCGTCTGCAAGTAAATAATTTAAAATTGATGTTATTTGCAAGACGCAAATCTGAAAAAACCAGATAAAATGATGTTACTTTTTCTTACCTTAATACAGACGCGTAGCGTGCGGTGCAAGCCACTAGATTTTATCTAACCCACTTGACTAATCTACGTGATATATACAGGGGATGGACAAAATAATATGAACACCTGGCATATACGCAATATTTATTTATTAATAAGGTGTTGGACCACCATTTGCTTTTAGAACAGCTGCAATTCTTCGCGGAATAGATTTGTAGAGTGTCTGAATAGTTTCCAACGGAANTTAGAACAGCTGCAATTCTTCGCGGAATAGATTTGTAGAGTGTCTGAATAGTTTCCAACGGAATGCTGTCCCATTTTTGTACCAAAACATCCACCAATTGCTTCAATGATGTTGGGGATGGAAATCTGCTCCTGACTCTCTGCTCTAAAATTCCCCATAACGGTTCAATTATGTTGAGGTCTGACCAGGGTAAATGTTTAATGATATTCTGNCTTGTACCAAAACATCCACCAATTGCTTCAATGATGTTGGGGATGGAAATCTGCTCCTCACTCTCTGCTCTAAAATTCCCCATAACGGTTCAATTATGTTGAGGTCTGACCAGGGTAAATGTTTAATGATATTCTGATGCTCCTCAAACCAAGACTGAACCTTTTTGGCTGTGTGTATGGGCGCATTATCATCTTGGAATATGGCAGTGTTTGGCGGCAATATGCTAGTCATAGTAAGAACTTTATCATTGAGGATGTCGAGATATTCATTCGCAGCAATCCGGCCAGTGATTTGAATGAGAGGACCAGCTGAATACCACGATATAGCCGCCCAAATCATTTCGGAACCTCCCCCATGCTTGACTGTAGGAAGCAGGCAGTCCCGATCGTAGGCTTCTTTTGGGGTTCTCCATAAATAAAACCGGCCGTTTGTAGGAAACAATGTAAACGATGATTCATCGGACCATACCACATTCTTCCAATCATCAAGTGTCCAGGTTTTATGATCGTGGCACCACTTCTTTCGCAGCTTAGCTTTGGATTCCGTTATAAAGGATTTTGCAATTGCAGCCCTTCCATGAATTTTAGGTTTGTGGAGCCCCCGCCGTAAATTTTTTGTCGAAACAGTATTACTTAAGTGAGTGTTGAGTTCTGCTGTCACTTTTGCCGCGGTAGTTTTATGTTGTCTGGCCACAATTCTTTTTAATGTTCGTTGGTCTCTGTCAGTTAACTTTGGGTTTCGCCCGCTATTCCTCTTCGCCGATGATGTTTTACTGTCGCTCGTGAAACGTTAAACAATTCAGCTGTTTTCGTCACAGACGCTCCCGCTAACCGAGCACCAACGATTCGCCCTCTTTCGAAGTCTGAGAGATCACACATTTCACCGATCGCTTGTTTTAACCATCGCAGAACAAAGCGTATAATACACTGAAATATAATCTACAAGACTTGGCACGTAAACTGTACAATGCATACGCGTCGCATTATTTACACGGAAGCAGTGTTGCCAACATGCAA
This sequence comes from Clitarchus hookeri, assembly GCA_002778355.1. Taxonomy (NCBI): domain Eukaryota; kingdom Metazoa; phylum Arthropoda; class Insecta; order Phasmatodea; family Phasmatidae; genus Clitarchus; species Clitarchus hookeri. The sequence goes on from NQII01000040.1 coordinate 1,989,329, forward strand.
CAAAATGTACTATATTGCATGGTGGTCATATTATTTTGTCCATATCCTGTACAAAAGATGATTTTTTTGTTGCGAAGGGGGAAGACAAGGCCAGGCGTTATGAAGTTATTTTACGTTATTACGGTCAGGTGCTATGAAGTTATATTTCTTTGCTTTATTACTAACATTTGGTCGTAATGTGGGTTCGTGAACAATGAAAGGTTGATAATTTATTAGTGGTTTATGTGAGCCACGCACGCAGTAAAAAGTTTGTAAGTCGTCAGTAAAACATGCATGAAGTTGAAATAGCGACGGAATGACCTCGCATTAGATAAGTTGAGTGGGTATAATGTTTATGTGNTTTGAAACTGGCAATCAGTTGAGTTCCCTAGCATCGTGGTTGCTTAGCTGAGAGATTTCGTAAAAGGCAGAACTTGCTCTGTCGTTCACAAGATAAAACACTGTCGTATTTTTACGTGAAGACCTTCGGAACTTGTGAATTTATATCGGGAAATATATATAGTTAAGTTGAATGACTAAAAGCGGGTAGAACGTCTCCTTATAATATTTAAGAAGTGCGAGAATACATTGATTTAAATATATGTCCCATTTAAAGGTTAACAGTGGATTTTACTTATTAAAAATTTTCTTGCCATTGACCAGAAGTATTTCANTAAAAATTTTCTTGCCATTGACCAGAAGTATTTCAGTCTTTAAAAACTTTTACTTTGTTTTATTAATACTGAATTGAGACTAAAAGGTTTTATTTAATATATTTATATAGTATTTAGTTGCAGAGTGCAACTAAGGTTATTTAATTATAATAGACAGTGCTGCGATGAGCTGTTGTCGGTTGGCAGCAATTAATTATGACAGTTGTTTGCCGACATCGCGAATAATAGGGTAGGAATTGAACTTAATTTTATCATAAAACATATGTTTTTTTTTGCGTACTTTATCACTGATATACTACACTTTCAGTGTGGAGCGGATATCACAGAGTCTCGTTGTTCTAGTGGACTGCTAGTAAATGATTTGAGGCGTTCAGAAGTCAATCCTACTAACTGCATGTTTTTAGAAATTCAGGTAATAACATGGTTGGGTTGCATTAGTGAATACTTTTCGGTGGCCAAGACGTCTAATTCCACAGTTCAATGGTTTGTTGCTTGAATGTCTGGCCTTTTCAGATTCGTGTCTTGCAAATAACACCACTTTTAAATTCTTTACCCATAGACGAAAGTTAGTAGCTAAACCACTAAAATATAATAATATAGAGCTCCCCCATCCCTCTCAAAAACTACAAAAACGTTCCACGGTTAATGCACTCACTAAGTTTGCAAATGACATAATTAAAGCAACAGAAGTACACACTGGCAGTCATCTTGGACGTAGCAAAGGCTTATATCTAGGATTAATAATAGATACAAAACTGAACTGGGACGCTCACATAAAACAAACAAAACAAATTGCATATGCAAAATTAAACAAACTATATCCCCTGCTTAAAGGCACCAGGTTAAATAAAATACTTAAATTACTAATTTACAACTCCATCGTCCGCTCAGCCCTAATGTACGGGAATGAAGTGTGGGGAAACACAGATAAAAAAACTGATAAATCACTTACAAATCGTTCAAAATAAATACCTTAAAATAATTGGCGATGCCACATGATCGAAACTCTGTCAGCATAGATAATTTTAAT
>NQII01000040.1:1991047-2007638 GCA_002778355.1 Clitarchus hookeri
GAGTGCCACAAGGCTCTGCACTATCACCCTCTCTGTATAACATATTCACTGCAGATATCCCGCATTAACACTGTTCAATTCAAATGTATGCAGACGACACAGTCATTTTTGCACACAACAAAAGCCTTGTATATACACACACGAATACAGCTCGACGAGCTGAGCCAGTGGTTTGACCGATGGAAGGTAAAAATTAATGCCGAGAAAAGCCAAACATTGGTTCTAACCCGCAGGTGAAAATTTGTAGCTAAACCATTAAAATATAATAATGTAGAAATCCCCTTCTCTAAAACTGCAAAATATCTAGGGTTAACAATATATAGCAAACTACACTGGGACGCTCACATAAACAAAACAAACCAAACAACTTGTTTATGCTAAACTAAATAAACTATATCCCCTGCTTATATACCACCAGTTAAATAAAAGACTTACACTACTTATTTACAATTCCATTGTCCGCTTAGCCCTAATTTATGGGAATGAAGTGTGGGGAAATGCAGCTAAACTACTTATATATCATTTACGAATAGTCCAAAACAAATATTTAAGAAAAATTGGCGATGCCACTAGAACCACGACTCCACACTGAATGTGCAGTATATCAGTGATAAACTACTTAAACAAAACAATAATTTTTATTATAAAATAAAGCTCCATCCCAAACCTATTATTCGCGATATCAGAAACTACGAACTGGACACCAGTACGTGAATTAAACGACCCAAAATGCCGCGTATAGATAATTAAACAAGTTCCTCAAGTAAGGCAATAATTTTAAAAAAAAATTAATTCGCTCTAGAGTTTCTCAGCCCATAACGAAACTTTTTCTATAACACGCACTCTACGCGCCTCCTGCTCCCGTGAGCGTTTAACCAGTGGTCCGGGACTGTTTAACAAATCTGGTTCTCAATAGGCTGCGACACCCAGTCGGCCCTTCAGATCACGCAGCACACACATCGCCCAGGCGCCGCTCCTGTGCTCTCCGCACACTCTCGACCAACATCGCAACAACTGAGAATACCAGTAAATTCCACAAAACTTTATATATTAGGATTAACTATCGTTAAGTTTCCAGTAGGTTCCGAATAATTATATTAACTTCAAACAACACACAACACATTACGAGTTTAAACTCAACACAACTTCAATATATTTATATATTTTATATATTTATAAATTATACTCACACATTTTTTAACAAAATCTTTAATTATATCAATTATTTATATTATATAAAAAACCAATACTAAAATCAAAAATTATTTTATAGTTGTTATTTACTGCCAATTGACGTGGTCAAGCAATGGCTCGGAGGAATACTCGTCCCTAGTTGGGAAAGCCAACTTGACGCGCTGTATTACCAGAGCTGATGATGTAGGAAATATGTGCCTGGCGCCACAGCCCTCCGGTGAGCTGATGAAATGAGGGTCATTTCGGTCGTCAGCCTAGGGGACTCTGGTTAACACTCCATCACTTATTATGGCCAGGCTGTAGGCCACCTCACACGCCTTAATTAAATTACAAATGAAACACTTACGATGCTTGTGAAGTTATTTATTCCTTGCAACTCCTTAATGAACACACAAATTTAGTACAAAACGTGGCCTTAACGGCCCGGAAATGGCGAACACTTGGCTTTATAATGTGAAATGCGATTGCGTTTAAAACTCTCTGATGAGAGTAACGTTGCTCTCCCCTCGGCGCTATTACAAATCAAATAAATGATCCGGTTCATGAAGTGAAGTCTATTGCAGTGAATATGAGTTCAGTTTAAGATGTCGGCACCGAGGGCCTTTACGGAGCGAGAGACTGACACGTCTTGATGCGTTCAAGTGCTGAAGAGAACTGGGAGGAAGCCTGGGCCAGATTCCACAACCTGAGCATAGCCGACGCCAAGCGGCGAAACAATGAAGCACAATACACAAGAAAAAAATTATTATGAGATTGAAGTGACATTAATTAAATTAACCTAAGACAACATAATTTTTCCTTTACAAATATACAATAACAATGATTATATTAATCCTAAAATATTTCATTGTACCAGCCACAGTATTGCCAAGTGTATAAGGTCAAATGTCCCTGGCTGTGGCTGTGTCGACTGTCTTTCATGATGACAATTATGATACTAATTATATACACTGATACATATAATAACACTGAATAAATACCTTGATCCAATTATGAAAACTAATGCAATTAATAACACTGATGCAATTAGATACCCTGATTGAATACACTGATGCAATTATGAAATCTGCTCTAATTATGAACACTGATGCAATTATGAACACTCTCACTCGTGCCCACAAGATTGTCGGTGTAGTGTGTCTGGTGTAGTGGACATGACTGCGGCAGTCAGAGTGGGCACAGAGGAGCTTGTGAATGTGGAGTTCACATCACAATTTAAAATCACCACAATTGAACAACTACACAACTATTTATTTATTTACTAACGTAATTTTGCAAGCCTTGCCTCATCGATCATCTCTTTGCTGCGGTACTTAACAAGTCCTGAATTTTAAAATTTTGGATTTTAAGGAACCATTCCCCTCCCAGATGCCAACACAGGTAGAGAGGAGGGAGACAGCACTGCCTATTTAGTGATTGATTCTACTTTTGTGTTTTTAATTATTATATGAGAATTTTGAATATTGCAGGATGTTTAAATTATTAAAAACGAGTTATAATTGCCAAAGTTTGTTCTAAATTATCGTAGAAAGTGAGGGCGCTTCCTGAGAAACGTTTTGTAGGTAGAATAAGTTATTTCGTAATCGGTGATGTTATTTAAATTGTTCCCTGTACCAATTACCCTCTGTGTTGGAATTAAAAAAGTTTTGGTGTTTTTAATTATAAAATGGGAATTTTTGATATTTCAATTATTAAAAACGGATTTTAATTCCTAAAGTTTGTTCTAAATTATTGTTGAAACTGAGGGCACATCCTGAGAAAAGTTTTGTAGGTAGAATAAGTTATTTCTTAATCAGTGATATTATTTAAATTGTTCCCTGTATTAGTTACCCTCAGTAACTGGTATTAAAAAAGTTTCAGAAATGTGCTGTTGACAAAATATAGTATAAAGAGCTATATTTAAGTTATAAAATTATTTTATTATGTCTGTTTATAAAGTTAAATATACTTTCTGTTATGTTTTTTGTTTGTGTGCATGTGCTGCTCTGAGATGTGATTAAAAGTTGATTAAAATTCTTCGTTTGAACGGTTTTAATCAGCGTAAAAACACTGAGGGTGTGTAGTTATGAATTTAAAACCGTTATTTTTAATTATAAGCTAAGTATTTCTACGAGAAAGGCCATAGAATTGTTTAAGATGCTTGAAAAGCAGGCTGGGAATGTTAATTTTTTGTTTTACATAGCAAAAGTTCTCTGAACGAGAGATTGCGCAGAAGGCGGACTTCATCTGCCGCCCCAGAGGTTTCAGAACTGTCGTAATATTAGTAGGGACACACTTTAAATTGAGAATCTATATCGAAAAAATTTAAGGTTTATATTTAAGATTGTAATGTGAATGGAATGATGTCGTGTAATTTATTTAAAGTGGAAAGTACTTGGATTTTTGTTGTGTGTCCCATTTATAGGTTAACTAATGGTTTTAAATTATGAACAAATTTCTTACAATTATCAAATAATATTGAAGTCATTTAAAACTTTTACTTTGTTTTCTGTAATATTAATTGAGACAATTTAGAGTTTAACTTCACATTTTAAAAGTAATTTGCCTGTAGAGTGCGGCTCGGGTTATTTAATTATAATAGTCAAAGCTGCGATCAGCTGGTGTTGGTTAAGTTCGCGTATATTCCGCTCGTCAGTGTTTGTGTAAATGTTATAATAAATACCAGGAGTTTCTGGAGCAGCTTTATGAAGGCGAAATATGATACATTAAAAAAAATTTGGGAGTGAAATGCATTAGTAATAATCCTGTGCGTCCATGGAGTCAAAAAAATTGTTCCCTTAATGTATTGTAAATCTCAACTAATTTAGAGTTTCGAAAACTTGCAACCAGAATGCGCTAGTGTGATAAAATTTTCCATCCAATCTCCCACACTCCATTCCCGGAATTAGTGTCACTACCAAAATTTGCTTATAAAAGTGCGAAATCTGGAAAGAGACATCAGTCAGGACTAAGCATTTGATAAACATGGATCTTCTCTCCTCTACAAGAACTAAAAGTAAGTAAAGGTAAGTACTAATAGTATATATATAGTATAAAAAAAACAATTGTTGAAACAAAAAAAACAGAATATATAAACCCATGTTTTTTCCAGTTGAAATGTAGTTAACAAAATGAAATATCGAGTTTCAGATATTACACTGAAACAGATAAAAAACACAATAGGCCAATTGTCAACACAAATCANCTCTCCTCTACAAGAACTAAAAGTAAGTAAAGGTAAGTACTAATAGTATATATATAGTATAAAAAAAAACAATTGTTGAAACAAAAAAAAACAGAATATATAAACCCATGTTTTTTCCAGTTGAAATGTAGTTAACAAAATGAAATATCGAGTTTCAGATATTACACTGAAACAGATAAAAAACACAATAGGCCAATTGTCAACACAAATGAAATGAAATGTATTCTCAACAGATGGTGGTTTCGGAAAAATTCTAAGAATCGCATTTTAATCAATGTGCAAAACATCATTGGTATTTCCATCGTAAAAACCAAATTTCCGTACATATATCGGCGTTCGAATCGCAAGACTATGAAAAAATTAAAAGATAATTGAGAGAATCTGTGGTGTTTTGTTATTCCAAACTTGAAAATGCATTTAAAAAAATCAATTTCCAAGTTTGAAAACATTCTGGAAACAGATGAAATGTCTGAGTTAGTGATCCTGTTTAATATGATAGGGAATCATCAGTACATTAAAAAAAAATGTACATTCCCTTCTGGATGCGTTCTGCCCTTTAATCGCATCGTTTTCAGAGTTTTGTGGAAAAGTATATGGTGATTTAGCAGTTCGAATAAAGACATGGAAATATAGTCAAATTTATGCCAATTGGAAAGTAATATACACATTTTTACTTGTGTTACAATAGCATAAAAAGAATAGGTCATATGCCACCGACGTGGCATATGACCATATCTATTTACGCTCTGGATGAGGAAATTTCTCGTTGTGTTAAGCAAACTTTTGTGGAGATTCAGCATTTTTTCGATATTCCATTCTGTAATGGATCAATAAAGACAATGTTGCAGGGCAGCAAGAGCCAGATGCGCCGAACTTAATTGTCTTCGAGAATAAAATGTTTGCGAAGCCAAATTGTTTTGCAAGCAGATCTATTGCCAAATGAAACCATCGTTCCTCATACGTGGGTGACTTCGTTGGGTGTGAGTTTAAATGCTTCTCGAATCTCCTGGTCCAACCTGCCTAACATTGTCGATGGACAAAAGGTGAAATTCATAGATCTTGGGTGGGATACGGTCATTTTACTAAAAAGAGATCCGGTTATTCATCCGGCCTCAATCGTCGTCATCAATCGGGTGACTTTTGCAATTACGGATTTACTGTATGTTTTGCTATTTATATTGAAGAATCAGAATGCTGGCATTGATGGAGATACAGAATTATTTTATGTGGCTTCAGATGAGATTGCTGCCAAGGAAGTAATGATTAACATGTCTCCTATTTACAGTATTTATATCCCTTTTAATAAACTGACGTTGAAGTTAACTGAAACTCACATTCTGTACATGCACAAGCGAAATTTACCAAAACACATGAATTTGACCAATTATATGAATTATTTCGCAAAAATTTATATCTTGAAATAGTTTGATGACGAGACGAACCGCGAAACATTGGACAAACTCATCGGTGAAGTGCCTCGCATTTACGACTTGGTTGAACCAACTGCGGATATTTAGGAAAATTTCTGTATTTTTATTTATTAGAAATACAGTTCGAGGAAAACATTTGATTTTTTTTGCGAGGTAAATCAAAAAACTTACGAGTTGGCAAATGGCATCGTCAATGATCATCACAACGAATCTCTCAAATTTCTCTATTCTTTGAAATTACCTTGTTTATTGGTTAAAAACTTAATATGCATTGTCTTGAGTGGCGCCAAAGGAAACATCCATCACTACCTTGGACTTGTAGATAAATTGATTTCGCTTGTTGGAACACTGGAATTTATGGATGTAATCAGTTCTTAGAAACTTTCAATTAACGAAATTGTTGATGAAATAGATAAGGAAATGCACCAAATAGGTATAAATGCTCATATGGTTCCCCGACTCTGTCATAATTGGTTTATCTCGGCGATCGAATGGAATGGTTTAACTTTGAGAAATGATGGGTTGTGTTTAAATGAAAAACTAATTTTAAATAAATCAATGAATTGGTTATTTCCCAGACAACGATTGACTGAATCATTTATACAGTACTTTGTAAATACTTAAAGCTTTCTTTAAATACCTGTATATATAAGGAGTATTATCGTAATTGAGTTGAAAAAGGAACAATTATTATGGTTAACTTTGAATACACTTTTCGCAAATGTGACCAACGACCGTCTAATGCAATACATTCGGCGTTCATGGGACTACAAACTGCCTGTTTCGAAGAGGTTGGTGTCGTGGAATATATAGATTCGGGGTATCCCGAATATAAGTTGTTTGAATCGTGGATGGCGACATATAGGTTTTGGCAAAAGGCAATGAAACAACAACCGAAACAACTTAGCCTCACCAGGTTCTTTTACATGGGAGAAAATGACACAGTTATTTGTTTTTATTGCAGGTGCAAGTTTTTTCACTGGAAGGATGTAGACGATCCTTGGATCGAACACTCCTACAATTACTCGGTGGTTGAATGCTTATATGTTAATTTGATGAGGGATAATGCATATATGGAATCTGTTAGGACCGAGAACTTCGAGAATGATAGAGTTTCCCCAGAACGACAAAGATACTTCAGATGATTTTGATGTTGATATAATATCCCAACTATCACAAAGCAATGATGAACGATCTACCAATCCCGAATATGTTATGCGCGAAGCACGAATAAAAACATTAAAAAATAAATGGCTCCCTTCTCTAGTCCAAAACCCAAAATGGCTAAGCAGTGCGGGATTTTTTTACACGGGGTTTGGTGATAGTGTAACTTGTTTTCGTTGTGGTAACAGCATCTTACATTGGGAAGATAACAATGATCCTTGGATAGAACATGCTTTTTNGTAACTTGTTTTCGTTGTGGTAACAGCATCTTACATTGGGAAGATAACAATGATCCTTGGATAGAACATGCTTTTTTTGTTTCCGAAATGTAAATTCGTGATTTTGATAAAAGGAGAAGAGTTCATTAACAAAACTCTGGAGGAAAAAACACAAAAGTTGTCGCAAAAACAGAGTGAGTTAATGACGACTATGAATTCCACGATGAAGGAGTTCGAGGAATGCGTGCGAAACCATGATGATAAAAAATGAAATCCATTTTTGTGTAAGAATTGTTATCAAAGAGAAGTGCAGGTTGTTTTTCTTCCCTGNATGATGATAAAAAATGAAATCCATTTTTGTGTAAGAATTGTTATCAAAGAGAAGTGCAGGTTGTTTTTCTTCCCTGTGGTCATTCGATTTCATGTATCGAGTGCCTATTTACATAATCCAAGTTTGCAATATGTCGTGAAAATGTAATTGTGCTAAGTAAAATATTAATATCATGAATAAATGTATACATATCCTAACTAAATATATAAACAATTTTTTTTACAAACAAAATTTAATATTTTTATTTTGTTATTTTTTTGATACATAGTCATTACAAATACAACTTCTTCATCAAATAATGGGGCAAAACAAGAAAAAGAGTAATTTTGATTAGAAATGTAAATTTCCAGATAGAATCTCATGGTGATTTCAAACGAATTTCTTCGTTTTATCCATTCCATAGTATGTCGAATATCGGAGGCGATGCACCAATTAATTTCGACTTTAAAACCTAAAAGTGAATATTTATGCAAGAAACTTTTATGTATGTAAAGTAAACCATCGGCACAAAGTTGTAAAACTGGTAATGTATTTTGTTTGAATGTTTGAAAGTCCTCATATTGGCCGTTGTGTAGGAATAATAACCCATACACCAATTGTGCGTATGGAGAGCAGTTTAAAAATGTTTTACTTGTTTTCTGGATGTTGATATAGCACATTAGTTCGTTTCGATGTCGATGGTACACATTCATTGGAGTAAAGAATTTTCATTTTTGTCCTCATATGCAGGATATTCCTTTAGAAATCTGAGAAAATCAAATGATTGATCACAAAGAGTAGTTTTTCCCCTGCCTGAAGTTCCTTCGAGAAAAACAATTTGTTTTTGTCGAGTGGAAATTCACAAAGTAATGAACATTAGGCTACTGCAAGTTAAACTAAAGGCAGTCGTGATGATTGTAGACATCATTACATTTTCAAANAAGTAATGAACATTAGGCTACTGCAAGTTAAACTAAAGGCAGTCGTGATGATTGTAGACATCATTACATTTTCAAATATCAACTGTTCATAAAGTTGTAAAATTAACAATTCCATGCAGCCGACAAATAACCCCATCAAGTAGATGGGAGATAGTAGCTGTTTTCGCCAAATAATTAATGTTACTGTTTCAATTGTAAAACCTAAATTGATTGTTAACACTGCTATAATGATGAAAATGTTATTGAGGTATTCTTCGTGTATAAATCCATTACTAAGTACCATTAATATCGAAGCACATAACCATGCAATACACCTAATGGTGAAACAATTTTCGAGTATGTCTTCTGCTTCTGACAAGATTTGATAAAGTTGTGATGAACTGGGGAGACTTGTTAAGTTATATATACACATATAAAAAAAAATTCTTTTTTCAAGAAAAAAGAAATATGTATATATAGTAAGCGATTTTTTTTCAGATATAAATCAGTTTTCTATGGGAGGAAGAACATGCAATGTAGAAGAATTAAGCTCGCAGGAATGAATGTGCTAATGTTTAGAGTTCCTCATGGCCACTGTTTGAAGAGACAATAAAATTTTAAGATAAATGGTCCACTGAATGACGGTGAGTTGGAACCATACATTCGTTCAAAGTTAAACAGTGATATATTTCCGATTGGTTGTATTTTGATCTATTTAGCTTAGCTTGAATTTATCCACAATTTTCCAAACGGGTACGAGATTAATATAAATTTCGAAATGGCTTATTTACTAGCAAGGGAACGATTTGTACATTATCCAAGAAATTAATTTGAGAATGATTTTTATGACTTGATGAATCACCAACTTCCTGACATGTTTACAACGAAGGGATTGGATCCAATTTTAATGGAACAATTTCTCTCCCTGTTAACGATAATGTATGAAAATCAGTCTGATGGCGAAAAATTAAAAGAAAAAATTTGGCAGAGTCTATGATCAAAATTTGACGAGGGTGTGATTAATGCATGTGAATCCATGTTTGATGAATGTGGTAGCGTTCTTACACATCCTTTACAAACCCAACAAGACTTGGACGAAATATTCAACAAGGTTGTGAACATGAATGAAACATGGGTTTGGCTGATAAACCAATATTATTTGTTGTCTGATATTGTCCCAAGTTCGTCATTAAACATCATTATTGCCAATTACTTGGAACCGAGACAGCAAGAGTTGCTTAACATTAAGCATTAAAAAATGATAATATCATAAAATACAAATAGTATTGAACTATTTTATTGGGGGACTGATGAGTTGGTTTTTTCACATAATGTATTATACATGAATGTGACTGCTTCATATACATGTTTTAAGTACTTAGTATGTATATACAATGATGTGTTTCAGAAATTCCTTCATCGACAGTATACAGGATGATTCTAAAATCATAGGACAAACTTTGAGGGGTGGTAGGGCTCACTAAAACTAACAATTATTTTATACAAATATATGGGCAGAAGTGATGCGTTGAAGCACAAACACAAATATAACACATGAAATGCAACGCATTGTTTATTTACAACGTCGCTGCTAAATGCCTTTCTACAGCAATGTTTATAATAATTGCTCAAAAATGCTACCACCGACCGTAATGCAAGCTTGGTAGAATCGTTGGAGTGATTGGCGAACAGATTCAAATACGCCGGGTATTTCACGCATACGTGCAGCCGCACAGGGTAGTCGAGCGACGAGGTCTTCAATGGAATCAACTGGAGTCTTGTAAATGTGTGCTTTCAAATTCCCACATAGGAACAAATCGAGACTCGATAAAGAGCATTTAGCGGCGATGTTGTAAATAAACAATGTATTGCATGTCATGTGTTATGATTGTGTTTGTGCCTCAACGCATCTTTTCCACNGTTATGATTGTGTTTGTGCCTCAACGCATCTTTTCCACACATATATTCCTTTACAATAATTGTTTGTTTTAGTGAGCTCTACCACCCCTCAAAGTTTGTCCAATGATTTTAGAATCAGCCTGTATAATGATATATGAGTCGAAATCAAAACACCTTTCGAGTTCGGTGAAGGCTGTGATTTATGTACCTTGCGACTGTAATTATGCATTACTTGAAAATAAGTCGAATGCGCGAAAAAAACTACCAGGATAACAACATATCTGTTGATGCATTGGAAAAGACGACGAATGTAAAAAAACTGAAGTCATGCCAAGTAACATATAATTACAGATATGGCGGTATTAAGGATGTATATGCGGTGGTTTCTGAAAATGCATTATTTGACATTTTTCGAAATATTCAACTTCAATTCTCTGTCGTCGCGACTGCATCCTTTAACACTCGATGGTTTTTTTTATGTTCACATTTATGTACGGAATTTTCTCGAATCGAAATTGTACAAACTTTTACACAAATGGTTGGAAATCCCATCTATGTGGCCTGATCCGAAATCAGTCTGTAAAAAATGGCCACAGGCACAGTTGATATATTCAAGTAACACAAAACTGTTGTACTCATATGAATATTTGTATTTGTACAATCACTTGGCCTTACTTTTTATACAAATTTACAACAATATTATTCCCTTTCTCGAAGATTTACACAAAGATACTTTTTGTGTCGTTTCCTTCATGTGGCTGTTGAAAACCTATAAATCTTATGAAATTACAAAAAAAAAATCAGATCTATTTCACATATCATCGAAAATTTCAGGGCCTCTAGTGAATGTAATGAGTGAAAGTGGAGTTTAATCCATGGCAGATTCGAGTAAATAGATCGAGAGTTTCCAATAACTGACGTATCGCATTTGGCTACGATATTAAACACTTCCATTTTTAGTAGAATTCAGGCTGAGTACAATACCATGGAAGTTGAATAATAACTATTGTTATAAGAATGAATATATAAGAAACTTGAAGAAATGACTGCAAAAACACTACATCGTATTTTAGTTCTGTGCACTATATCGAATAATGTATTTTCATCACACATATCCTCCTAATCCAATGTTACAGAATTGTATGATTTGTCTAGTTAAGATCAGAAAATTTTAAAATTTTTTGGAAGGTCGAGTGGGAAAAACGAAGGTCTCGATAGTGTATGGGAGACCAATCCAAACAATTTTAATGAAAGTGAATTACTTCCAAATTCTAGTACAAAGCGAATTGTCATTAATGTGAGCATCGACAATATTATAACTGAAAGGAATGATGTTGGCAAAGACAACGATTTTTAAAACAACTACATTGATGGTTGACGAAATTGATTGAAGTGCAGATGCAGGTTTCCCACAGTCCACCAACACATTTGGCCCCGATATACTGTCAAAAATTTACAATTATTAAAAAACCCTCAAAAAATTTGTAGAAGAATTTGACGGTATAACTAATGAGTCCGTTAATGAAATTGATTATAATTTAAAGGTGGTTTCCCCGCAGTCTATCGTGTTAGAAATATTGTCAAAAATGAACGATTACAAAAAAACCATCGAAAAAATTATAGAAGAATTTAAAGAGGTAACTAATGGGTCTACAAATGAAACATCCCTCTCATTTGATAGTATTAAAAACGAAGCTAGTGCTCAAAGTGTGAGTTCGATTATTTGGGGCACAATTCTAGGCTTTTGTGTATAGCACCTTAAAATTAATGTTTAAAAGATGTGCTCGAAAAAGAAAAATATCTAAGTTTGGATAACCCCCCTCCGCCACTTTTTTCACTCTCTCTTTTTATCACTACTGTGCCAGCTCAAAATATCATTCATAAAAAAATATTGAAAAAAAATCTATATTTTTAAAAATTCACACACATTTTATTTTCATAGAAGTTACAAAAAATGTATATACAGATTTTATTTACACATAAGTTACAAAAAAATTTTTTTACTTTTGTTCTATATCTTCTAAATTTAGGCTAAGTACGAGTTAAAATTTCAAATATTGCACATTACTACTACACAAGTATTGAAAAATGGTCAATACAGTTGGGATTTCATTTTGGTATATACACAGAGTTTCTAAACCAGCAGCATCCATGATTGTGCTGTTGAAAAATTTGTCATTTTTCTTCTTGAGTAGTAGGAAGGGTGATTTTTGCTTTAGTTCAATCAGTTAGTACATGTTCCACGTTTTCTTCTTTTACTGTCGTAAGAGTGTATTTAATTACTTTGTCGGTTATCAAGTACCATGAGTTGAAACTTCCCTCACTTTGATTTTTACGAACCTTTTTTTTCAGCAAATTATGGTCAATTGAAAAAAGAACATATTTTCTCAAGGGTTCATTTCCAACAAATGGAATTCGAGATTTTATCTTGATCTCACCTACATCGTTTAAATTGGCAAGAATAAAGTTTTAACCAAGAAGGTTGAATAATTGAAGGCATTTTGCAAACAATAGGATAAAGTTGGTGATTTCATCATCTTCATGGCGATAATTACTCCCATTCAGCTTTATTTGATCGTCGAAATAAAACTTGAAGTAGTTGCCTTCTATTTCACCTAACATTGATACCAACTTCGTTTCGGAATTATTTTTGTCTATGCATGGTAGAGATGTTGTTTTCTCTACCCGTTGATATTTAGTTGGAGGGGGGTCACTTTGGAGCAGGTTAATTGGTGTTTGAATAAAATATTCAATTTATTGAGCTTCGTCGCTATCTTTATAATATTCGTTGTTTTTTCGATGGCCGATGTGTGATCCGCTGCGGTTTCGCTGAGTAGATCGTGTGGTGGTTGTTGTTCAGTAATTTTGATAGAGGCCTCCATAATGCCAAGTTTCTTCTGAGCAACTGATCAAATTACTATGGTTTGTTGCCTTATATATATAGCTATTTTGAATATGATTTTTTTTTAATTGTAAAATTTTTTTTAGTTTTTTTTTATTCAATATGTATTCCAATGCTAATGGACTATATGTATTAGTCGCAAGCAAAATTGCACGATCTCATGAATTTTTTGTGGGATTACTTATTGTATCAAAAGAACAAGGTATTTTTATTTTATTGTACAGAGAATTATCAGTATTTAGGTTTATATATGGGTGGGCTATACTAAATGCATATTTAGCCCCAGGTATTGTTGGGTTGCTTCCAGCCCATTTCGAAATACAGCTCGTGCATGGAAATTTGTTGTCGTAATTCAAGTTCACGATAGTGTTTTGCTGACCGCAATTTCAATTACCTGTGGAGTAATAGGGCATCACATCATCTGTTGCATTTAATAACAGTGAAGCACATTTATTGGACATGTATTCGAACAGTGATCCATTATTTAATGGAATGAAACGATTTTGCATGGTATCTAATTCTTTGGTACACATGATCCTATAATCACCATCATCTAACAGCTCATTTACATCTTCGATCCCGGATGTGTTGGGTACTACATCCATGTAGGTCGTGTTGGTCGCTATATCTATTATCGATCCATTACAACCAACGGTGAGATTGGCACCAACCCCTCCAAACAAGTGTGGATAGCATGGAATACAAATGTATTTGCCATCTGCGTAAATCATGTTACCCAGGTGGGGATTACAAGCGGCCGCTTCCAAAGCATACAGTAGGCCCCGTGATAAGACATCTGATTAATAATTGTTTCGGCTGGGAAAAACAAATTTTCGAATTCGTCGTTGTTATTACAAATCGATGCACAAGATACTGGCTCGTTGTTCCCACCTAGGTAAT
Organism: Clitarchus hookeri; assembly: GCA_002778355.1. Lineage (NCBI taxonomy): Eukaryota > Metazoa > Arthropoda > Insecta > Phasmatodea > Phasmatidae > Clitarchus > Clitarchus hookeri. Next base: position 2,005,169 of record NQII01000040.1, read on the forward strand.
AACCGAATCGACATTTACTTTGTATGTTGTCGTTCTCCTAATCGCTATCAGCACTTATATTTTCCTTTAAGACAACAGTTGATAGTTTTTCAAAACCTGTCAACCCATGTGTGTAATTCATACTGCATTTTAAGCATTTTAAATATTTAGACCACTTGTATGCCAACGATACGCAAATGGAAATTGGAACAACAAATAAAACAAAAGCGAATAAAAAAATTACAAATACAGATTTATCGTTTATTTCCATTATACCGAATCTTATTTTTTATCTGGTTGCGAATATTTTTCCTTTTTAAATTGAAGTTCTGATGTTAATCGGGTGATTTCATTTTTCAATTGTTTGTGTTCGTTTTTTAATTCCTCCCCTGACACATTGTTACCATTTTCGTTAGCGGTTGGACGAATTTTGCGGACGATCCAATCTTTAATCACTTTTGCCATAGATGATCGTGATTTCATGATAAAATTAAAAATACCAATTTCGGTGATGAAAATGGTTTTCGAATTTTCATGATAACTCAATGATGGTAAATTGTTAGATTCTACAAATTGCCTATATTTTACCTGTTTATCCCTGGGAACATTTCTCCGAACTGCATCACAAGTATCTTTATATTCTAGGATTTTAGCTGCATCCTTTCCTCGAAACCATGGTTTATTAACTTTATCTAAAAGAAATGTGATTTTTTTATCATTGTATATAGCCTATTCCATATCTTTTGGTAACTTTATATATGGCTAGGGAATGGAGTGGGGTAAACTCGTATATATATATATATATATATATATACATTGTGAGGAATTGGGTTGATTGAAAGAACAACCAAAGAAATGATAAGTTATTTGCTTTTCTTAAAAATATGTATAAAACTTCACCCATTTTGATTTTTTTTTTGCAACCAATATTCTTTCATTGCATGCGATACGAGGTACCATTTGGGAATGGAAAATGACAACGGCTACTGTTCGAAAATGGGAAATGGAGCCGGGTTGAAATCTTGTTCCAAGAGTTTTTCTTCGTGGCTTGCGGGAGTCACTTCGATGCTTTGTGTTGTCGAAGGTGGTGGTGACGATGAAGATCCTAATCCCGATGTGCCTCGCTTTGTATTGTAAAAGTCGTCATTTTTGTCGGTTGGTACAAAACATGCTGTTGTATGCTTTATTATGATTATTTGAGCGATGTGAAATCCTTTCTCGACTTTGAAGGGCGAATCTCCTTTATTTCCCAGTTGCACAAAGATATCTCCTCTGTAATCAGAATCAATCACGCCATTGTAAACATATATTCGGTGGTTGAATGCCAGCCCCGACCGACTAGTCACAAAAGCAAAATATCCTTTGGGTATTTTACATGCCAGACCAACATCGACCTTGGCTACTTGACCTGGTAGGATCACGATGCTGTGACATGCTTCCAAGTCGTACCCGGCCGCTTCATCAATCCCATGGACTAATTGATTTTTTATCCGGGCAGGAATGATGAGTGCCATGGTGTGGTGGAAAGTCATTCCTGCATCAATACTTTATACAAGTGTGTGATTAAAAAACCAGAAAACCTGTTTTTATATTAACATATTTTTACGGTTTTACATAACAAAGAGGAAAAAAAGGGGGGAAATACATTTTTTATGTAAATTAGTATTATTTTACAAAAATCCCCTTCTTTTATTTTTAATTTAACTAATGTTAGGAATAGTTTTTTTTATGTCTTATTGGATAATGGGGTTGTGAATATTTCCATGAATTTTTCATTAGCTTCATTCCAAATAATGAAAGGTTTCATGTCCGATTCGTAGTAAAATTCGTACAGGGTTATGTCATCTTTACTGCCCCAAGCCTGATGTATGGAAATACGTTTGCATAAATTATCGAGTAGTTATCCTTATCAAGTGATATATATATATTTTTTAAATCTTATTTATATACTTGATTCGCATTTGTAATCACTGGTGTTAGTGTTATCAATATTCACCTCTCCTTTCTGCAATTGGTGCATGCATGCCTTTAAGATAACTGCGAATAATTTTTTTAGTTCTTGTTGAACATTGGGATCATTGAAAATATTTAAGAGGTTTGTGGAAATGTCGTATTTGTTGTTAAATTTATCGATAAGTGTATTTATTACAGCAGATTCAACATTGGAAAATATTTGTTAGATTATGCAAGAAGTTTCAATATTGTTGAGCTTAACTCATCTCGTTTTGGGTTAATTGAATAGCGTTGCGCCCTACGTCCGGGAGCTACTTAAACTTGAGGTAGGCCCCACAGTTGGGCGCGAAATTAACTCATCTCGCTTTTGGTACATTGTTGAAGACATGGTGGCTTATATGGTCAGAGTTAATGTCCCCCAGGCACCGACTATAAAGTGCGTGGAGGTTGTGGGTATTGTAATGAGGTAGACTATTACTGTTGTATTTTGAAGTACGAATATATTGTCTCGTATATATTCACAAATACACAACATCAA
>NQII01000040.1:2007867-2061295 GCA_002778355.1 Clitarchus hookeri
CCCCCCGGCCAAAATGGCGTGGCTGACTTCTCTCTGCTCGAACTGACGTCTCTCGGCGGTGAAGATGAACTAACAACTGCCCCGATACGACTGCCTGACGTCCCCGATATTACTGACTGACGGGCGGTAGTAATCGACTGACTGACCCCCTCCTATTCTTGGAAAGGGGTTTTTATACACGCCAGCCGCTGCCCTGAATCGGCGGCATGTGGCACATTTTAGGGGTGGGAAGGGGGTGAGGGGGTGAAGTGGAAGAACGCCGAACAAAGCCTTCCACCACATGTGTCCTCGTATCTGAAGGTTTGGAGGGGCGGGGCGGGGGTAATACCTCGGCACTAATACATCTCGTCAGGTATTTCTTCCGTGGTGCGTATTTTCTGCGTTCAGGCGAACTACACGTGATAATTTGCTGATAACACGAAAAAGCCCTGCACTCCACAGATCTCGCGATGGGCGAGAGGTGTCCTTGGTGAAGGGGGTGAAGGGGGAAGGCCTACGCTTCAGCTCCACGTGTAACGGAATTTTCCACCTGCCTGTGGTCCCACGTGCCGTCTCGTAGGCGCCAGCGAAGTGCGCTAGGCGGTGGTGGTGTGAGGGGGTGATGGATGTGAGCCAATATCGTGCTATAATCCCTTAACCGGCACGCGACAAGCTTTTCGAAAATATTATCCTGTACTTGATTCCAAATAGGAACATAGTTTTTGTAAAGGAATGTATAAATACAATTAAATGTTTATGATGTTATCTTTCTATCATCAGACGTGTTTATTTTTTATACTTCTTATATATTTCAATCTATTTCGAGATCATTGAGATCGGGACCATTTCGAAATACAACTAATATATGATAGTTTGCTATCGGGATTCAAGTTATGTTAGTACTTTATTGACCTCAATTACAATTACTACTGGAATAATGAGGGAATCACTTTATTTTTATAATATGGGGTAAAAAGGTGAATAAAAAGTTTTTTATTTTATTCACTATTTATTGATTTTTTACATCTTTTTCTTTTTTTTGTCTGTATTAATAGTATTTTTATTTAAAAAGTAATTTTCATGCAAGTTTCCAAAAATCTTTGTCAAATGACAAGTGTTTGTTTTCAACAAGTTTCGTACTTAATTAAAAAATCAAAATAATTATTACGTTCATTGTATCCATGTAGTTGAAAGGCCAACATCCTCGTCTCGTACTACTTCACAGACAGTTTAGCCACTTGGGTGTGCCTGAAATCTATTTTCTAAAATATTTGTGGAACAATGCAGATGTTTATTTCATCGACTCGACAAATAGGTAATTCTACATCCGTCTAATTTTCTCGTTGATATTGATGCTTATAAGTTTTTGAAGGGTGTTATTTCTCTTCTCATCGATCATAATTTGATGTATTTTATTTTCTATATTATCGTTATTATTTTTCAGATGCATATTAAAGATTTTCGGAAAAGAGTTTTCCACCTTACCAACAACATTTACCATCAAACAAAATCCGTTTGTCACAGGTCGCACTTCATTGGTAAACAAGACAAAAATATGATATTTCCAACAAGTGCCCTTATCGTACCAGTACAGATCAAACCCATTCAGGTCGACCAAGCACACACCACATGGAACGTGGTGGGTTTCCTCGATGAATTCACGACAGGTGGCGAAAAACAAACTTTCTTTTTTTTCAACACACCCTCGTGGTATCTGAATGAGTTCGATTAGATTATATTCGGTATTTTTGTATGGATATTTACATGAAATAAAATATGTGTATTTAAGTGATTCAATGACAAATAGACCACTTCGTTGGAGGGTTTTTACTTTTGATAACTTCATAATTTTTGCTTTACTTTTGGGGATTGCACAATTTAAAAACAAGCGTATTGATTTCGATTTTGTCACCCCTCTTAGTTTGAGCGGCGATGTATACTTACTGATGATAACACTTGATATGTAAATCTATAGGAATTTTGGGCATCAGTATCTGTTTGATCAATTCCGAATTTACGGCTTTAGTTTTACTGGAGCGTTCCAAATATGTTTAACGATATCGATCCATCTGAAATAACGGTAGAATTATCACTTCGTTTTTCTACTTTGTTTAATTTTTTTTTTTTTTTTTTTTTTTGGTGGGGCGTACTACTTACTTGTGGCTAGAATCCAAAGTCTTGAATCATAACCATTTTGGCATCCATGTATGTGTTTTTAGCACTCACAGCAACTAAGGACTCTTACAGAATAGCTCTGAAACAGTTTTGAGTGTANTCTGGAATTGCGGGCATCATCTGTTTGGATACAGCAATATTTACGATTTCTGTAAAAAGTTTTTGTAGTTTATCTAAAGATTTGTTCATTTATATGATGTTCTGCTCCATGTCAGCGAGATCTATTCCTGATGAAAAAATAAGCTGAGATGTTTGCAGTCATATAATTTCTTTTATATATACACCTGCTGAAAAAATATATTTATTCTTTTCTTTTTTATCTTTACAATTCAAATCTCAGCAAAAAACCTTTTTAGTGTTGTGCAAAAAAATTTAACTCACCACCTTAAGCTTTTATAGGAAGGATGAAATTTTATCGTTGTGCTACAAGTACAATGCATTATAGGTGCCAGCCATGGGCATCCTATCGTGATTTGTCATTAGTTTGACCTATTCTCGATGGGGTATGGAATCTGNATTTAACTCACCACCTTAAGCTTTTATAGGAAGGATGAAATTTTATCGTTGTGCTACAAGTACAATGTATTATAGGTGCCAGCCATGGGCATCCTATCGTGATTTGTCATTAGTTTGACCTATTCTCGATGGGGTATGGAATCTGTCGGTGTTCTTTCAACGAGATGAATATTTTGATAATGAAATTGGGGTTTTGTAGTAAAAATTAATGTACAAATTGCATTTTTACTTTGTGGGTTTTCAAACAGTATGTTGACTAAATCTTCTTCGCGATAGAGTAAATTTAGGTAATGTTCAAATTCCCGGTTGGAGCAAGAACATGAAAATTGTGGCAGGACAGAGTAATCATCCCACAACTCGAAATTAGCCGTTTTATTAATGCACTGGTAAAAACGTTTTAACTGTTCGAGGTTGATTCGTTCTGCATCGTGCACATTGTCAAAAGGAACGAACGTGATAGTGGATTTTCGTATTTTGGAAATTAACTCTATGGAATCAAAATGACAATGGGTGACATAGGGCGTGAAGCGTCGGTACATGATGTCGGAATTGTTAAACGAACTTTGGTTCAATATCAATGTTCGGGATGCATGTGGAGAGAGTAGAATTTCCAAGTTCGATTCATTGATATAATTACATAGGTAATAACGTGTTTGATGTGAACGTGGTTCGAGTTCTGAAAAAGTACAGTTGATAAATACAACCTCTGCAAAAAAAGAGGGATTTTTTTTTCGTAATTTCCGACAAGTGACCCGATAGCAACATGCTTTCATCTTCGTCGTTTTTGTCAATGCATCAATTTGTATATATACAAAGCATGGTCTTATAACATATACATATAAGGTATTTATTATTGGAAAAAAATCACTTCATGTTAACATATGTTACAGGTCTAAGCTGAGATGTTAAATGTAAATGAATTGTTGTTTCATTATATTACAATTAAGCTTAAAGAGAATTTATATCACGATGTAGTGGTGTGTTTTGGACCTTGGTATTATATCGAGGTAAACGACTTCGAAGATTGTTTAAAAATTGGTATGCAAAACACGTTTTAAATAACTGGTATTATGAAAATCAAATGACTAAATTTCAAATCGAATCCGATGACTCTGAGAAGCCAATTAAAAGGACTCGATGTTCTCAGCAATACGAAAGGCATAAATATCGGGTACGAAACAAAGTTCTTCAGTTATTTTGAAATACACCACTTGTTTTGTCCTTGGAAAAACATGAGTCCAGTATTACAAAACTTCTACCTGCAGTTGAAATTGAACTTTTATTATCATTACTACCTTTCAAAAGAGGTTTTGCCGAGAGATATTTCCGACTCGATGGTGGAAACTATAGAAACTTACCTTACGAGCAGTTGGGATCCAGAACGAAAAAAGAAACTAGCAGATAATGTAAACAATATTTTTGTCTTCAACCACCAAATATCGGTTCCCCATGTGTCTTTGAAGATTGCCAATGTGGCGGTCGGAAGCGAATAAAACTATTCCCCCTTCGAGTGTGATAGTAGAAACCGTTTCCATCACCCTGATTCTAAAAAAAGAAAAAAAAATTGTTATTTGTTGTATACATATATACACCCACATAACTTTTTATTCTTGTGGTTTTCATTCGAGAAGGAGTTGGAGCAACATGTGTTATTACGAGAACGTATCGGAAATCCATATTAATACAGGCGAGGAAGATAAAGGTGATATTACTTCTTCTAGTGAAAATTATAGTGAAGAATACCATATACCAGTTTATCAACATAACATTTTCCCATTTCCCATTGATGATTCGCATAAACATTCGCGTATAAAGATTGGTTACAAGCAAGTTTGTTTCTTTGATAAATGCAGTAGATGTAATGTCAAATAATGCACTGGTGAAAACGAATGTATTTATGTTATTTGATGCTAGACGCGACGAACGTATGGCAAGTAAGATGGAATGTTTAATTCCTCAATGCAGTATCTTTCTTTTGCGGCCCGATTTCACAATACAGTGCTCGTATCGATATCTCGAGGAAAATACAACGAAGGAAATTGGAGTCTCTTCTATTGGTATTCATAAGTTAAAACTAATTCGCAAAAATGGCGATGATTGTTCGTGGCGTGCATATTGCGATGGTTATCGTCATACAACTGAAAAGGTTGGTAATTCGTCCTTTATTTTACCTTGTTACTAAACAGAATACAGGATTTATAATGCCGTCGAATTTGCCCACAGAGAACAATAAAAAAAAATCGGCGAATTCAACACAGTAAATAAATATGATCAAATTAAAACTTTCTTGCATGGCATAAGGTTTACTTTCCAATGTTTGAAACACATCGAGTATTGTAAAGATGACATTCACTTGCATCTCTTCATCTCTTTGATGAAGTAATTATTATTTTAAAATGTGAAAGATTGCCCAAGTGCAGAATGTGCCATGTGTTTATTACGGCGCAATTCCACATTTCCAACTATGATCGACGAGATGAAGTAGCAAATTTCAGACGAGCATATAACCACTGTGTATAGCCATCAAGAAGACTGATTTGAACATAAAATTGTGAACGTAAGTTCGGGTTTGTTTCAGCGATATATCGAAAGGTGTAATGGAAAATGGCTTTTTTTTTAACTTTCTCACAGAATATATAAATTACCTATTCAAAGAATATAAAACCGTTTGCGCTGGTGATTTGTGCAGAATCTATCGCGAGTTGGTATTGAAGAAATGCGTGTTTTCACCATCAATACTTTGTAAGCCAAAAACAATAATTTGATTGATAATTTGAATTTTGATATTCAATAAACCTCCTGTTACATTCATATAGTGTGTTACTCATTCTCTCTCTCCATTCCTTTTTTTTTCAATTCATCATATTTCTTTATCAAGTCAATGAGTTTTGCATCAAACACATTTTTCCTTGTAAGTTTAAATTTACTCGAACCGTATCCAATGAGATTTGATGTCAATTTGCTGGTTGTGTATCAAATTTATTACTTGATCCAAAGATCCCACATACGACTGCTGGGAAAAAGTTGATAACAAAATGTTAATGGCTTCCCCAAAACTGGGAAGGGGATTTATAATAACTTTTGTTTTTCCACATCTATTGTTTATAAGGTTGTTATTTGTACTCTTTATGAACGCATAAATGAAATTAATGCGATATTTGCAGCTACATAGTTTATTTGAAATAAGTTTGTTTTCTGAATTTCGAAATTATTTAAGATGTTCATCAACCTATTAAATAAACTTCTCAATTGTTTCGATGTTAGAAGCAAATCAATGTTTTTTTTACACCATCTATGTTTTGTATGGTTTTATTAATCATGTTGCATGAAATCACAAAATTAATGGATTTTTTAAAAGTATCGCTATTATTTTCGTACTTTTTTATAAAAATGTCGAGTGTTTTTTCCAATAACATTTTTCCCCCTATTTTTTACAACAATAAGATGCAGTCAAAATGGAAAAGAAAACCTTTGTTTTTTTCAAGTCTTANATTTTTCCCCCTATTTTTTACAACAATAAGATGCAGTCAAAATGGAAAAGAAAACCTTTGTTTTTTTCAAGTCTTATTGATATTGGTATACATTACTTTTTTAAAATTCTCGGCCAATATAATTATAAGTAAATGCCTGTTGTACAAAAAATAAACACATCGACTACCCCGAATTGCATGCAAATTCCATAAAAAGGATACCTTTGTTAATGCTGCTTTATTCGCCTCTAGTGATTCATAAACTTTGAATACACACAACACCCCTCNAAAAAGGATACCTTTGTTAATGCTGCTTTATTCGCCTCTAGTGATTCATAAACTTTGAATACACACAACACCCCTTTTAGTTTTCGTGAAGCTCCTGAAGATCATTTGAATATGAAAAGAGAAAATGATGTAGTTGAAACATACAATGATTTAACCAGGATAAATTCAATCATATATAATTCCCCAAAGGCCTCCGTGACCAACTTGTGGGACGGTTTGATAAACTGAAATTTTTAACTTTAAATGGTGCTGCAGGAATGGTAAAACTTCATTAATACGTGTTTTTCTCGAGAAAAAAAAATACTGAGTTTATTATGCAACAACTCAACATATTTTACTAGGCAATATATTACGTCAAATTAAACTGGCAAGTTGACTGACTTTATCTAGTTTTTTGATACAGTTAACAAAATTCAGTTATTTTGGATACTTGAAATTCATGGAACTATTTCCGCTAATCGAACTCAATAAAGTTCAAATCGTAGTAGAAGAACTGAACAAATTTTGCGATCTCGAATACAACACATCGGCTTTTTTCGTGGAATGTAATAATGACCCTTGGGATTCCTACGATCTGCCCATTGTTATATTTGTAGATGAATATTCCATGATCAGTGCAAGTTTGACAAAATTCAAGGTTGGAATTTTTCAAATTACAAAGCAAACTTATCGTAAAATATTGATTGTATTTTGTGTGCATCAGTATCAATTAAAGACATTTATGACAAATAAACATAACGACCTCTTCCTCAATCGTGAACTATGCAGTGAAATTTTTTTTCTGACTACACAGTTCCGGAACGCGGGTTTTAATCACCCGGAATTCTTGACAACATTAAATACTACTCCAAACTGGAAGAATCTACTTACTCATCATTTTGGTGTTTATAATCTGAATAGAAGTTGTTTCACTTTGAATTTTGAGTATCCGGTAGAGTTGTTGGCGACGGTAATTGAACCGAAAATAGAGGTTACTTCACATTTAATACGCAATGCAAAAGATATTTTAAATTGGGCAGATGAAAACTTCCTGAAATTTTCTTAACTTTAGTTTTTTGGCTTTACAAATATAGAAGCTCATTTTGTAAATCTGAGTTTATCAATAGCTGTTCTCACCAAAATTTAAAAAATTTCTATAGGATTTTGGATGTTGTCTTGACGTGGATGACTCGTATACACAAAACATTTTCAATAACCGCTCCTAGTTCACCGCAATTTGTTTCTCAAACGACAATGAAACTATAATGAATGAAAAAATGACAATATTAAGCCAGTTTACTTGCCATTAATCATCAGTATTACATATCGTAGTTTAACCCACGGCCACGGTGTATGCATCGGTGAAGTTTTATATTATTTGGGACGTGTCAGAGACGAAATACTCATGTGTAATATAAAAAAAAAAAAAATTTTAATACAAAGATGTTTTTTATGATGAATCTTTATACAATAAATACATTTGCATATGAACATGCGTGCGAAGCTTCTAGAAACAGCAAACTTTTGGTATATGGCTTTCCTATTCAGATCTGTTGTGGAAACCGTTCAAATTAGCATAAGATTGAACATCGACAATGACATTGATGCAAATTTAACAGGATGCACTCTGGAAGAGATTTACGTAGTCTTATCGAGAGCAGTGAATAAGATCAAATTGAAATTTATTAAAGTGTAAAGATATGAATTTTTTTTTGTGATAAAATATACAAAATGTCTTTCTTGGTATATAAGGTAATAAATCAAAGACATCAAATTTATGCGGGGACTGTAATTGCTTCTATTTTATTTATTAGTATTTTAGGTTTCGTATTATGGAAATTTTAAAATAAAATAAATGTTTGGTAAATACACAATTTCGTTCTAGCACATATTTTAAAGCAACTAATAATTCAGAATCTGGATTTGGTAATTGAATACCGATAAAAAAATTGTACCCCATGAAAAAAATTATAATATCTTGTGATTTTATTTTTGCAATTAGGGAATTATTAAAAATAAAAACGAGGCAAATTAAAAAAAAAAACGCAACACATTCCGAAATTACAGAAACGGTCGAATTCATAAAATTTAATCCACAACTATACTTGGATTTTTTACAGTTGACTATTATCGTAAATAATAATATTTTTTACGATTCTATATCTGAACGCAATAAACTCACTTCTGAAATTAAATTTAAAATTTCGCAATTAACACATTGTTTTAATTTTTTATATTTGAAACAGTACATTATACAACAAAATTGTTTGGGACCGCATATCACTCGTGAAAATTATAAAATATTTTTGAAGCTTGATCAACCCTGAGCAAATGAAAGCATTAGGCAGTTTACAAAATTACTATACAAAAATTATTTTTTATCATCCCAAATAGAACAGGTTAAAAGAAGGATTGGTTCTGTACCACACACATACGAAAATATATTTTACCATGTGAAGGAAATACTTTTCTTTTCCAATTATCGCGATAATGTATTGGCTGATATATATATTTTATGGTAGGGGTTTCAAAGACGAATGACCCCTCGGAAAAACATAAATTTATGTTACCTTTGGTTGATACTGTGAGTTACTCTCAAATTTTGGAAATAATGTCTATATTTCTTGCTTATCTGTCTTTAAAATACGACGAAACTGCTATTCAAACATCAGTGAGACAAGTATTTTATGGTGTACCTGTTATTAAATGCGATCCAGACTAGGTCGTTATGTCACCCGATGGACAGTTTTACAATATACAATAATTATATACAATTTTTAAGTTTTTTACTATCGTATGCAAATATATAGGTAAGAGCATGAATAACGTAAATAAACAACTCTATTTAGGATTGGGTCTACTCATAGTTACCTTAATTATTGTAATTCCAATTGGTATATTTATCTGGAAGAAACACCATAATTTTGACACAACTAGAATAAAATCAGACGAGGAAGGTGGCGGGGGTAGCATAAAAGAGGAAAATTACATATCAACGACTATGACCCCATCTCAAGAAAATGAATTTATGATAGAAACAGTTTTGTAAATACTAATGAATCTGGCTTAACCGATGAAGAACTATTGTCGATAAAGCTGTTCATCATCAAGCCAAATGAAGCGAGTATGATTCTTTTTAAAACTGCTAAAAGATAAACTCTGAATATTCCTACAGGTGTATTTACTTGGTTAATATTTAAAATTTAAAGCATTTGAATTTTGAAGCACTCAACACAATTTCTGATCTTTTGGACTAACATTCACAAATGATATTCACCGTTCGTCTAAATGACAATGAAGATGGCCAAATTAACGGTTCGTTGGATGTGAATGATATTAATTATAAAACTATACTTGATAAACCCCAAATTTATAAACAATTTTACATTGAATGGGCGTTTGAGAATGGAATTGAATTAGTTTACGTTTCAGATAATAAACGAAATGTAATTGTGCCCTCCGAGGAGTCTCGAAATCTTAAAGTTTTTTCAATTATTTTTATTACTAATGCTAAAACTATTTTGAAACTTGAAAAATAATAAGCGGATGTTATAATGAATTATGTTTCAACAGTTATTGATAACCTGTTCGGTAAACTCGATACACGAAATGTAACTCATGTTGCACGGCTAATGCGGTAGAGAGTGCGGGTCACGTTGCTATAACATGAAGCTGCTTACCAATTGCGTGAAATTGTTTTACAAATTAAAAGTATAAAAAAATTTACAATTGAACTTGTGCAATGATAGCTGGAACAAAACAAGCAGCAGTTCAGTTTAACATTTCGCAAAAATCTGAACTTAATATTTTTTTTTACAATATGTACCTGCAATCGACAAACTCATAGTAATATATCCTAATACCTTTTTTAGATCTGAAATTAATTGAGTTTGGGCAAGTCAAATAAAAATAATTTTTCTAATTGGCTTATCTAGGTCAGTATAACCCACAATGCCACATAAGGAAATTGACATTACTTCTCGAAAAAAAAACTTTTTTTTTACTTACATGGAGAGTATACACTGAGGCGACAAAAGTAATGGGATATTTCCTAATATTATGTCGGACCTCCTTTTGCCCGGCGAAGTGCAGCGACTCGACGTGGCACGGACTCAACAAGCCGTTGGAAGTCCCCGGCAGAATTATTGAGCCATGCTGTCGCTATAGATATCCATAATTGCGAAAGTGTTGTCGGTGCAGGAGTTTGTGCACGAACTGACTTTTCGATTATGTCCATAAATGTGCTATGGGATTCATGTCAGGCAATCTTGGTGGCCAAATCATTCGCTGTAATTGTCCAGATTGTTCTTCAAAACAATCGCAAAGAGTTGTGGCCTGGTGACATGGCACATTGTCTTCCATAAAAATTTCATCATTGTATCGGTACATGACGTAAATGAATGGCTGCAAGTGGTCTCCAAGTGGCTGAACATGACCCTTTCCAGTCAATGATCGGTTCAGTTGGATCAGAGGATTCAGTCCATTCCATGTAAAAACAGCCCACACCATTATGGAGCCACCACCAGCTTGCACAGTTCCTTGTTGACAACTTGGGTGCATGGATTCGTGGATTCTGCGCCACACTCGAACCCTACCATAATCTCATACCAACTGAAATCGGGACTCATCTGACCAAAACACAGTTTTCTAGTCGTCCAGGGTCCAACCGATATGGTCACGAGCCCAGGAGAGGTGTTGCAGGCGATTTCGTGCTGTTAGTAAAGGCACTCGATTCGGTCTTCTGCTGGAATAGCCCAGTACAGCCAAAGTTCACCGCACTGTCCTAACGGACACATCCGTCGTACGTCCCACATTGATTCCTCCGGTTATTTCGTGCAGTGTTGCTTGTCTGTTTACACTTACCATTCTGTGCACACGTCGTTGGTCTTGGTCACTAAGTGCAGGTGGTCGGCCACTGCAGTGTCAATGGTGGGAGGTTATGCCTGAAATTAGGTATTCTCGGCACACTCTTTACACTGTGGATCTTGGAATGTTGAATTCCCTAACCATTTCCGAAATTGAATGATTCATCCGCCTAGCTCCAACTACCATTCCGCGTTCAAAGTCTGTTAATTCCCGTCGTGCAGCCATAATCACGTTATAAACCTTTTCACATGAATCTCTTGACTACAAACGAAAGCCCAACCAATGCACTGCCCATTTATACATTTTGTACGCGATACTACTGCCATGTGTATATTTGCATATTGCTATCCCATGACTTCTCTCACATCAGTGTATAAGACTGAGACACTCAAACGATCGTTCATTGTCAACCATCAAGTGAAGACAGTATGATTGCTAATAATGAAGACCTCTTCGATGAACGGGAAATATCACCTGTGAGTTCGGCTGCATGATATGGTTGGATTGAGGATCTTGTATTCATGAAGCAAACAGGGCGGATTTTGGAAAAGTGGATCCTGGCGGTAAATTTCCAATTCAATGGACTGCGGCTGCTGGGAATTTCTAAAATGTACAATTTTTAATCGCGGAAGGAGTTAATGTTTTGTCTAAAGAGTCTGATATATGACTGTATTAGGTTATGCAATCTTTTTTTTTTTATAATTGGTCCGTGATTGTGTATTTGATACAACAAATAGACGAGGCAATTAAAGAAGTTCAGAAGTATTGGAAACTGTTAATAAATGCCGCTAAAGAAGATCGTGAATATATTATAAGGTTTCAACTTGAAAAAAGTTTAGATGATCAAACTTTTGTCGAAAGGAACATGCTACTACATTTAGCAGCCCAAGGTGGTATAGCAAACTTGATAGATTTCTTGTTGGATAATGGGGCGGATGTTTTGTTTATGGAGCGTGACAATTATACTGTATTGCACGAAGCTGCCTATAGTAGAAATACTGCTACCATTTTGTGTGTTTTAGACTATGCAAAAAGAGCAATTGGCACAAAGGAGAAGTTTGAAGATTTTTTAAATGCTGAAGACCTATATGTTTAAACTGCCATTATGTGGGAGACATCAGATGAAGTTCGTCAAATTTTGATTAACCATGGGGCATATAGTGTATTGTGTAAAAAACAGTGGTGTGATTTCGGCTTCTAGTAGTTATAAGTGTATTTGAAAGTGGTCTATATGTAATTGTCATTTTATTTGTACTTAGTAGAGAAAATAATTGAAAAATAGTAAAATATGTTCCACAACAGATTTGCTTTCTATTTTATTATTCCCATTAACAGATGTGTTTTTATTTTATTACTTTTTACACATT
This sequence comes from Clitarchus hookeri, assembly GCA_002778355.1. Taxonomy (NCBI): domain Eukaryota; kingdom Metazoa; phylum Arthropoda; class Insecta; order Phasmatodea; family Phasmatidae; genus Clitarchus; species Clitarchus hookeri. The sequence goes on from NQII01000040.1 coordinate 2,020,508, forward strand.
ATTTTCAATGTTACAAAACATAATTCAAAATATAATTGCAAATTTATTATGTGAATTTTGGTTAAAAAAAAAATCCATTGTAATTTGTCGATATCATAAATTGAAGTTATATATTATTACAATAAGAAATTCTGCCATATCACAGGTAATTTATTTTAACAGTTTTTCGAAGATCATAATGAGTGGATCTAGTCTTTCGTCTTGTTCCTTGCTGAGAAATATCACCCATCGTTTTTGTTTTGTGTTTAGGGTGTTTTTTTTTATGTTGCAGGTTGTTAGATGTCGATCTTGGTCTTGAACGCCTCTTCTTTGAATTTGTATTGCCAGTAGCAGGTAATGACTTTCGTTTTGCAATTTATCTTTGGCGGACACCGGCAGATGTTTCGGGGTTTGTTTGATGGTGGACGCTAAGCCTTTGCGATATTCAAACATATCTGTTGGAAAAAAAAATATTATTTGTAATATACAAGTAAAGTGAAATTTTACTGTTGGCATAAAAAGTTTATATAAATACAATCGATACTTACAGAGATTCATCTAGAAAGAAATGTGGAGTGAGGACTGTGCCACTTGGAAGTGACACTTTCCCATCACTCGACACTGCTAACTCTTCTTCCGCCTCCGATTGCCTGGAAATCGATGGGTTAACATGCAATCTGTGAGCAAAAAAGCCAAAGAACTTGTGATTATTCCATATTACGTACCTAAATCACCTAAAAAACACTACATTTCGTACCCAATGATACAACAAAACCCACCTAAAAAGTAGTCTATTTCGTATCCAAATATAACACAGGAAAGACAACACAAATACAAAATTTCTCCCTGCATATCCAACTAGCCTTCAATTACCTGGTTTTTACCAAAAGTTTCTTTATGCGTTGCCACATGAAAAACAACATGAATTGAAAAGTGTCGGGATTGCATATCCAAACAAACAAGTGGAAATTGGCACCATGCCTCATTTGTTCTGATTCACGTATCCAATTTCCAACCTAAAATTTTTTTACAAACACCTAATTGTTTCCTGTGGCGTACCCAAGCTGAAAACGGAATAATTTATCACTTTCCAATTTGTTTCACAGGGCGAATCCCGGCGTGGAAGTGACATGCTGCTAAATATTTCCTATTGGGTTTCCAACAACGGCTTATTTACACTTTAAACCCAAAACAAATAGCCAGCCAATAAAATGAGTTGCATAATTAATAATGAGCACAAAAATAATCAAGACACTAGCACAATTTTTTTTAACTCCAAGGCCTTTACACTGACTTATTAGTATGCATGTCACACCTCTACACTCGACGTTGGTGATGACAATTCACAAGTGTTGGGTAATAAATTGAAACTCCAAGGCCTTTACACTGGCTTATTAGTATGCATGTAAAACTTCTACACTCAATTTTGGTGATGACAATTTACAAGTGTTGTGTAATACATTGAAACTCCAAGGCCTTTACACTGGCTTATTAGTATGCATGTCTCGTCTCTGCACTCGAGTTTGGTGTAATTTATGGAAACTCTAAGGCCTTCACAGGCTTAGTAAAATGCATTAGAGATCAATCATGAGCTTAAAATTAATGTACTTTGCCTCTGCAGTCGCAATTTAAGTATGCCGATGATGACAACAGGAAACAGTGTTGTGTTTAATTTATGGAAACTCCAATGCCTTCACAGGTTTAGTAAAATGCATTTAACGTCATTCTTTAGCTTAAAATTAATGTACCACGCCTCTGCAGTCACGAGGCTCTTTTGCTTTGTTCATTCTAATGATAGTTGTGCAATGCTTTGCGAAAGTTGGCTCGCTAGTACAATCGCAAGTTCGCAAGTTTGCACTCGGCTGTCCTATAACGAGTATATAATTAATGTGCCCAACTGTATTAGTTTTACAGATTAAAACTACTACTCATTTAAACTTTAAACTGATGCAAACCAACTTCTCATTTTCATTTTAAACAACCACACCCAGCAAGTAACTAGCACATTATATTTTTTTACTGACAAAATCAACTATTAATTTTAATTTAAAACTGACACTACACACAGCAAGACAATCACACTTTCATTTTAAATGAGTAATTGTCATTATTAACTAAACCAGTTGTGAGATTCCTAGTCAGGTACAAAAAAATTTAATGTATATCAGCAAGGGGGCAACGAATCGGACCTCCTTGTGCTACCAAATTTTTGCTCAAAAACAGACACCCAACTTTAAACTGACACAAATAAACAGTCATTCGCACTTTAAACTGACACAAATAACGGGTCTCTTTCACTTTAAACAGACACCACAAACAGCTAGCCATTAGCCCTTAAATTTTAACTAGAACCACTTGTTAACACTTTTAACTACTCGCGCACACTTTTTTTCATTCACCCTTATGTATATGAACATAATATATATACCTTTCCTTTATCTGTTAATTTTTTTTATACAAATGTACACAATTTATCTTTTTAAAAGGAACTGCCTTCGCCGCTGTTGTCTCCTTCGTGGCGAGTCCCTTCATGCATGGCGGCTGCATGGATCAGAAAAGAGTGAGGTCTTTGCCAATACAGGTAGTTATATTTTTCCAAATGTATTCTGCCAAGGAGCCGACCCACAACTATTCCCATCTACCAAAACACTGAATGCTATACCTCACCTAACACCAACTCCATTCTAGGTTTTGCTTATCTACTCTTAAAGCCTCGCCAGGCCTCAACTTTAGTTCGTTTCGGGTGTTAACTAGTCCACTCTTTTCACTACACACAAATTCCATCCGATGATTTACTTGCATGTGACGATAGCCATGCATGTCCAGGTTACTGAAACCTCGCCAACAGTCTGAAATTATCGTAGTGCCCAGCGCAATCCATTACGAAGACATTTGACTAATGTCACAGCATTCCTCTTTTCCACTGGCAACATGAATAAATTAGTAGGGTCACCTCTCTCTACATTGGCGAAAACCCATTGTCCGTGAACATTTCGTCCCTTGCTGTTTTTGCGCTTACCCAACTTTGATTCATATATTTCGACTATATTACCAGGCCCGCCAATTCGTTTCCTGTAAGTTAACACCCAGTCTATGCTCACTTGGCGGAAGAAATTCGAACAGGCGACGACTGTCTTGCCTGAGCACTGAAGTTCGTTTATTATAAACTGTTGTAGGGGATACTTGATCAGGCACCATAATAAACACATCTCGATAATCCTGCCCGGCGACAAATTTGAATCTCCCACGAAACTGCCCTATCTTGCCGACACTTTGAAATTTTCATTTTGTGCCATTATCTGTGCTCTGTAGACACCAGTAAAACAAACCTCGATTACCCACGAGCTTGGCTTCTCCTTTTCTACATTTCCCGCTCTGTCCTGGGGGTTTTAGTATGTCGGGCTCGACGAGGAATGTGATTATGTCCGGTGAGAAACAAATCAATTTCCGAGCGTTAAACTTGGTGATTTTACACCCCGCATACACCATTGTATGTTTTCCAATTAAAAACGTTTAGTTTTTTAAGTTAAACCACACTTGGGCATGCTAAACGGAACAATTGATTTGAAATTGGGTACGTTAAATGAAATTCGGCCGGATAGGGAATAGTACACTGACTTATTGAGGAAATAATTTGAATGGATAATCGATACTGCATTCACTGTTTTACTATGGGTTTACCATAAGGGTAGGCAATACGGAACAATCATCGAACTGGTTATTATTCCGTATTGCGTACCTAAATCACCAAAAAAACACTACATTACATATCCAATGCTACAACAAAACCCACATAAAAATCAGTCTATTTCGCATGCAACTATAAACCCGGAAGCGTCAAAAGAAATGCAAAATTTCTCCCTGTGTGTCCAACCGGCCTTCGTTTGGTTGGTTTTTACCAAAAGTTTCTTTATGCATATCCACATGAAAAATAACCTGAATGGAAAAGTGGTGGGATTGCATATCCAAACTTACATGTGGAATTAGGCACCATGCCTCATTTGTTCCGATTCACATATAAAATTTCCATCCTCAATTTTTTTTACGAAAACCTAATTGTTTCCTGTGGCATAATCGAACTGAAAACGGAATAATTTGTCACTTTCCCTATTGTTTCCCCTGGAGTATCTCGGTGCGCAAGTGACTTGTTGCTAAAAATGTATTATTGTGTATCCAACAATGACTCATTTACACTTTCAACCCAAAACAAATAGCCAGCCACTAAAATGAGTTGCGTAACTAATAATGAGCACAAAAAAAATCAAGACACTAGCACCATTTTTTGGGACTCCGAGGCCATTACACTGGCTTATTAGTATTCAGGTCACGCCTCTACACTCGAGGTTGTTGATGATAATTCACAAGTGTTGTCTAATAAATTGAAAATCCAAGGCCTTTACACTTGCTTATTAGTATGCATGTCACCCCTCTGCACTCGAGGCGGTGCAATTTTTTGGAAACTTCAAGGCATTCACAGGCTTTGTAAAATGCATTTAAGATCAATCATGAACTTAAAATTAATGTACCACGCCTCTGCAGTCACCAGTGTTGTGTAAGTCTCTTTCGCTTTGTTCATTCTGATGAAAGTTGTGCAATGCTTTGCAAAATGGGCTCGCTGTTACAATCACAAATTCGCAAGTTTGCACTCGGCCATCCTATCGCGAGTATATAATGAATGTGCCCAACCAATCCTAATTATACAGATTAAAACAACTACTCATTTATAATTCAAACTGACGCAAACCAAGTACTCATTTTCATTTCAAAAAACAACCACACCCTGCCAGTAATTAGCAATTTAATTTTTTTACTTGTAAAATAAATTATCCATTTTAATTTTAAACAGACACTGCACCTAAGTCAATCAACCTTTAATTTTAAATGATTCATTGTCATTTTAAACTAAACAAGTTGTGAGATTCCTAGTAAAGTACACTAAGTTGAAAATATATCGCAAGGGCGTAACGAATCGGATCTCCGTTGTGCTACAAAGTTATCGTGCACCTAAATAAACAGACACCCAACTTTAAACTGATGTAAATGAACAGTCATTTACATTTTAAACTGTAGAAAATAACGAGTTATTTTCATTTTAAACTGTAGAAAATAACGAGTTATTTTCATTTTAAACAAACATAAAAAANTGTAGAAAATAACGAGTTATTTTCATTTTAAACAAACATAAAAAAAAGGCATTTTCATTTTAAATAGACACCACAAACTGCAAGCCATTATCATTTAATTTTTTACCAGTAAAACTCGTTTACACTTTAAACTGATGGAAATAACAAGTAATCTAATGTTAATGCTTTGGTTCTGCTAATGATAGTTCTCGAAACTAATCTAATTGTGAGATTCCTTGTCAATTGCAAAAAAGTTAAATATATATCGGCAATGGGGTACCGAATCGGACCTCCGTGGTGCTACCAAATAGTTTCACACTTATATTAATAGTCACCTAACTTTAAACTGACGCAAATAACAAGTCACTTTTATTTTAAACATATACCACAAACCGCTAACCATTAGCACTTTAATTTTTTACTAGTACAACTCGTTTCCACTTTAAACTGACGTAAATAACAAGTCATTTTAATTTTAATGGTTTGTTAGTTCTAATGATAATTCTCGAAACTAAACCAATTGTAAGATTCCTAGTCAAGTACAAAAAAAAGTTGATTATATATCGGCAGGGGTGTAACGAATCGGACCTCATTGTGCTACCAAATTGTTGCTCAAAACTAGTCACCCATTTTTAAAATGATGCTAATAAGCAGTCATTCGCACTTTAAACTGATGAAAATAATGAGTTACTTTAATTTTAAAAAGACACCTCAAACAGCTAGCCATTAGCACTTTAATGTTTAACTAGTACTACTCCTTTAAACTTTAAACTACTCGAGCACACTTTTTTTCACTCACCCTTGCCTGTATCTGAAAATGAATAAAATATATATACTTTTCGTTTATCCAATTATTTTTTTGTACAAATGCACACAATTTACCTTTTTCAAAGAGAACTGCCTTCACCATTGTTGTCTTCTTCGTGGCAAGTCCCCTCATGCATGGTGGCTGCATGGATCAGAAAATAGTGCAGTTTTTGCCCATACAGGCGGTTCATTTTCCAAATGTATTCTGCCAAGTAGCCGACCCACGACTTCTCCCATCTACCAAAACATTGAATGCTACACCTCACCGAAAACCAACTCCATTCGATGTTTTGAGTGTCTACTCTTAAAGCCTCATCGGGCCTCAACTTAAGTTTGTTTCGGGTGTTAACTATTCCACTCTTTCCAGTGCACACAAATTCCTTCCGGTGATTTACTTGCATGTGACGATAGCCATCCATGTCCAACCTATGGTAATGTCACCAACAGTCTGAAATAATTGTCGGGTTTGGCACAATCCATTCACGAATTAATATGACTAACATCGCAGTGTTTCTCTTTTCCACGGTCACAAGGAAGAAATTAGTAGGGTAACCTCTCTCTACACTGCCGAAATCTCACTGGCCATGAACTTTTCGTCCCTTGAGTTTTTTGCGATTACCCAACTTTGATTCATCTATTTCGACTATTTTACCAGGCCTGCTGATTCGTTTCCTGTAAGTTAACACCGAGTCTATGCACACTTGGGCAGCAGAAATTCGAAGAGGCGATGACTGTATTGCCTGAGCACTGAAGTTCGTTTAGTATAGTCTGCTGTCCGGGATACTTGATCAGGCACCATAATAAACACAACTCAATAATCTGGCACGACAATTTGAAATTACATTTCTACCATTCTGCGTGCTCAGTCGTCACCAGTTAAAAAAACCTAGAATGTCCACTAGCTTGGCTTCGCCTTTTCTACATCGCCTGCACTATACTGACGGTTTAAGGATGTCATGCTCGCTGAGGAATGTGTTTACATCCGGTGAGAAATATATGAATTTCCGAGCATTCAACATGGTAATTTTTCAACCAGCACACGCCATTGTATGTTTTCCAATTGAAAACTTATATTTTTTAAAAATAAAACCACACTTGTATACGCTAAACGGAAAAATTGACTTGAACTTGGATACATTAAACGGAATTCGTCCGGATACACAATAGTACACTTACTTGCAAAGGAAATAATTTGAATGGATACTCGATACAGCACTCACAGTTTTACTATGGGTTTACCATAAGGGTATGCAATATGGAAAAAACACCGACTGGTGATTATTTCGTATTGCGTACCTAAATCTCCTAAAAACACTACATTATGTATCCAAAGATACAACAAAACCCACCTAAAAAGTAGTCTTATTCGTGTCCAAATGTAACACGGGAAAGGCAATACAAATACAAAATTTCTCCCTGCATATCCAACTAGCCTTCAATTACCAGGTTTTTAACTAAAGTTCCTTTATGTGTATCCACATGAAAAACAACATGAATTGAAAAGTGGTGGGTTTGCTTATCCAAACCAACAGGTGGAAATTGGCACCATGCCTCATTCGTTCCGATTTACATTTTCAAATTTCCATCCTGAAATTTTTTTTACAAACACCTAATTGTTTCCTGTGGAGTACCCAAACTGAAAACGGAATAATTTGTCACTATTCCATTTGTTTCCCCGGGTGTATCCCAGTGCGGAAGTGGTTTGTTGCTAAAAATTTCCTATTGTGTATCCAACAATGACTCATTTGCACTTTAAAACTAAAACAAATAGCCATCCCCTCAAATGAGTTACATAACTAATAATGAGTACAAAAAAAACCTAGATGCAAGCACAATTTTTTTGAAACTCCAACGACTTTACACTGGCTTATTAGTATTCAGGTCACGCCTCTACACTCGAGGTTGGTGATGACAATGCACATGTGTTGTGTAATAAATTGAAACTTCAAGGCTTTTACACTTGCTTATTAATATGCATGTCATGCCTCTACACTCGAGGTTGGTGATGGCAATTGACAAGTGTTGTGTAGTAAATTGAAAATTCAAGACCTCCACACAGGCTTATTGGAATGCATGTCATGCCTCTGCACTCGAGGCTGGTGTAATTTTTGGGAACTCCAAGGCCTTCAAAGACTTTTTAAAATGCATTTAACATCAATCACGAGCTTAAAATTTATGTACCATGCCTTTGCAGTCATGAGTGTTGTGTAAGGCTCTTTCGCTTTTTTCATTCTGATGAAAGTTGTGCTATACTTTTTGAAAATTGGTATGCTATTACAATCGCAAGTTCGCAAGTTTGCACACAGCCATCCTGACATGAGTATATATATTTAATGCGCCCAACCATCTTAGTTTTACAAATTAAAACAACTACTTTTTAAACTTTAAACTGACGCAAACCAAATACTCATTTTCATTTTAAACAACCACTCCCAGCATGTAATTAGCACTTTAAATTTTTTACTGGTAAAATCAACTATTCATTTTTACTTTAAACAGACACTACACAGAGCAAGTCAATCACACTGTAATTTTAAATTAGTCATTGTCATTTAAAACTAAACCAGTTGTAAGATTCTTAGTCAGGTACAAAAAAAGTTGAATATATATTGGCAAGAGTGTACTGAATCAGATCTCCATTGTGCTACATAATTATTGCGCACTTAAATAATTAGTCACCCAACTATAAACTGACACAGAAAACAGGAAGCAATTTGCTTCAATTTAAACTGATGCAAATAGCTATTCATTTTCATTTTAAACAGATACCACAAACAGCAAGAAATTCACACTTTAATTTTAAATAAGTCATCCAACTTTTTAATGATGCAAATATCAACTCATTTTCGTTTTAATGCTTTGTTTGTTGTGATGATAATTCTCTAAACTAAACATTGTAAGATTCCTAGTCAGGTACAATACTTGGAATATATATTGGCAAGGGGTATTGAATCGGAGTTCCCTTTAGGTACCAAATTATTGCGCACCTAAATAAACAGTCAGTTTACTATAAATTGATGCAAATAAACAGTCATTCGCAATTTAAACTGATGCAAATAATAAGTTATTTTCATTTTAAACATACACAACTAGCAACCATTACATTTATTAATAGTAAAACTCGTTTCCACTTTAAACTGATACTAATAACAAGTCGCTTTAAATTTAATGCTTCGTTTGTTATAATGAATGTTCTCGAATATAAATAAATTTCTGAGCTTCCTTGTCAAGTGCAAAAAAGTTAGATATATATCGGTAAGGGGGTAACCAATCGGACCTCCTTTGTGCTACCAAATTATTGCTCAAAAACAGTCACCCAACTTTAAACTGACACAAATAAACAGTAATTCGCACATTAAACTGATGCAAATAACGAGTCACTTTCTTGCTAAACAGACACTACAAACAGCTAGATATTAGCACTTTGATTTTTAACTAGTACTACTCCTTTACACTTTAAACTACTCGCGCACACTTTTTTTCCACTCACCCTTTTGAGCGTCTGAAAATGAATTAAATATATTTTGTTTTTGTTTATCCATTTAGTTTTTTTGTACAAATGCACACATATTACATTTTTCAAAGATAACTGCCTTCGCTGCTGTTGTCTCCTCCGTGGCGAGTCCCCCTCATGCATGGGGGCTGCATGGATCAGAAAAGAGTGCAGTCTTTGCCCATACCAGTGGTTCTTTTTTCAAATGTTTTCTGCCAAGTAGCAGACCCATGATATTTCCAGTCTACCAAAACACTGAATGTCACCGAACACCAACTCCATTCCATATTTTGCGTGTGTACTCTTATAGCCACACCAGGTCCCAACTTTAGTTTGTTTTGTGTGTTAACTATTCCACTCTTTTCACTACAAACAAATTCCTTCCGGTGATTTACTGGCATGTGATGATAGCCATGCAGGTCCAAGTTACTCTAATCTCGCCAATGGTATAAAATTATCGCCATGCCTGGCTCAATCCATTTACAAATACATTTGACTAAGGTGGCGGCGTTCCTCATTTCCACTGGCACCAGGAAGAAGTTAGTGTGGTCACCTCCCTCTACACCGCCGAAAACCCACTGGCCATGAACATTTCGTCCCTTGCTGTTTTTGCGCTTATCCAAAGTTGATTCATCTATTTCGAAAATTTTACCAGGCCTGCCAATTCGTTTCCTGTAAGTTAACACCCAGTCTATGCAAACTTAGCGGCAGCTCTTAGACTAGGTGACGACTGTCTTGCCTGAGCACTGAAGTTCGTTTACTATATTCTGATGTCTGGGATACTTGATCAGGGACCATAATAAACACATCTCGATAATCTTGCCCGGCAACAAATTAGAATCTCCCACGAAACTGCCCTGTCTTGCCGACACTTTAAAATTAAATTTTTTGTCATTTTCCATGTGCTGTCAACACCAGTAAAACAAACCTTGATTGCCCACGAGCTTGGCTTCGCCTTTTCTACTTTTCCCGCACTGTATTGACGGTTTAAGTATGTCTGGCTCGACGAGGAATGTGATTATGTCCTGTGAGAAACAAATCCATTTCCGAGTGTTCAACTTGGTGATTTTACACCCCGCACACACCATTTTATGTTTTCCAGTTGAAAACTTTTAGTTTTTTATGTAAAACCACACTTGGATACGCTAAACAGAACAATTGACTTGAACTTGGAACCATTTAACAGAATTAGGCTGGATACGCAATATTACACTGACTTGTAAAGGAAATTATTTTGAATGGATACTCGATACTGCACTCACGGTTTTACTATAGGTTTACCATATGGGTACGCAATACAGATCAAGCACCGAATTCTTATATAATGAAATATCAAAAACATGAAACAGATAGTTTATCTTATTATACAGGTTGAGTATAAAAGTATACCGCAACATTGAGGTCTATAATATCAAAAGCAAACCACCTGAAACCTTGATTGACCAATCAAATGAACCATGGAATGGTGAAGATTGTTTACCATACATTCATAATTGTTCAATGTGACCACCATGAGTAGTCCGAACGACATCTAATCGATAATCAAACTCGTTGCACATTCTTGTCAGCATGTATGGTGTTAAGGTTTCGATGGCATTCGTAACTCTCCATATGAGGTGGTGAGGTGTTAGCGAGCTCGCATTTGACACGCCAAAGTGAAGGGGGTGGTCTGATGTTTCCTTGCCCAGAAAAAGGTAGACGATGTATTTCATGTTTAAGCTGGTTTTTAGCGATGAAGCAATGTTTCATACAAATGGTAAGATAAACCGGTACAACGTACGGATATGGGTTCATGAGCCTCCACATGAAACCACCGAACATGACCTTGCTTCCCCCAAAGTGAACGTGTTTTGTGCTGTATCCAAGGACACTGTTTTCGGCCCTTTCTTTTTTCACGAGCCCACTGTTACTGGAATACCATGTTTGGACTTGTTACAGAGTGGTTATTTCCTCAGTTATAAGAGGCGGCAGGGGACTTCATTTTACAGCAGGATTTTGCGCCAACCCATTGGCACTTAGCTGTTCGCGGATATTTGAATATGAGGTCACCACTAGGCTAGATTAGTCGAGGAGCAGCTGGTGACCAGGCTCTTCATCACTCGGCCACCAAGATGCCAGCATCTTACCCTGTGCGATTTTTTTCTATGGGGGTACATAAACGATCAGGTGTTTCGTCCACCTTTGCTGGTTAACATTGACGACCTCAAAACGAGAATTACGGACATCATCCAAACGTCACACCGGACATGCTGACAACAGTGTGGAACGAGTTTGATTATCGCGCAGATATCGTTCGGGTCGCTCATGATGGTCACATTTAACAATTATGAATGTATTTTAAACAAACTTCACAGTTCCACAGTTCATTTGATTGATCAATCAAGGCTGTAGGTTGTTTGAATTTGATATTATAGACCTACAAAGTTGGGGTATTCTTTTATACTCAACCTGCATAAAATATTTGAATGGTGATTATAAAAAAAACTATAAAATAAACTGGTACAGATGTTGCAAAAGTTTTTGTTCAACTGTCAATAAAAAGAATTAAAATAAATTAAAAAAATTTATAACAAAAATTTTAAAATGAAAAAAAGTAACTAGTACAGAATTAGAAGAATTTAACAATGCAAATATATGTCATATTTGCGAAGAAAAAATCAAAATTGTGCCTAAAATCCTAGAAAGATTTATGTTAGATTTAAAAAGTAAAAAGGAATATTTTTCAACACTTGATGTAGCGAAAAAAAAAGAAATAAAAGATTTATTAAATAATTGCGAATAAAATTAAAATATTCTACTGAAAATATTAAAATTATTAAGCTAAAAGTTAAAGATCATTATCAATTAACTGGAAATTATAGACGAGCTTTTATATCATATAATGAAGGAAAATATGTTTCAATAAGTAAAAAATTCTAAAATGGTTTAGAATGAAGATTTTTAGATACATTTAAGTTTATGAATTCAAGTATACATCAATTATCTAAAAATCTTAAAAACATCGATCGACAAATAAACAGCAAAACATTTTTAAAATAAACAACCACATTTAATAATAAAAAATATGTTTATCCATATAAAAAATTATATATGTATTTTAAAGAATTACCATCAAAAGTTAAATTTTAAACAAAATAAAATAAATCACATTAAAGTGATGAAGATTTCAATAATGCAAAAAATGTTTGTAAAATATTTACTGTAATAATTTAGAAGCATACACATAATTATATAATGAAAGTGATGTATAAAGTTTAGCTGATTTTTTTTTTTAATTTTAGATATATTTATTTAAAAACTTATATATTAGGTACTTTTTGGTATTTTGCAGCTCCTTGATTATCTTGGGATTAAAATTTTAAGTTAACAACATTTCCCAAAATGTAATAAATAATAATGAGATTATTTTATTTTTAGAAAAGGGTATTTGAGGTGTAATTGCACTATGTCGTAAAATATATGTTAAATAAAATAATAAATATTTAGAACATTATGTTAAAAAAAGAATAAAATTATTTAATGTATTTAGATGCAATCATTTATATGGTTGGGCAATGTCACTATATTTAACACGAGGTGGTTTTCAGTGGATTATTCACCATTTGATTCACAATTATGGACAATATATATATGAAAAATGAAAGATGATTCAGATAATTATTTATTTTAGAAGTGGATTTATAATATCCTAAAAATTTATACAATACTTGTACAGATTTACCATTAGCTCCAGAAATAAGCAAAAATAGATAACTTACAAAATAAATAAAATTATGTTTTACATTATAAAACTTTCAAATTATGTATAGAAAATTGTTTAATGTTAAAAAATATTCACAAAATATTTAATAAATCAAAATGGGTCCAAAAATATATTGTTCCTAATAAAAAAATGAGAACAAAAGCAGCAAATGGTTTTGAAAGAGATTATTCTAAATGTATTAATTTTTCAGTTTGTGGTAAATCTATAGAAAATATAAGAAAAAGAGTAGATATATAACCAGTTAATAACTAAATTAAATATAAAAAATTAGTATCAAAACCTTATAATAAAAACACAGCATTACTTAATATAATCTTCGCAGCTCTCAACATGTATAAATAAATTATTTAATAAAACAATTTATGTTGTATTGTCAATATTAGACATTTCTAAAGAATTAATGTAAATGTTTCATTATAAAATTTATAAACCAAAATATAAAAAATATAGAATTTTTATCAAGATAGTCATAGTTATATATATAATATAAAAAAGGATGACTTTTATTTGGATATGAAAGAAATGCTAAATTAAATTGAGGGAAACTGATTATCCAAAAAATAATATTTATAAAATACCACAAATTAAAAATAAAATAACAGGCAAAATGAAAGATGGAATTAATATAAAAATTATGACAGAATTTGTTGGTTTAGGAGCAAAAAATTATGCTTATAAAGATCATGGAAAATAAACTAAAAAATCAAAACCAGTTAAAAAATTAGTTGTTAAAATTATATAATATTTGATGACTAAAAATTCGTCTTTTCAAATAAAAGATAATATTTTACAAATGTATTTAATAAGCTCTTATAAACAAAAAGTTTATACAGTTCAAGTAAATAAAATAGCTTTATGTTATAAAACCATAAAATAATAATTTTGAATTTAAAATTGGTACTGTATCATATGGAAATACAAAAGAAGATTTAAAAAAATTACATTTATTAAAAAATTTAAAATAAACCACCAAGTATAATTTTTACAATTCATGAATAAATGGAAACCTGGAACATAATATTTATTAGGTTCTTTACAACAATCTAAATCATAATGAGCAACATTTGAAAAACAGATATTATCTTATATTTCACTACATTTGTATTAAAATAAAACTATATATTAAATCAAGATTATTATATTTTATGAATATCAATTTCACATTTCTTAATTTTTTTTTTAATTTTCCTCCCGTTTGGAAATTTTGATAATTTTATCCATTTTTTTCAAATAAATTTTTCACAATACAAATAAAAATATAAAATTTTTTATATCTTTGCAGCTGCGAGCAACTATTAGCTGTGCTTCACATATAAAATAATTGCTACATCAGCACCATCAAAATTAATTAAATTAATATGTTCATCTCTAATTTCTAAAACAACATGTTTATAGAATTTACTAACAGTTTTATAAAATAAAGGATTAGCTGGCTCATAAACAATTGTATCCTTGAAACCGAAACATTATTTTCGTTTCAAAATCAGCAATTACATTAGTTTCTAAATAATGTAATTCATTATATTTTATAAACATTCAATATGCTAAATTACAATGTTTATTTATATATTTCAAATAAATGTAATAAAAAAATTTTTAACATATTTTATTTTTAAAAGTTTAAAATTTTCAAAACTTTATCTTTTTGATTATCTAAAATTTAATTTTATGTCATATTTACTATTAATTCTATTTGTTAAATTATTAGTTTCTAAAACAACATTATCAGTTTTAAATTGTTCATATAAATTTATAGTATTTTCTAACAATATCGTATTTACATTTTTGAATAATAATTCCATTATTATGAGATGTAGTTTTATTATTATTTATATTTGGTGTTAAATATGTTGTATTGAAACTAATTAAAGAAATAGAATATTCATCACAGAGAATATCATAATAAAATGTTTTGTTTAATATAAAACTACTATTTGTTAATATGACAAATTTATTAATTTATATTATAAAAATTTATTTATTAACAAAAGAAAATAGATTGGGTAATTGTTGTTAAAATAAATGAAGAGAAAACAAAAAAATTAAAATAATGGTAATTTATTACCAGATAATATTAGTACTATAATTATTGGCCCTAGTGCTTGTGGTGAAACTAATATGATGATTAATTTTATATGGTTGGTTGAACCTTAATGAATTGTATGTTTGTTAAAGAATTTGAATGAAAACAAATATGTTAGACTAATAGATTAAGTTAAAATTTTCTCAAAAAAAGTAAAAATAAAAATGCTATAATTTTTTAATAATTTCAATGAGGTGATTTCATTAGACGGATGTAAACATATTTATGTAGTTATATTTTATGATGTGATATTAGAAAACCAAGATTTAAATAGAAAATATTTTACAAGAGAAAGACATAAAAATATCGATATTTTTTATTTAGCTCAAACTTATTCTAAGACACCAAAACAACTAGTATGAGGTAATATAAATTTTTTATGCAATTTTTCGTCAAGATGATACAAATTTAAAACAGATTTATGTGATTTCGTTGTTGGAGATATGCCGTATGAAAATTTTAAGACATTTGTTTAAAATGTTGGAATGAATATTTTGTATTTATTACTAAATTCATGAATTAAAAAAATAATTATGGTCAAAATAGAAATAAAAATACATATTTTATAATGGTTGTTAACAATTTTACCATTAATAATTTAACCATTCATTTAATCATTAAACTGTTTCATTGATTTAGAAAATGTTATTGAATAAATAATTTTTTAGTATAATTTTTTTTACATTTGTATATAAATGGAGACGATTGTTAACATTGAAAACAGTGCTCTAGTATACAATTATAAGAAAACTGCATTTATTTTAATGATAAAAATTATCCTTGGTTTCAATGAAATCAGATAGAAATTTTAGGGTATGAGAATGCGAGAAAAGTTTCTTCAAGGCATGTTAAATTGAAATGTAAAACAATTTCGTAAAATTATTAATGTACCCAATTTTGACACATTACATTCGCACACACATTTTATTTATGAACCAGGGTTGTAGCAACTTATTAATAATTCAAATATGTATTTTGTGGAAAAATTTCATTATTGTGTTTATGAAGAAGTTTTACCAGCAATTCAAAAAAGTGGTGAATATAAACTTAAAAGAAAATTGAAAATACAGTATTAACTAGAGATGTAGCATTTTCTATAATTAAAAGCAATAAACAATAAATTATAGCTTTAGAAACTAAAGTTGATAGTAAGCAAAATAGTAATACAATAATGTTAAATGCTGCCCTAGAAATTGTATATGAACAAGAAGATACAATTAGTAATATGATATCAAATATTTTCACAAACTCAAAAACCATTTATAAGACAAAATTTTTAACTATTAAAATTATTTGATGATGAAATTAATTCTGATTTTTATGTTATCAGAACTCATGTTATTATACGATTATACATAATCCAAGATAGACATCCAAATTGTGAAGAAATTTTAAGATTTGAATACAATCCAAATTCTATAAATTTATAAAGAAGAATGAACGAAACAGCTCGAGGATATTATTTTAGAATAAATAATAATACAGATAATTATTTATTAGATAAGTTATGAACTTCATTTAAATATAAATGTATAAATTTCTATAGGAAAAATTAAATTTAAAGGTATTTAAGTGTAACCGCCAGTTACAAACATTATTTTACAAAACATTATCATTTTTATTTATCCAAGAATTATGTGTATTATCAAATAGAAGCCATTTACATAAATTGTATCACCTTTTGTTAATAAAACTTATAAAACCAAATATTCATCAGGTCAACATGTCTTCATAATTTCATATCTATAAAAATTACCTTGTATTTCTTCACCACACATATCTTTTAAAATATAAGTTGGTACATAATAGTTTAAAACTTTATCAATTTTGTATAATTACGTTGACCAATTGGCTGTATAAACTTTTCCAAATTTTTTTATCCTTTTAATAATATTAATTTTATCACCGATTTTATATTTAACTTCAGAAGATCAAATTTTGTCATCTGAATAATTTCAAAAATAAATAATTAGCTTTATTAACTTTAATTGGTTTCGTATTAATAGTTGTATGTTTAGAAATATTATATTATTTGATCATATCATCAAAAATTTCAACCCATTTATAATTTTCATTCGTAGCTATTATTTTCCAAGTTGTATTTAAAAAGTTAATATTAAATCTTTCAACAAAACTAACTTTAAGTTCGCTAAATGTTGAATAGTTTTTATATTATATTTTTTTTACTAATTCCTTAAATTTATTAATATAACATTCTTTACCATAATCGGATTGTAAATGTTTAATATTACTATTTTTGAATATTGATTCAAGAGATTTTATAATTTTTTCACCAAATTTATCTTTAACTGGAATAGCAAACCATATTTCGAAAATATTTAGATTATTGTTAAGATATATATTTATATCCGTTATTAATTTTTGAAATATCTTTTAAATTTCCAGAATTCATTTTAACTAAATCATGTTAACATAAATCATCTATTCCATATTAAATAATTTTTCTTCTAAGAATAGTTTTCTTATTGGTTTACATAATTCACTAATTATGACTTCGGGAGTAGTCAAAATTATTTTTAAGAAAAGATAATTTTTTAGATCCACATATAGAACATATACTTTCTTGTAATTTTCTCCATTAAATCTATTTTCAATTTGTATGTTATTGTTAGTTACTTTTATATACTTTAAACACGAAGTGTTAGCCATTTATATACAATAAATTATTATATTTTTTTATAAAAAATTATTATATATTTTAAAATTAATAAAATTATAAGAGTAACAAGCAGGTACTGCCTTTAAATATGAAACAACATAACATTTTATAAAAATATCCATAATATCAAATATGTTATATAATTGTGTATTATAAGTATAATAACTAATTGGTTGAATTAAAGTGTTTAATTTTCAATATCACTTACTATATTTGGTAGTGCGATAATTTTAGTATTTAAAATATGTGTAGAAAATGATTGCAAGTATTTGTATTTTTTCTTTAAGCTTATTTTAACTTTATCATTTTGATCATTAAAATTTTAGTTTTTCACAAAATCGCTTAACTCAGATTTCAAAGCAACATCTTGTTGAAAGTTATTAAGATTTTATTTGTTTAGAAAATCGCTTACCTCAAATTCCAAAGCAACATATTTGTTTAAATTATAAAAATTGTTAATTGTTACATAATTATTAAACTTAAATTTCCAAGCAGCATAATGTTTGAATTTGTTAACATTTTCACTTTTAACATATTTGTTCAGTTCACTTATCAAAGCAACATCGTTTTTAAAACCATAAAAATTTTTTACTTTAATATGATTATTTAATTCAGTTTTTAAAACATAATTATTTAAACTAGGATTTATTGTATAATTGTAATCAGTTATCATAGAATCTATTTTATCAGGAATATTATAATTTAACATTTTGTGTTATTTCTTTGTTATTTCAGCAAAATCATAAAATTTATCACTTTTTATTGAATTATTTAACACAGTTTTCAATGTAACATATTTTTTTAAAATTATCTTATTTTCATTTTTAACAGAATTAATTGATTTACTTTTCAAAGTAACATCATTTCTAAAATTATCATTTTTAACATATTTAGTCAAACTAGATTATCAACAAATTTTTTTACTATATTAGAATGAAATTTATTTAATCAAGCTTTATTTGCATCAGGAATAATTACATTTTTTTTAATATTTAATTCATCGATCTGATTTTTTAAGTCATTCTTAAAAAAATTGGTTTATTTTTAACATATTTATTAGAATTTATATTTGTAATACATTATTTAATTATATCTTCAATTTTAAAATTTTATCAATAATAACAGATTAATGGTTTCGAAATAATTCTGCAATTTACTTACAGAGTAATTATGTTACAAAAATTATATCCTTAAAAAAATAATTCTAATACAATTTTAGATAAATTACCTTTTAAAAGAGAATCACAATTATTTTATTATATAATCATTATAATAAATTTGATAATTATTGAAGTAATTAATTAATTCCATAGGAATATTTCCACCAAATGAATCAAAATAACAAATATTATTACTAATTTTATTATAACAAACCAAATTATTTCCATATTTGCAAATAAATATAAAATTAGTATTGCACATTAATTTTTATTAGTTTTAATGGTTAATTCACCTATCATTTAAGCCATGGGTGTCCAACATAATTTTGCGGCGGGCCAGGTCAAGCATGTTTGTAACCATAGCGGGCCAAAAGAAATACCCAATAGCAAAGTGAGCTTTAAAATATTTATAAATGTAAATAAAACGGAATTTTTTATATTATGCAATATGGATAATTTATTAAAAAGAAAACCTTAGTTTTACAATGCTTACACTTAAATGAATCAAAACCAATCTAATGAGATACCTAACATTTTTTTTGTTTTCTCAGGGCATCTATGTCAGCTGATATTTTAGATGTGGCTATGCGCAGAATGCCTGTAAGATGGATGTCTGATAATGATGATCTTGTTTTGGATTTGTTGTGTTTCATGCGGGAAAAAAGCTGTTCACAAGTATATGTACTACCAAATAAGGAAATTTGTTGAAGAGCTAATTTGGTCATGTTTGGGTATTGTTTTTGGTCAACATACTTTTTGTAAAATTCAACCAACCCATTCGGAAGACAACCATCGTATGCGGTTTTTAGAAGAGAATTGCTTTGTATTTCAATCAATTCCAACTGTAGGTTTAGCCTGGCGCTTTCAACTTCAACATCAAAGGGATTTTGGAAGACTTTCATGGTGGGCAGTTGTAATTTGAAGTCTGCGAATCTCTCATCAAACTCATTCCTCAACCTCTGCAGTAATGATGCGTACTTGCCTAACTCCAACGTCTCTTGGTTTCTTGAAGACAAGGTCTCCCAATGAGCCAACTGCTTTTGTTCCAGCTGTTTCTCCAATAATAGGAGCTTCTTTGTGAAAGCTTGAACATGTTCATATAACTGCGTACATAGTTGATCTTTTCCTTGCAGTTTTAGATTAAGATCAGAGAGGTATTTAGTTATGTCTACCAGGAAAGCCAGATCAGCCAACCACTGCTCATCAGTTAAAAAACTAAATTCTTGGTCTTTATTTTCAAGAAAAGTTTTTATTTCATCAAGCAACGAATAGAATCGCTTCAGTGTGGTTGCTCTGCTGAGCCAGCGAACGCGACTAAAGTACACTATGTCTTCGTGATCTGAACCTACGTCAGATAGAAAAGCTTGGAACTGTCTGTGATTGAGTCCTCTTGCGCGTATGAAATTAACGGTCCGCACTACTTTATCCATCACGTGCTTCAGTTCAAGAACTTTTGAACATAGCTGTTCTTGATGAATAATACAATGATGCTGGATAAACATGTGTTTGATGCTCTTCCGCAGTAAAGCCACAAAACCATTTACTCTTCCTGTCATTGCTGGTGCACCGTCTGTAGTAATGCCGCAAAGGTTTTCGATTTGAAGTTCATATTTTTCTATGCAACTCTTTACTTCTTCGTAGATATCTTTTCCTGTCGTTGTATCTTTCATTGGACGCAAATCAAGTAATTCCTCGACCACGGTATAGTCTTCTGTCACTCCTCTCACGAAAACTGCCAACTGCGCCGTATCCGACATATCAGTACTTTCGTCGAGAGCGAAACTGTAAAAAACGCATTTCTTCAATTGTGTTTTTAAAGATGATTCAATATCTATGGCCATGTCATCAATTCTTCTTGCTATGGTTTGATGTGACAAGCTTATATTTTTAGCTACTGCTTTCTGCTCCGGACACGCTACCGATGTAAATATCTCCAAACACTCCTTGACAAATTCTCCGTCAGATAGGGGTTTACTTCGTTTGGCAATAGCTTCTGCTATCATGAAACTAATTTTTGTAACTGTCTCGGAGTTTTCTTTTGGTTTTTTGAACAACGCCTGTTGACCGATCATATTTAGCTTCAACGAATTTACACTATCGACTCGAATTTGACCTTTGTACGTATCGTATTTAGAAGCGTGTTTTGTAGAATAATGCCGCCTAACATTGTATTCCTTGCAAACTGCTATTTTGTGATTACATATAAGACACAGTATGTTTTCATTATGTTCTGTGACAAAAAAGTCTTCAGTCCAACTGTTTTTAAATATTCGACATTCTGTGTCAACTTTACGCTTTTTCTCTGTTGACATCCTGATCTGAAACAACCATAAGACAACACAAAATTATGCACCTACTTAAGTAAATATGTATCTCAAAATTTACTCAAACAATGTAGGTATGGATAACAAAAGACAATCGTTAACCGTAATTAAATAAATATACTTCATCTATTTGTTAAGATTTAAATTAAGTACCTACGTTTATTCACCACTTTTCACTACAAGAAACTTCATTCACTATTAATTTACAAATGAAACACAATCGCGATCGAACAAAACAAACCAAATAAGTAATTACTCGCGTCGTGACAAACTTTGCCGGCCAAGTGACTTTGAGCGAGCGACACGGCGGCGGTGCTACGAGCGCGAAGGTGAGGTGAGAGGGTGGGGCGCGTCTCAGTGCACGCGCGGATTTGATACCTACGAAGCGCAGTTCGTGTTATTGTTTATAAATCGTAGGTAAACATTATTTACTTGCCTACAAACATGTGAATATTATTCGTAGTCGATAAAATAAACATATTATCTAAGAGACTTTTTAAAGATTGTTTGCGCAATATTAGTCTATTATATGTCATCATCTATCTATGCTATGACTTTAAAAATTTAACTAGCTCGCGGGCCGGATGGTGGCCCGGGGGCCGTATGTTGGACGGGCCTGATTTAAGCATTTCTAAAAAAATTATGTTTAATTTTTTTTGACATAACTTTTATATCAATATTTGATAATGGAATTATATCAAAATTTTTCTCTTGTTTTTTGTTACAATTCCTTCACCAATTTTGTTTTACATTTCTAAATTATGTATTTTTGTTCTCCTAATTATAATTAATTTTTCTAGTAGGTTCAACAGAGAGATAAATTGAGGAGGCACCAGCTGCTAATCCACCTAATAAACCTAATAGTGTAATTAAAAAATGTAAATTTTGCCAGTGTTTAAACCTGATCGTGTCTTTTCTTTCAATATATATATTTTTAATAAATTGAAAAGATAAAGTTAGTAAAAATCCTTTATTTTCTGAAATGTTTTAAATTTTTTTTAAATTTTATTATTAATTAAATATTTATTAATATTAAAACACTAAGTTGATTGAATGGAATATCAAAAGTCATATTTTTTATCTTCATTTATATGTAAATATCTATTTTATTTTTAATACAAACATAATTTAATTCCCAATCTAATTTTCTTTTAATTAACATACATCCAGAAATAAAAGCAGAAGTTCTTTTTTTCATTAATTGGTGTATTATTTCTTTATTATATAACATTATTTCTTCTGCTCCATGTAAACGTTTATCAGCTTCATGTCTAGATTCTCAATCTTTATGATCTCTATAAGAACTATCATGATCTCTTCATAATTCACTTACTTTATTTATAACTATATCGCCTCTTTCGAATTTTTGATGTAATGTTCTAAAAGGAACACAATAATTATAACCAAGTCAATGCATCTCTGGTAAATATAAATTTCCCATGATGTTTAGAATTCCAAAAGGATTAAGGAATACAATTTAAAACTCTTATTTGATATATAATTCCTTTGTGATTAATATCAACAAAATTNTCCAAAAGGATTAAGGAATACAATTTAAAACTCTTATTTGATATATAATTCCTTTGTGATTAATATCAACAAAATTAATTTTTTATCATTTTCATTGTACTAACTTTTTCATTGTGGTAATTTTTATTTCCAGAAATTTCGTCNAACAAAATTAATTTTTTATCATTTTCATTGTACTAACTTTTTCATTGTGGTAATTTTTATTTCCAGAAATTTCGTCACCATGAATAACTAATAATGTATCAATTAATTTTCTTATATAAGTCAACCATATATATTCATTTGGTAAATTATTGTATTTTTTTATTCCTTCACTAGATTTAGGCATCGTTGGTGAATGTTTATTTCTGGTGTCTTTGGTTCAGATCTTGTGATTTTATATAAATTATTCTTTGTAACAATAGGTTTAATTACATAATAATATTTCCAACTTTTTTTAGAATTTACTTGATTTTTAGAATAATAGTTTTGATGGAACAAAATTTTTTATAAACCTATTTGTCTATAATTATTATATTCTTAATTAGTTTTTTATTTTCAATGGCATTGTGAAATTTTTGTTAACAAAGTAGCAAGTTCTTTTGTTAATTCATATTCTTTATTTTTAACAAATAGTTCATGATTATTTATATTTTATTGTGTAACACCTATACAATAATTTTTTCAAATACATCTTAAACCATATTATGCACAAATCAGATTAATACATTCAGCAATATATTTGCCGAGATTAATAGTAGAATATTTTAAAGATTGACGTCCAGATATAGGACTGGGTCCTAATTCTTCTTGAAATTCTATTTCTGATGGTTTATCATGAAATATTTTCTTTCAAGTGAACTTTTTTCTTGTGTTCGTGGATAATTTAAATTTTTATCTGCAACTGGGACTAATGGAGATTTCAAATTATTTTTTCTACAGCTACTTCCACAATTTTTTTAACCAATATTTTTTAATTCATGGATTAAAGGCAATTCTTTCTATTTATATTTCTCACACTCTGCCCCATGTCTTTTTTATAATTTCTAAATTTTTCAACAAGTTATTTAATAATGATTGATGCTTTTAAATTTATTTCACATTTTATTTATTTATAAAAAATTAATATATAAATGAGTTATAAAACTATCGAAAGAGTTGAAAGGCAATCATTTCCACTAACAGATGAAACTGAAAAGAATTTAAATAATTATAACAATAGAATCGAATTCGATATAAATATTGGCGATGAATTTATTTTCCAAATAATGGATATGTTTATGATTAATTTAGATTATCAAAGAGAGATAGTGTTGGTTATTATGGTCAACATGAAAATATTGATATTTGTTCTGATTTTTTTTCCATTTCAATTTTCTCTAGTTGAAATTTCAAAACATTGACAAATAATTGAAGCTGTCGATAATCATGGAATTACTATTACAATGATGCATACTTTAGTTAGCTCATCATCAGAAAAATTTTTATTTGGAAATGAGAGGTGTTGATAATAAATATCCTGTAAAATATATCCATTCTAATAAAACAAATGTAATGATACATCCATATNAATGAGAGGTGTTGATAATAAATATCCTGTAAAATATATCCATTCTAATAAAACAAATGTAATGATACATCCATAGAAATATTTGATTGGTTTTCTTAGAGATAATAAAAAAACATACTTTTAGGGAGGATATAAGTTAATGTTTTATAGAAATTAATGTGATAATAATCGTATATTTGTTCAATAAAAATTAAAAAATTTGATGAAACCATTGATAAAGATTATGCTGATCCAGGAAAAATCATTATTCACAGATTAGAAATTATGTGGCCAATTTCTGAATATGAAGCAAATACTGCAAATGCTATATAAGAAAAAAAAAGAAAAATCGAAAGATTTCAGTTGGTTTTAACTATCGGCAATTTTTAAAGAAAGCAGTTCCTCAAGATACAAGGTTATTTAATTTTGATATTAAAGCTCAATTTAAAAATTTATAATTTGATATGCCTGATTTTGTAATTGTTGTTTTTAAAACTAATATAAAATATCATAATGAACAATATATTTATGCTTCTATGTCATTGTGATATGATAAATATTTTTGTTATAAATAGAAAAAATAAAATTTTCGTTAAAGAAAATTGGAATTTAGATTCTGATGCTGGATTTTTCCATAAAATATAAATATCATGATTTTAGAAATAAGGAAACGATAACTACTAAAAATTATAGTAATAATGAACTTTATTGTAAACCAACTATTAATCCTGATGATGAATAAAATTATTATTGTTATTATTATTAAGTGTACTTATAGAAACACAGCTATGGTTAAAGATAAAACTAATATTAAAATATGTGCTGATTTGAATAAACATTTACTCGAGCATACAATATGTAATGTAATATTAGTTAAAGAAATATAACTTATGAAAAATTAAAATAAATGATTACTGAAGATTTATAATTTTTTAATATTATTAAATGAATGAAGGATTTAATGAAAATATTGTTTGTATTGTTCTTGTATTACGAACAACATCTTAAATATTGTATTAATATATTTACAATTAAGATAATATAAAATAATTTATAAATGTGAAGTTGAATAATTTTTTATATTATTAAATGTAAAAAGTTGATGAATCAATAAATTGTGTTAATAGTTACATATATATACTTAGATATATTCATAAATTTTTCGTTTGTAAAAGAAATATTTTTTCTAGATAATTCAATTTATCTTTTAAACTTTAATTTCTGTTATTATAAAATTTTTATATTTTATAAAATTTTATTTTTAAATCGTAAGTTTTTTTATAAATGGTAAACACTAAATCTCGCATTTGCATATTAAATTTATCTGTCTATGTGCCTATGAAACAACAACTTCCGTCAACTTTAAATTGTTGGCTTCGAAGTGAGTTCTAGCTTATCAACTACAACTTCCTTTCTCTTCTTCGATTTGTCGGTCTCTGGCTAATACCTCTGAATAAATTGTACTCGCCTGATACTTTGAGATTTTAGAAAACTTAGTTAAACCTCCATTTTATGAGTAAATATTTTTGTTATAAAAAATTTTAATATATATTTTTATAAATTTTTTATAAATTAGAGTATTTTTTTTGTAAATTTTTATTAATATATGGCAACACTACAGTTTTCTGTAAACTAGTACTATATGTTAAAAACATATTGAACTACAACATATTGCAAACTAACGCTCTTTCTTAGGAATATATGGAACTTTATTTATTATCTCTCACGACTTTGTTAACTCATAAAGAACTTTTAAGCAACGATTTCATATTTTACCTGGTAGTCATGAGGTAAGCGGCGATACTTATAACGCAAAGCTTGATGGTTCAAATCTCCGCCAATCTTTGCGGTATATTTACTTCATAATGATGTATATGCATAAATTCGTACAATAAAACACAGTATAACCTTATTCTGTGTACTGGTCTCGAACGCATGCTGTAACTTGTTTTTAGATAACAATGCTGGATAGATGTAAAGTTACAGGTTCCTTCGCCGGACACAACAATGTTTCAGTTGTGTTAATGATGGTGCCAACTCAACATCCAAATTAAAAAATTCTTTACACAGCCTGTAAAGAAACAGAGAAGTGGAAACGAGAACCGGCCAGCTAGGATGTATGAGGAGTTTCTCCAAGGGAGTTTTGCTACTTAAAAATAGCTGGTATAAAAATATATATATAATGTGTATGAATGGTTGACATCTAGAGCAGACGAGTCTCGTAAGTCATTAACGTCTCGAAAGTCTCGTAAGTAGGAATACTGGTAAACGTGTGTGAATGTTTTTTCTAAGGAATATTTCAAATTTTATTTTTAAATTTGAAATTTAATTTTCATAAAAAAAAATTCTTTTCAGAGTTGTAATTTTTTATATATTTTTTTTTATTGAGAATTTTAGTTTCTTAACATTTTGTTAACTTTTTGTATTTTATATATGTGGTATTGCTTTCAAAATGCTTTTAAAATTATTTTCATTACAAATTTTTGTTTAAAGAAAAAAAGATAAATTTTTTATAATAAATTAAATTGATTCACTTCTCAGCAAGTTAAATAGCTCATAAGCATTCATAAAACTAAAAGAGTTAGAATTAAATAAAAATATAAAATATCTAATTTTCAAATTATATATACAATTATGGTAAAAAAAAATCATTTGTTTTGGAATGGAAATTTTAAAATTATTTTGCCTGTTAGATATATTAAAATTATTGATAATAAATATTTAAAAATTATGAATGAAAAGGGCTATTACCTTTGTTATAAAATAATTGTAAAAACCGAAAAAGATCAGTCAATATATTATATTAAATTTAAAAATAAATAATTTATTAGTTTTTAAAATTTTTAAATTTTAAATTTTTATATTTTATAGTTTAAATTTTAACAGAGTCATATTTTTTTATTTGATAAAGATTTTATCAGTGAATTTAGTTTCTTGATTTATAGAAAATTTTATCCGTAAATTTAGTTTCTTGATATTTTGTTCGATTTTTGAGATTTATAAAACTGAGCCAGCTCTCTCATAAACAAACTACTAAGGTCCATGTCAACCTAATGAAGCAATTTTTTGTTAATGTATTGTAGGATGATGGTGATCAGGAGCTTGTTCTGGGTGAGCGCAGTGGTATTCCTAGCTATACCTAGTCATACAACCAATTAAGGAGTCTCCGGGAATTTATTTTCGACATGAGGGCCTAGTATAGTTATACAACACGCAACGTACTGTAATCACGTGTGTTAACCTTTCTCTCCTGGATAGTAACTACAAGCAAGTGAAACAATATTGCGAGGTAACTAAGCAAGTTTGTGCCGAATATGACGGCAAGTTGAATAATCACTCTTAGGTTCACAGCTAGTTTATGTAATTGTCAAACCAGTTTTTTCTTAATAGGGAAAACCCGAACTTTAGTGTTTGAACTGGTGGACCCAACGAATGTACAAATGAGGCGAGGACTTATAAATGTCACAGGAAGATTTAGTAAAGTGTTGTTTGGAGTCTTATATGACAACGATGCGAGTTATTACAATGAACATATCAGCAAATTAGAAGCAGAAAAGTCAAATTTCTTAAATTTGGCGAAAGATCATATGATGGTAGTCTAGTTCCCCCTTCAAACGCTAAATCACTAAACGTTAAGTGTAACCTATAGGGAATTATGGTTTACAAAAGGTTTAGAGGATATTACCAATCAGATTAATCGCAATAGTCATGTAACACAGGATTCTGTGAACCTCTAGGCTCTAAGGATACCCACAGATGAAAATGTAAATAATCTAAATTGTGTTATCCAAACAGTAATAGGTGAATATTCTGTAATAATAGATGACACATTACAGGGACAACATGGTATGCTGCAACCACGAACAATAACCTCAACACAGTTGATCCAACATCTGCGAACTCTTGTAACTAATAGCGACAGTTATCTAACCCTTCCTTTTCCCCTGAGTGTAACTAACGGACACTATGCAGTACAGCTTTTGGATCTTAGTGTATTCATAAGGTCAAGAATTTTAGGGTACGTGATAAAATTACCCCTAGTAGACTAACTGAGGTTCACACTACACCAGTTATTATCACAGCAAGCACCGATTCAGACTAACAATGTGATCCCCAACAAGTTCGTGTTTGTAAATCCGTCTGCCATATTTCTATTAACGGACCTCTCGAAACAATACTACGTTAAAATATCCTTTAAGTAATAGGACAAGTGTAAAGTAGTAAATGAAGAGTGAAAGGTGTGCAAGCAAACTTTCCCTTTATTTAGCAATCACATGCGAGAGGATTGTAAGGAAAAATCATTGTGCTATGCTACTAAGGTGCCTTACGGGTGTTCTAAAAGTGTGGTGGTATTAGACTACTCGTTATGGACCAGATTAACTGCCGACGAATGACTGTATGTTGCGCCCGGGCAAGAACGATTAACCGTAACATGCGAAGGACAAGAATCGTCGGAAACGACGATACTGGTAACAGGCGGACTGTCTTTCTTTAAAAATGGTAAGTGCTTGTGGGAACAAATAGTGATACAGAGTAAATTTGACATTCCTTGCAATTATAACAACAAGGCCGTAATCCCACCTCTTGCAATAGAATATGAGTGCTGCGAAACCATACACGACAGTGTGAACATAGACTAGGTGCTCGTGAGTTTACCGGTGGGAAAAAATATTGAACTTAGAAGGATTAAAAAGTGTTGGGGTATTAAATAAAGGCTGTGCAGCGTGCCGTAAGCGACGGTGATTGGAAGCGATATGCATTCCAATATAGTGTATTGTATGTTCTGAAGTGTAGATGTACTAAGTGTCTTTGCAATAGTTATTGTCATAATTTGTGTTTGTTAAAAGTGTAAACAGTTCAGTTAGTCAAACTTGTGTAACAAGGATGGTTGCAGTGCTAACAGCATACTCGTATGTTTCTGCCCCATCATTGTGAATCAGGTAGACACTGAGTGGATGTGAGAGCGCTCGCCACTGCCGGATAGATCCCTCTCTCGGCAGTTATCTCAAATAAGGGAAACTCTAGAGATTGATGCAGTAACTTCTGGAGAGGAAGGAAATCCTCCCACCACCGCTCGCAAGCGGTAAGCTGCAAAGCACTCTGTGCTTCACTTTCCCTACCTAAGGGGGAAGGATTGTTGTATCATAGGTGAGTGGAGATGGGGCCTAAGCCCACGACACGATATCTATAATATACTCAAGTGTATATATTATATATGAATTAATAAGTCAAGTTCTATAGTAGAAATTAAGAGAACCCCTTTTATTTTATTGTATGTTAATACTACATATAGCTAGAGTGGACATACATTTTAATGGGCCACGAAGCCTGCAGCGGCGTCCAGGCCGCGGATGTGTGTATGTGCTCAGAAACAACATATAATGAATAACTGTTTTCAGCAGGTAGGCCCGGGCAGTGGGGCCATGCCAGAGTTTGTGAACATATGTCTGCATGACCGGTAACTTTGCTGTGGGCCCGGCGGCATTTAGGTACTGGTGATACAGACTGGACTGTATGCTCAGTGGCGGGTCTAGGGGCTAAGGCCTGACCACGTGACCTAAGGGACAACCAGTGACATCAGGAGCACGGGTGGATGGAGGAACATAATGGGACGGGGAGATGGCCGCCAGGACGCTACACGCTAGGAATGCCAGGAGGCAGTGTGAGTTCTGTAATGAGACTTTATTAATAAATGCTGTGATGTCTGTACATCTGCGTTTTGGAGCGCCCCACGCTAACTTTACCACATCCTAGGAGTTGTGTGGCCACCACTTGACGCACGACTGGTGTTCATGGCTACCTCAAGTCGTCAGAGGCCGCCGGACGCAACGTAGGGCTAGGATCCTTTTATCCGACATTGGTGTGAAACGTCGCTGATTTGCCGAGAATCCTTTGCGGATAAGAGTCGTATTATGGTTTTGTTAATGTGATCACATGCGGATAATTGCTAAGAATTTTGAATTGTTTTACTTACTGCCTAATCCATTAATAGACTATTCAGCCCACTTTGTATCCCGTCACAAATCCCCTCTCTCCCGAAGGAAGATCAGCCATGCTGTTCCCACTGTCATGTGCATAAATTGTTCTGCGCACAAATCTCTCATTAGTCAATGTTTCAGTAACATCGTTATAATAATTACAGTGGTGACAGAATACCTTCCTTCTTAGTATCTTCCCATGAGAAGGTCTCCCAGTTTCTACCACAAGTCGTACATGGTCGGAATGAGACGCTGTTGACTAGTCGGCATCGTGACACTGCTTTATGAATTACTTCGAAAGCCTGGTTCCGAAAGTGTAAGGGACTAGCTAGTAATTAGGGAACTGGGGTCATTCAGGTTAAGAAGTCACGTTAAAGCAGCATGATCGATAATATGAGTAAATTTTCTATCGTAAATATAAGTTCGGGGATACTTCGTACCATATACTAAACTAATTCCTTTCCTGTAGTGGAATAATTATATATTTTAGCAGCATTAAACTGTTTGGTAGAGTATGCTGTAGGGTTTACTTGGCNGTCATTCAGGTTAAGAAGCCACGTTAAAGCAGCATGATCGATAATATGAGTAAATTTTCTATCGTAAATATAAGTTTGGGGATACTTCGTACCATATACTAAACTAATTCCTTTCCTGTAGTGGAATAATTATATATTTTAGCAGCATTAAACTGTTTGGTAGAGTATGCTGTAGGGTTTACTTGACCATTTTTCATCTGAGACTGCACAGTGCCGAATCCATAATTATTTAAGTTTGTACTAAGAATAAAAGGTTGCATAAGGTCTGGATAAATTAAAATTGGAGGTGAAGTTAATATCTATTTTAAAATTACAAAAGCATTTTCCTGTTCTTCGGACTAAATTAAGGGCTTATCCATCTTTATAAGCTAAGTATATGGGCGAGCTAATTCTGCAAAATTTTACACAAATTTGTGATTGTATTAGAATAAACAAACTGCAGATCTGATTTATATAATAATTTTAGGCATGGGTGGATCCTTCATGGCTTTCAAATTTTTCGGATCTGGTTTTACTCCTTCAGAGGAAGATGCATGTAGTAAATAACTGCTTGATTTGAGGAAACGAACACTTGTATGGTTGAACTCTAAAATTAGCTTCTTGCAGTCTGTGAAATTCTGTTTAAATTTTAGGAACCTTATCTCAAGGTTAGCACAAAATACAATAATTTCGTCCAATTATACCAGACATTCTGTAACACGAAGACATGTATAAACATAATTTTCCATTTAGCATTCAAAAGTAGCAGGAGTATTACCATATCTAAATGGCATTCTGTCAAATTTCTACTTGCCCATAAAAGTAGCCAATGCTAATTTTATTCCCATCCTCTTCTACGATTTATATTTGGAAATACTCACTTGCTAAAACAAGTGTGGAGACGTATCATGAACCATGAAAAGACTTCAAAGTCTCTGTAATATTAGGAATTGGATACAAAATTGGATTGTGACTTAATTGAAAAGGTGAAAATCTAAATACAATCTTGAATTAGAACAATCATCTTTATTATTTTGATTAACTGTAACATGAGGAAATCGCAATGGAGATTCTCTTTCTGAAATACAATGTTTTTATAACATGTCATATATCTTTTTTATAGCTTGTTTTAAAGCATAAGGATTATCATCAGCTTCAATTTTCTCTTTAAATAATGAAGTACATAAAAATTTGAATCATCTTACACATGAAATACAGGAACATATTCATGCAATGAAGTTTATATTACCTCAAAATCTTCTTTTGGCGAGTGGACCAGTTTACCAATGATAATTTCATAGATTCGTATTTTGAATTAGGCAACTTACTCTATTTACCACTACAAATACATTTCATGAAATTTTCGCAAATGTACTGCTTGAAACATAGTTTCTTTTTTCATACATGAGACTAATTTGGTACTTAATTGTGACTTAATTCATCATTCCTTATGTAACAACATCTACTTTGCTCTGTTTCACATAAATAGCATTTGATTTGTTGTGCTTTACATAAACATTTGTTTTCTTTAACTTTACTCGAGGAACGTTAATTTTCCTTTGTTTTACCTAAATAACACTCATTTTCCTCTATTTTACTTAATTAACATTTGTTTTAGTGCGAAATTGAATTTCTTAATTACTTCCCGAATTTATTTCATAATCACGATTAGCTACTTTTTAATTAATAAATTAATTATTTCCAGCACACTTATTTATTATACTAAGAGCTCTCTCACAGTTTCGACAGGATTCGGTACTTTATCTAGGTAGGTAATATATGAAATTATGTGGGCAAAATATGATGATTTTAAAGTTAGTACTTCAACATTTCTTGTGTTGGCCCATCACTGGATGTGCATAAACAATGACAATGTAGCAAAGGTACACTCAGGAACTGTCTTATTTTCTAGAAATAAAACAGACACAACTATGATCTTCGTCGTTTACATTGAACTTACACTTCACCGAACAACAATCGACACTACTTTTCGAGGCACTTTTCTCGCCTCGGATCTCGAANATTTTAGGCATGGGTGGATCCTTCATGGCTTTCAAATTTTTCGGATCTGGTTTTACTCCTTCAGAGGAAGATGCAAGTAGTAAATAACTGCTTGATTTTGAGGAAACGAACACTTGTATGGTTGAAATCTAAAATTAGCTTCTTGCCGTCTGTGAAATTCTGTTTAAATTTTAGGAACCTTATCTCAAGGTTAGCACAAAATACAATAATTTCGTCCAATTATACCAGACATTCTGTAACACGAAGACATGTATAAACATAATTTTCCATTTAGCATTCAAAAGTAGCAGGAGTATTACCATATCTAAATGGCATTCTGTCAAATTTCTACTTGCCCATAAAAGTAGCCAATGCTAATTTTATTCCCATCCTCTTCTACGATTTATATTTGGAAATACTCACTTGCTAAAACAAGTGTGGAGACGTATCATGAACCATGAAAAGACTTTAAAGTCTCTGTAATATTAGGAATTGGATACAAAATTGGATTGTGACTTAATTGAAAAGGTGAAAATCTAAATACAACCTTGAATTAGAACAATCATCTTTATTATTTTGATTAACTGTAACATGAGGAAATCGCAATGGAGATTCTCTTTCTGAAATACAATGTTTTTATAACATGTCATATATCTTTTTTATAGCTTGTTTTAAAGCATAAGGATTATCATCAGCTTCAATTTTCTCTTTAAATAATGAAGTACATAAAAATATGAATCATCTTACACATGAAATACAGGAACATATTCATGCAATGAAGTTTATATTACCTCAAAATCTTCTTTTGGCGAGTGGACCAGTTTACCAATGATAATTTCATAGATTCCTATTTTGAATTAGACAACTTACTCTATTTACCACTACAAATACATTTCATGAAATTTTCGCAAATGTACTGCTTGAAATATAGTTTCTTTTTTCATACATGAGACTAATTTGGTACTTAATTGTGACTTAATTCATCATTCCTTATGTAACAACATCTACTTTGCTCTGTTTCACATAAATAGCATTTGATTTGTTGTGCTTTACATAAACATTTGTTTTCTTTAACTTTACTCGAGGAACGTTAATTTTCCTTTGTTTTACCTAAATAACACTCATTTTCCTCTATTTTACTTAATTAACATTTGTTTTAGTGCGAAATTGAATTTCTGAATTACTTCCCGAATTTATTTCATAATCACGATTAGCTACTTTTTAATTAATAAATTAATTATTTCCAGCACATTTATTTATTATACTAAGAGCTCTCTCACAGTTTCGACAGGATTCGGTACTTTATCTAGGTAGGTAATATATGAAATTATGTGGGCAAAATATGATGATTTTAAAGTTAGTACTTCAACATTTCTTGTGTTGGCCCATCACTGGATGTGCATAAACAATGACAATGTAGCAAAGGTACACTCAGGAACTGACTTATTTTCTAGAAATAAAACAGACACAAGTATGATCTTCGTCGCTTACATTGAACTTACACTTCACCGAACAACAATCGACACTACTTTTCGAGGCACTTTTCTCGCCTCGGATCTCGAANTTACATTGAACTTACACTTCACCGAACAACAATCGACACTACTTTTCGAGGCACTTTTCTCGCCTCGGATCTCGAAAGCAGATGAACACACTTGGCAGGAAAATATGTAACGGTTTTATCATTTAGTAGTAATAAAATTATTATGCAGATTTTGGCACAAGGTTTTAGGATGGTTGAGCACTAAGCTGTTCATGCTCTGTCATTCTAGTCTGTTTGCGGCCACATTTTTCGCGATTTTATAGACAAAATCACTTGTTTCACAACCCAAAACCACTTCAGAAATTATTTAATTCCCCCTCCCCTCCAAAAAAAAAACACTTTGTTCGCCAAAAAATTTCCAAAAAATAGAAAACTGTCCTGATCTAGTCATCAAATGAGCCCCTTAATCCTCAAAGCAGCCAAAGTGTATTCGAGATTCCGAGTCAGAACCCAGCAGATCGGGGCGGATCAGCGGACATGCTCCCCTCCCCGTCCTAACCAAACCTATGTCCTTGACCCTGTGCCATTGACCTTGAACCCACAATAAAAGCAAAATTCCCCCAAAAAAAACATCAATGTTTACAACAAAATCCTAAAAAAAATATAAAAATGTCAATAATAAAAAATATATAAAAATTTATTTAAAACTATTATAAAAACTAAAATTTCCGGAGCTCCCTCTAGCACCATATCCAGCAGACGACTAACCCTCACCAATGCTTCTCATTGGTAAGTTAATCAGTTCCCCTCCACTTCCCCCCACTAATGTTTCTCATTGGTTGATTACCTGTGTTCGCTTCACACCTGCCAATGTTTCTACGTTCGTTCCACTTACCACCTCTCCTCCGGCCATTCCATCGAATGAACTCCACCAACCATATTGTTTTTTTAAATTGTAATTGTTTACATTTTCAACACCTAGGGGGTAGTAGTGTATTAGTTATTAATTTATCCGCCAGGCAATGCTAATTTCTCGATTTAGCTGCCAGGTGAGCTGACAAAACCTACCATTTTGTTTTATTTTCTTTCGTCATTTGGTTACCTTGCTGTATTTTTTCTCTCACCTATGCTCGACATGCCAACTTGGATTTCATAAGTTTAGTTTTTCATCACCTAGGTGATGCTAGTGTATTAATGATCGATTTGGCAACCAGGCGAGTTGCCGTTCTCTCTCTTCTATGTTCTACATGTAATTTTGTTTTTTCGTTTTTCATTTGTTTGCATTGCTGGAGCTTGTCTCTCGCCTTTATTACACTGCCAACTTGTTTTTTTTTTCGATTTCCATTTGTTTCTATTCCAATTCAATTCTATTTTCAATGTATAAGTAGCACAAGTGTATTAATTTTCGATTTCGTCGCTGTGACAGTAGTCGATTTAGCCAAAAGATAAAAGCCATATTTATTTATGTTTCTAAAGTATATGTGGTACTGTCTGCGCCCGCAATATTTGATTCTATTTTAATCGCCTAATTGGTGCTAATGTCTCGATTTAGCAACCTGGCATGTTGTTGGAACTCATATTTGTTTTTTACCAACTCCATATCGAAAACCTCTAACATTCATGAGATTTGAAAAGGTTTTTTCCAGTCAATAGTATACCTTAATGCACGATGCAAGAATTTGACTAACCGCATAATTTATTAAAACGATATTATTTATTTAAAAAATTTAAGTTCTCCATTTTCAGAAATGGTTATTTCTATTTAATTTTATGATAGTACATATAGCAAAATGCTACTTTATACAATACTTTAAAATTAATTTTAATAATGTACCTTTTAATTGATTATTTTATTCTGAAACATAGGCTAAACATGTAATAAAATATATTTTAATTCGCAGGCGTTCTTTATTCAGTTTATTTTTTTATGCTACAAAAACAGTCCCACATGATCTCGAAAATATTATTACAATATTATTGGATATATATGTATACATGCATGTGTGTGAATTTCAATATAGGCATTGTGGGTTGCAGTATTTGGTGACTGATCCGTATTGCGTACCCTTATGGCAAAACCATAGGAAACCCGCGAGTGCAGTATCGAGTATCCATTCAAATGATTTACTTTACAAGTCAGTGTACTATTGCGTATCCAGTGGAATTCCGTTTAACGTATCCAAGTTCAAGTCAATTGTTCCGTTTAGCGTATTAAAGTGTGATTATACTTAAATACCAAAACATTTTCAATTAGGAAAACATACAATGGTGTGTGCGGGGTGTAAAATCACCAAGTTGAACGCTCGGAAATTAATTTATTTCTCACCGGACGTAAACACATTCCTCATTGAGCATGACATCCTTAAACCGTCAATACAGTGTAGACGATGCAAACAAGGCAAAGCCAAGCTCGTGGACAATCGAGGTTTGTTTTACTGGTGTCAACAGCGCATGTAGAAAGGCACAAAATGTAATTTTAAAGTGTCGGCAAGACAGGGCAGTTTCGTGGGAGATTCAAATTTGTTGCCGGGCAAGATCATCGAGTTGTGTTTATTGTGGTACCTGATCAAGTATCCCCGACAGCAGACTATAGTAAACGAACTTAAGTGCTCGGGCAAGACAGTCGTCGCCTGGTCGAATTTCTGCCGCCAAGTGTGCATAGACTGGGTGTTAACTTACAGGAAAAGAATCGGCGGGCCTGGCAAAATAGTCGAGATAGACGAAACAAAGTTGGGTAAGCGTAAAAACTGCAAGGGACGAAAATTTCACGGCCAGTGGGTTTTCGGTGATATGGAGAGAGGCGATGCTACTAATTTCTTCCTGGTGCCGGTGGAAAAGAGTAACGCTGCGACTTTAGTAAAATGTATTCGTGAATGGATCGTGCCGGGTACGACGATAATTTCAGACTATTGGCGAGGTTTCAGTAACATGGACATGCATGGCTATCGTCACCTGCAAGTAAATCACAGGAAGGAATTTGTGCGCAGTGAAATGAGTCGAACAGTTAACACCCGAAACAAACTAAAGTTGAGGAATGCCGAAGCTTTAAGAGTACACACACAAAACATCGAACGGAGTTGGTGTTCGGTGAGGTGTTTTGGTAGAAGGGAAATGTCGTGGGCCAGCTACTTGGCAGAATACATTTGGAAAAAGAAGCACCCATACAGGCAACGTCTGCACTCTTTTCTAATTCATGCAGCNGTCGAGATAGACGAATCAAAGTTGGGTAAGCGTAAAAACTGCAAGGGACGAAAATTTCACGGCCAGTGGGTTTTCGGTGATATGGAGAGAGGCGATGCTACTAATTTCTTCCTGGTGCCGGTGGAAAAGAGTAACGCTGCGACTTTAGTAAAATGTATTCGTGAATGGATCGTGCCGGGTANGGAAAAGAGTAACGCTGCGACTTTAGTAAAATGTATTCGTGAATGGATCGTGCCGGGTACGACGATAATTTCAGACTATTGGCGAGGTTTCAGTAACTTGGACATGCACGGCTATCGTCACCTGCAAGTAAATCACAGGAAGGAATTTGTGCGCAGTGAAATGAGTCGAATAGTTAACACCCGAAACAAACTAAAGTTGAGGAATGCCGAAGCTTTAAGAGTACACACACAAAACATCGAACGGAGTTGGTGTTCGGTGAGGTGTTTTGGTAGAAGGGAAATGTCGTGGGCCAGCTACTTGGCAGAATACATTTGGAAAAAGAAGCACCCATACAGGCAACGTCTGCACTCTTTTCTAATTCATGCAGCTGCAATGCATGAGGAGACTCGTCACCAATGAGACTACGGTGACGAAGGCAGTTCTCTTTTCGAAAGGTAAATTATTATCATTTGTACAAATACTAAATAAATAGATAAATGAAAAGTATATATATATAAATTTTTTTATTTTCAGATACATGCAAGGATGAGTGAAACAAATCTTTAAAATGAAAATTACTTGCTATTTACGTCAGTTTTAATTTAGGTGACTTATTTAAAATTAAAGTGCTAGGGGCTAGCTGTTTGTGGTGTATGCTTAAAATGTTTACAAGTAGTTGGTTTTCCCAGCAAAAAATTTTAAAGTGTGAAATACTTGCTGTTTAGTGTGCAGGTTTTAAATGACTTGTTATTTAGGTTTACAATAATTTGGTAGCGCAAGGGAGGCCCAATTCAGATCCCGCTTGCCGATATATATTAAACTTTTTTGTACTTGACTAGAAATTTCACAACTGGTTTGGATTTAAAGTAATTGGCTTGTTTGTGTGTCATGTCTGTGCCAATGGCTCATTTAAAATTAAAATGACAAATTTTTTTACTCAGGCTCATTTAAAATTAAAATGACAAATTTTTTTACTCAGGCGCATTTAAAATTAAAATGACTTATTTTTTCAGTCAATTTAAAGTGTAAACAAATTATGCTAGTAAAAAATTAAAATGTTATTGGCTTGTAGTGTGTGGTGTCTGTTTAAAATAGCAAAGAGTAGTTATTTGCTTCAGTTTAAAGATTGAATGTCGGTTTATTTAATTGTGCAATACATTGGTAGCACAAGGGAGGCCCAATTCATGCCCCCCTTGCCGATATATATTCAACTTTTTTGTACTTGATTAGAAATCTCACAACTGGTTTTACCAGTAAAAAATTAAAGTATGATCGGCTGTTTGTAGTGTCTGTTGAAAATTAAAATGTTACTTGCTTGTTATTTACATCAGTTTAAAGTGTAAACTAGTTTTACTAGTAAAAAAATTAAAGTGTGAATCACTTGCTATTTGATATATATTCAACTTTTTGTACCTAACTAGGAATCTCACAACTGGTTTAGTTTAGAGAATTTTCATCAGAACAAACAGTAGTTGGTTTTACCAGTAAAAAATTAAAGTGCTAAAGGTAACTTAGCATTTGTACAAAAAAATAAAAAGATAAACGAAAAGTTTATATATATACATATTCATATTAGGTTACATAGGTAACATTTTTTGCCCCCACACCCCTATTCGCTTGGTCTGTACCCAAAAGGCCAGATCTTCTCATTTAATGTAATGCACATTCTATTGGTCGATGTATAGGAACTCCCCCTTTTTCGTTTCCAACTCTCGGAGAGGTTGACTTCGCCTCGCTATCTCGGTGAATCCAGTTGCCGAAATTATTTTTTCTTTCTTAAAACAAAAAAAAAATTAAATTTTATGTACAGACTTTATTTTCCGCCTGGGTTATGACACGATCGGCCGGTACAAACAGTCACTTTGGCATTCTGATTATAAACTCGTTTGAACTCATGATTTTTTACATTGGGTCGTATGTCATGTACGACCCATCATCCCAATTCTCTTGCTAACAGGGAGATGTGGTTGAAGGAAGTGGGGATGGGAGAGACGAGGGCGAAGAAGATTCTACAACTGCAGTTAATGGAGATCCTGTAGTTTTGGTTGCCATCTCCACAGCTGCCCTATATTTATATAGGTGCCTCTCCATTCGCGATTGTAATATCATATGTGATCACTTAAGAAGGTACTGTACGA
Source organism: Clitarchus hookeri (assembly GCA_002778355.1). Taxonomy (NCBI): domain Eukaryota; kingdom Metazoa; phylum Arthropoda; class Insecta; order Phasmatodea; family Phasmatidae; genus Clitarchus; species Clitarchus hookeri. The sequence goes on from NQII01000040.1 coordinate 2,060,456, forward strand.
AGGGGTCTTGTCCTCATACATATTGGACCTGAAATGCAAAACCATTGTGAACCACTATACTAGTCGATCGTAGCTATAAAATTACCTCACTTAAAATAAAATAAAGGTGTATACATTACCTATGTTGGTAAGAGTTCCTTCTGTTGATCGACTGATGATCCATTTATAGTTTTCTGCGGCCAGCTTCCAATATATTTATACCCCCCGACATGGTAAATTAAGCGATTTTTTTCTACGTTTGTAATACATTTGGTAAATGTAGAAAGGATGGGTTAAGCTTATGGAGGCCTTGGAAGAGCCTTACACAACACTCGCGAGTGCAGAGACATGGTATATTATTTTCAAGCTTGTGAAGCCTGTGTTGTTTACTGTTGACATCATCGACATATTTAAATCGCGACTACAAAGGCATGGATTGAATAACATTCATCAAAAACAAACAAAACGAAATATCCTTGCACAACACTGGCGAGTATGATCATCAGTTTCAAGTTGGCTGACTTGCTATTTGCATCAGTTTAAAATTAAGGTGATATGTTATTTGCATTAGTTTAAAATGTGAACGATTTTCACTAGTAAAAAAATATAGTGTTGATATCTAACTGTTTATGTTATCAGTTTAAAGATGGGTGATTTGTTTAATTTTAAAATGTGATTGACTTGTGGTGTGTAATGGCAGTTTAAAGAGTGAATGTCTGTTTATTTAATTGCGCAATAATTTGGTGGCACAATTCACACCCCTCTTGCAGATATATATATTCAATTGTGTGTACTTGACTAGAAATCTCACAACAGGTTTAGTTTTAAAACACAATGGCTCATTTAAAATTAAAATGTGAT
>NQII01000040.1:2061485-2092894 GCA_002778355.1 Clitarchus hookeri
ATATTCAATTTTTTGTACTTGACTTGAAATCTCACAACTGGTTTAGTTTAAAATGACAATAGCTTATTGTGTGTAGTATCTGTTAAAAATGCTCATTTAAAATTAAAATATTATTAGCTTGCTGTGTGGGGTGTCTGTTTAAAATGGTGTGTTGGCATGGTACATGAGTCGTTATTATGTCAGTTTAAAGCTTAAATTAGTAGTTCCTGTTGATCTCACCAGCCTACTCAAATATCGAGTGCAGAGGCGTGAATGCCTTGGAGGGTCTATAAAATCTACAACTTTCATAAAAATGAACAAAATGAAAGAGCCTCGTTAGTGCAAAGAGAGAGGTGAGTTACACAACACTATTTCCAGTTTTCCTTGTGACATACTAACATTTGTCGACCCCTTGGCATTGCACAACACCTTCCTTTCACCAACCTACTTAAATCTCGAGTGCAGAGGCGTGAAGGCCCTGGAGGGTCTATTAAATCTACAACTTTCAAAAAAAAGAACGAAACGAAAGAGCCTCGCGAGTGCAAAGAGAGGTGAGTTACAGAACACTATTTCCAGTCTTCCTCGTGGCATACTAACATTTGTGGACACCTTGGACTTGCACAACACTTTCCTTTCACCAGCCTCCTTAAATCTCGAGTGCAGAGGTGCGAAGGCCCTGGAGGTTCTATAAAATCTACTACTTTCATAAAAACAAAAAAAACAAAAGAGCCACGCTAGTGCAAAGAGAGGGGTGTGTTACACAACACTATTTCCAGTTTTCCTCGTGACATACTAACATTTCTGGACCCCTTGGAGTTGCACAACTTTCATTAAAATGAACGAAACTAAAGACCCTTGCACAAACTCGTGATTCTGAGGCATTGATACATGAAATGCATTAATTATAATCTCTCACTGTAAGCAAGTGAAGGCTTTATAGTTACAATGTCTTGATTTTTTTTGCACTAATTATTAGTTTCAAAACTCATTTTACTGGCTGGTCATTGGTTTTGTGTTTAAAATGTAAATGAGTCATTGTTGTGTAAGCAGTACGAAATAATCACCGAAATTTTTAACAAGTCACTCTTCGCAATGGAATTGGCCCAAGAAACTAGTGGGGAAAAAATTACCAGTTTTCAGTTAACATTTTTAAAGTGTTTGCATGGCTTGCTGTTTGCCTCAGTTTATGACCTTTGATCTTGTGTTTGGTAGTAAGAGGGAGGTACAAATTGGTCCTCCCTTGCCGATATATAGCATCTCCATAACCACACAAAAGAGCTATCTCACAACCCTTGATAACTTTTTTGTACCTGACTAGGAATCTCACAACTTGTTTAGTTTAGAGAATTATCATCAGAACAAACAAAGCGTTAAAATGACAATAGCTAATTTAAATTTAAAATGTGATTGACTTGTGGTGTGCAATGTCTATTTAAAATGACAATGAGTAGCTGTTGGGTCAATTTAAAGTGAGAATGGCAGTAGTTGGTTTTTGTGTGCTTGTGGAAGCCTTGGAAGAGCCTTACACAACACTCGCGAGTGTTGCACAACATTCAGTTGAATGAACTAAACGAAAAAGCCTGTGCATTTTAATAAGCCTACTATTTCCTGTTGGCATCACCAACCTACTTGAATCTCGAGTGCAGAGGCGTGAAGGCCTTGGAGGTTCTATAAATTCTAAAACTTTCATAAAAACGAACAAAACGAAAGATCCTTGCACAAACTTGTGATTCCGAGGCATCGATAAATGAAATGCATAATATATAATCTCTCAGTGTAAGTGTTTTTCAAAATTTTTTTAAAAGGGAAATGAATACGTGAATCGAAACAAATGAAGCGTGTTTGCAATTTCCACCTGTCGGTTTGGATATACAAATCCACCACTTTTCAATTCAGGTAGTTTTTCATGTAGATACGCACAAAGAAACTTTTGGTAAAAACCAAGTAATTACAGGCAGGTTGGATATGCAGGGAGAAATTTAGCATTTGTTTTGGCTTCTCAGGACTTAAGTTGGATACGAAATAGACGAATTTTTGGGTGGGTTTTATGTATCATTGGATATGTAATATAGGTTTTTTTGGGTGATTTGGATATGCAATACGAAATAATCACCAGTTCTTTGGATTTTTTGCCCATAGATCACATGGTGACCTATCAAGTTCCAGACAATTGGAGGAGGTGGAAGAGTTAACAGAGTCGAGTGATGGGGAAGTGACCATTTCAAGTGACGCAGTCCCTGGCCCCCATTTCACTGTCCTCGCTCCACATTCGTTTTTAAATGAATCTTTGTAAGTATCGAAAATGTATTTATACAATGATTGTTTTGCAACACTAAAATTACATTTTACTTCAAGAGTACATACAATTTTTTTGCCAACAGATATATTCGGATATCACAAAAGTCTTAGATCATCAGTTGTCCCCCATCAACCACACCAAAAAACATCTTCCGATGTCCACCAACAAGGATGTACAAAATGGAAATCATCACCTGCTACTGGCCAAACAAATTCAAATAAGAGACATTCAAGACCATGATCGACATCTAACAACCCACAGCATAAAAAAAACACCCTAAACACAAAACCAAAACGGTGGGTGACATTTCTCGTCGTAAATTACAAAAGACTAGATCCATTCATTATAATTTTCGAAAAATTCTTAAAATAAATTACCTGTAATATAATGGAATTTCTTATTGAAATAATTTCGCAATTATGTTTTGAATTATATTTTGTAATTGTTATAATAACATATAACTATGATATCAACAAACTCTAATGGAAATAATGTAATAAAAAACAAATCTGTTAACGGAACACATTATATGATTTACCATATAAGTCCTCAGTATTACAAGTACAGATAAAATGACTATTACACCTAGACCACTTTCAAATATGCTTATAAATACTATTTATGATATGGACAAACTGTATAAACCTTTTTTAAAGTAAAATTAAGACAAACCATTCGCATTAATATTTTTAATTATGTATTATAACATTGAAAAAAAATATGTAAAAAAATAATAAAATAAAAACAAATCTGTTAGTGAAACACATTTTATCATCTGCCAGTTATTTTCTCTACTCAAATACAAGCACACCACTGTTTTTCCACAAGACGTTATATTTTTCTTTAGGATTTTTCCCTGCGGCTAATCAAAATTTGACGAACTCCATCTGACATCTCCCACATAATGGCAGTTTCACCATATAAGTCCTCAGTATTTAAGAAAGCTTCAAATTTCTTCTTTGTGCCTGTTGTTCTTTTTTCATAATCTAAAACACACAAAACCGTAGAGGTATTTCTACTATAGACCGCTTCATATAATACAGTAATATTATCACGCGCCGTACATAAAACGTCCGCCCCATTTTCCAACAGGAAATGTACTACGNGTACACAAAACGTCCGCCCCATTTTCCAACAGGAAATGTACTACCTTTACTATACCATCTTGTTCTGCGCAATGTAGTATCCTGTTTTTTTCCATAAAAGTCGGGTCACCTAAACTTTTTTCAAGTAGGTACCTTACAATATTTTCACGATATTCTTTAGCGGCTTTTATTACCAGTTTACAATCCTTATGAACACCTTTAATTGCCTCATCTACTTGTTATATCAAATGCACAGTTACATACAAACTATTAAAGTAATAGGTTGCATATAGTAATACAGTCATATCTCCAGAGTCTTTAGCCAAAACATTAACCCCTTCTTAGATTAAAAATTGCACACTTTCCAAATTCTTAGCAGCCGCAGCCCGTTGAATTGGAAATTTCCCAAAAGGTTCCACTCTTCCAAAGTCCTCACCATTTTGCTTCATGAATATAAGATCCTCAATCCGACTATGATATGCAGCCGAACTCACAGGTAATAAATAGTTCCCGTTCATCGAAGAGGTCTTGATTATGAGCTATCATATTGTCTTCATGTGATGGTTGACTGTGAATGAAGGTTTGAGTGTCTCAGTTTTATATACTCACTGTGTAAGTAAAAAAAAAGTTTTATTTTTTATTTTTTGTTTCGAGAATAAATGCAAATTTCTATATGTAGTATTGTAGGTTTTGCTGACCTAAACAAATCAATTAGAAAAATTATTTTTATTTGACTTACCCATACACAATTAATTTCAGATCTAAAAAAGGTATTAGGTATATTAATATGAGTTTGTCGATTACGGCGGCAGATTGTAAAAAAAAATTAAGTTTAGATTTATGCGAAATGTTAAACTGAACTGCGGCTTGTTTTGTTCCAGCTATCATTACACAAGTTTCATTGCAGGTTTTCTTACATTTTTTATTTTTAAAACATTTTCACGCAATTGATATGTAGATTTGTGTAATAGCAATGTGACCCGCGCTCTCGATAGCAGGAGACAAGTAATATGGGTTAGTTTTCGTGTATAGAATTTACCGAAAAGGTTGTCAATAACTGTCGAAACATATTTCACTATAACATCTGCTTATTATTTTTCAAGTTTCAAAATAGTTTTAGCATTAGTAATAAAACTCATTGAAAACACTTAAAGATTTATAGACTCTTCATAGGGCACAATTACAATCAGTTTATGACCTGACCCGTAAACTAATTCAATTCCATTCTCAAACACGTCCATTCAATGTAAAATTGTTTATAAATTTGGGGTTTGTCAAGTAAAGTTTTTAATTAATTTCATTCACATCCAACGAACCATTGATTGGGCCATCTTCATTGTCATTTAGACGAACCGTGAATATTATTTGTGAATGTTCGTCCAAAAGATCAGAAATTGTGTTGAAAGCTTCAAAATTCAAATGCTTTAAATTCTTAAATATCAACCGAGTAAATACACCCGTGGGAATATTTAGAGTGTGTCTTTTAGTAGTTTTAAAACGAATCATATTCACTTCACCTGGCTTGATGATGGACGCCTTTATCGACAATAGTTCATCAGTTAAGCGAGATTCATTAATATTTACAAAATCCGTTTCTATCATAAATTCAATTTCTTGAGATGGAGCCATAGTTGTTTAGATGTAATTTTCCTTTTTTATGCCCCTCCCCCACCCCCCTCTAAATGGTCTGAATCAATTTTAGAGATGTCAAAATTATGGTGTTTCTTCCAGATAAATATACCAATTGGATTTACAATTATTAAAGTAACTAAGAGTAGACCCAATCCCACATAGAGTTGTTTATTTACGTTATTCATAGCTCTTTCTATATATTTGCATACGATAGTAACAAAACTTAAAATTAAATATAATAAATGTATATTGTAAAGCTGTCCATCTGGTGACACGACGACCGAGTCTGGATCGTATTAATAACAGGTGCACCATAAAATACTTGTCTCATTGGTGTTTGAATAGCAATTTCATCGTATNATTTTAGAGATGTCAAAATTATGGTGTTTCTTCCAGATAAATATACCAATTGGATTTACAATTATTAAAGTAACTAAGAGTAGACCCAATCCCACATAGAGTTGTTTATTTACATTATTCATAGCTCTTTCTATATATTTGCATACGATAGTAACAAAACTTAAAATTAAATATAATAAATGTATATTGTAAAGCTGTCCATCTGGTGACAAGACTACCGAGTCTGGATCGTATTAATAACAGGTGCACCATAAAATACTTGTCTCATTGGTGTTTGAATAGCAATTTCATCGTATTTTAAAGACAGATAAGCAAGAAATATAGATATTATTTAAAAAATATGAGAATAACTCAAGATATCAACCATGGGTAACATAATTTATGCATTTTCTAGGGGTCATTCGTCTTTGAAACCCCCTCCCATAAAATATATATATGTCTGCCAATACATCATCGCGATAATTGGAAAAGAAAAGTATTTTATTCACATGGTAAAATATATTTTATTATGAGTGTCGTACAGACCCAATCCCTCTTCTAAATTGTTCTATTTGTGAAGATAAAATTTTTTTTTATATAGTAATTTTGTAAACTGCATAATACTTTAATTTTCAGAATGCTGTTAATGCTTCAAAAATATTTTGTAATTTTCACGAATGACATGCGGTCCCATACAATTTTGTTGTATAGTGTACTGTTTCAAATATAAAAAATTGAAACAATGAGTTAATTGCGAAATTTTAAATTAAATTTCAGAAGCAACTTTATCATGTTCAGATATTAGTGAGTATATATTTACCCCATTTAACCTCAATATATAATCGTAAAAAATATTATTATTTATGATAATAGTCAACTTAAAAAATCCAAGTACATTTGTGGTTCAAGTTTTATGAATTCAACTATTTCTATAAGTTCCGAATGTGTTATGTTTTTGTTAAACATATGCCTCGTTTTCATTTTTAATAATTCCCTAATTACAAAAATTAAATCACATGATTTTTTTTTTTTCGTGGGGTAAAAATTTTCTTATCGGGATTCAATTGCCAAATCCAGATCCTGAATTATAAGTTGCTTAAAAAGATGAGCTAGAACCAAATTGTGTATTCACCGAACCATTAATTTAATTTTTAAATCTCCATTATACGAAATCTAAAATGCCAATAAATAAAATAGAACCAACTACAGTCCATGCACAAATTTGGTGTCTTTTATTCACTACCTTATATACAAGAAAGACATTTTTTAAAATATTTTTTTACAAACAAAGTTTATGTATTTACACTTGAATAAATTTCAACTTGTTCTTTTTCACAGTTCTCGATAAGACTATGTAAATCTCTTCCAAAGGGCATCCTGTTAAATTTGCATAAATATCATTGTCGATTGTCATCCTATGCTACTTTGAACTGTGTTTCCACAACATATTTTAATAGGAAAGCCACATACCAGAAGATTGCTGTTTTTAGATGCTTAGCACGCATGTTCAAATGTAAATTTATTTATTGTATAAAGATTCATCTNTAGATGCTTAGCACGCATGTTCAAATGTAAATTTATTTATTGTATAAAGATTCATCATTAAAAAAAAACATCTTGGTATCAAAAAGAGTTTGTTCTTTTCCATATCACACATAAGTATTTCGTCTTTGATACATCCTATATAATATATAACTTCACCGATGCATACACTGTGGCTGTGGGTTAAACTACGATATGGAATGGCAATGATAAGTGGCAAGTGTGCGGGCTTAATATTGTCATTTTTTTCATGCATTAAAGTTTTTTGTCATGTGAGAAAAAAATTGGAGTGAACTGGGGGCAGTTATTGTAAATATTTTTTATATGAATTATCTACTTCAAGTATACATCTACAATCCTTTAGAAAATTTTTAATTTTGGCGAGAACAGCTATTGATAAACTCAGATTTACAAAATGAGATTCTATATTTGTAAAGCCGAAAAACAAAAATTAATAAAATGTTACCATTTTTCCTCCGCCCAATTCAAAATATTTTTTACAATACGTATTAAATGTGAAGCAACCTCGATTTTCGGTTCAATCACAGTCGCCAACAACTCTACCGGATACTAAAAATCTAAAGTAAAATAACTTCTATTCCGATTACATACACCAAAACTACGAGTGAGTAGATTATTCCAGTTTGGAGTAATATTTAATATTGTCAGGAATTCCTGGTATTTAAAATCCGCTTTCCGGAACTGCATGTTCAGAAAAAAATTTTCATTGCAAGGTTCATGAATGAGAAAGATGTTATGTTTATTTGTCACAAATGGCTTTAATTGATACTGATCCCCACAAAATACAATTAACATTTTACTATAAGTTTTTTTTGTAATTTGAAAAATACCAACTATGAATTTTGCCAAACATGCATTGATCATGGTATATTCATCTATGAATATAACAATGGGTAGATCGTAGGAACCCCAAGGGTCGTTATTACATTCCACGAAAAAAGACGATGTATTGTATTCAAGATAACNATTGTATTCAAGATAACAAAATTTTTTAGTTCTTCTACTACAATTTGAACTTTATCGAAATCAATTAGCGGTAATAGTTCCATGAATTTCAAATATCCAAAATAACTGAATATTGTTAACCATATCAAAAAACTAGATAAAGTTAATCCATTGGCCAGTTTCATTTGACGTAATATATTAAGTAGTAAAATATGTTGAGTTGTTGTATAACAAACTCTGTATTATATTTCTCGAGAAAAACATGTATTAATGAAGATTTTCAAATTCCCGCAGCCCCATTTAAAGTTACAAATTTGAGTTTATCAGACGGTTCATTATTGTCGAGCCATATAAACAAAGTAGTTTTATTGTATTCCTGTTCTTTAGATAGAGTTATATTTTCCGATGCTAGATGTGTTGAATCAGTATATTTGAGCACTGACTTAGAAAATAAACAAGTAATTAATTTTTTCTCAAAATTTTCAAACGAAGGCTCCCATAAACACATGTTATTACTATTTAATATTTTTCTGAAATTTGAACCCCAACCACTCTTTCCCAACAGACCTCCTTTTATTCGGAATTTGTATTTCAGAATTTTTCCAAATGTGTTAAGCTGTGCAATGGTTTTTTTTTTTACAAACGAGCCTGTCTATCACATCCCAAAAACTGGAAGGTATCATTAGGGACAGTTAATTTTTCAGAACTGAAATTAAATAAAATCTTTGTTTATAGCTTGTCTCATAAACTAGTAAATCACCAACATCGACATTGCTTTTATGCCTCATTTCTCCAAAAAAAAATCTTATTTTTAATTTTATCAACATTCTTTAAGGCTTCAAATTTTTTTTTAGTTAACATTATCGTATTAAATCGCAATACAAAGAGGTCAACGTAAATTATATTCCACATATGGCGAAGAGGCTGCCTTTACTGTCGAACAACAAAAATTGCATAGTTAAGCTAATAAAATTCATTAAATTGGTAAGTGTCTGCGGCCAACTTTCAACATTACCGAAAACGTTAATAATTCCACTTTTACCACAAGAGAATAAACTCTCAACAAAAAACATGCAGCGTCAAACTGCATTATTCATTCACAATACCTTGAAAGGAAGGCAAGTTGCACCGGTTCGACATTATATGTAAATGGTGATAGATACAAGTCACAACCTAAGTGGTTATTCACACTGCATAGAGAGTGCTAAGATAACTGCCTGTAATTGCATCACATAAATTCATAAAATAAAAGGGAAGGTCTCTGCACTAGTTGCTGATGCGAGAATGCCAATCTAAGTTTGGTCACCTGGCGTNTCGACATTATATGTAAATGGTGATAGATACAAGTCACAACCTAAGTGGTTATTCACACTGCATAGAGAGTGCTAAGATAACTGCCTGTAATTGCATCACATAAATTCATAAAATAAAAGGGAAGGTCTCTGCACTAGTTGCTGATGCGAGAATGCCAATCTAAGTTTGATCTCCTGGCATGTAGCCAAAGTTGGCTTACCTCAGGCGCGAGGTTTAATATATTCGAATCGGTTTACTGGTAGGAGGAAGGAATTTCTACAACTGCCCGTATTACTGCAAAAACGCCCGTGTCCTGGTTCAATGTTTAAAACTGAGATCAAGCAGGTTGTTCAGTTAAGGTGAGATTACACCATGGAAGTAAAGTTCATACATATATAGAAAATTTACTCAAAGGTTCAGTATACCACAGTAGTGTTTGCATATATGATTTGTAAATACCAAAATATATTCAATCTCATTAACTTCATGTCTTATCAAAAAAAAATGTATGCTTTGGCAGAGATTATTGACAAAGCAAAAATGTCTTATAAATTGGTTTATATTTATGAAAAATGTAAAATTTTATGGTTTTGTGTGTAGTGAGTTACAAAATTATAATAGTTTGTGTTAAAAAAGTAAAAGATATGGAAGGTATAGATTTTTGTGAAATTGTTAATACAAATAAATTATATAAAGTTTCGAGTCTCTTTGGGATGAAACTTTTATACATTATTATGATCATATTGGTAATTTGGTCATAAAAGAGAGATATGATGTAAATTACCCATGCAATAATACGTTTTCTTATAATGAATAAAATATGTTATTATTTTGTTACATATTTACATTTTCTTTTTTTTTTTAATTAAAAAAAATTCAGTTATTTTCAAAAACGGTATAGATTACATTTTTGGAAGTGACAATAATATATTTTATGTTCGATCACTTTTTTTCAAAATGCTTTTCCAATTCATCACATACTTCTTGATAAAAATCTTTAAATTCGGTTTCAGGAAGCAAATTCTTGTTATTTTCATACCACATTTGAATAAAATCTTTCAGCTATCTTTCCGACATATTTTCATTGGTCACACTAATTTTTACAGTCGAAAAGAATTTTGAAGTTATGCGTGAATTTAGCACACATTCTTGGTTCTTTGCATCGACGCACGAAGGTTTAGCCATAGAAACCGGCCTATTTGTTTCATAGTAAAACAAGTTGATAAATAACAATGTATTAAGAAGATGGATTCCTAAAATATCTTGTCCTGATGTAAGTTCTGGTATGCATTGTGTCAATAATATACCACCTAAAAGCTGTGATTACCCAATTCCACTTTGTCGAGCAAGCGATAAACCAAAGGGTTATTGGGATTGAATTGAACATATTGGATGCTTTTCATAATTGGAAGCAATCGACCCATGAACGCCATATCTACAACAGAAAGCATTTTTTGTCGCGTAATAACGGGTTTGGCTGTTATCGGCAATTCAACTGATTTATTCGAATACATAAATCGTGTTGATATACAACCTGTGATACAAGACACTTTCAGGCAACTGGAATTGAATGAATCTAATTCGTCGATGCAAACACACGTATTGTGACTCAGAGCGACANTTGATATACAACCTGTGATACAAGACACTTTCAGGCAACTGGAATTGAATGAATCTAATTCGTCGATGCAAACACATGTATTGTGACTCAGAGCGACAGATAAAGGATCATGATCATTGTGTGGTATCTTGGCCGAATACAAAGCGAGGTGGTTTGGTATACCTGTGTTATGAAATTTTAAAAGAGTATCTGAAAATATATATTATTTCCAGTAACAGTCTTGCTGTGAAGTAGCAGGGACATTCGCAACTGATTGCCTCGGAAATTAAAATATGCCATGAATTCAATTAAAGTGACCATCAGATCCATGTTGAATTCCCCATATAAAATCATTGATGAGAATTAAATATACACATGATCTAAGAACTCGGTAAGTAATAAATCCTCTTCCGGTGTAGTTTGATATGTTTTTGGGTAGAAATTTAAGTTTTTGTACCTATCGTAAAGTTTTTCGAGATGACGCCACTCGATCCTCGGCTCGATGTAAATGGGAAGGTGAACTTGTGAATTTTCGCAAAACGAACGTAGAAAATTAGCAAGGTCTTTTACATGATTCATATGCACAGGTTGGCCGGTGTATTTGACAACAAATTGTTTTGTATCGATGTATATTTCGAAACGATTTTCGTACAAATATTTAAAAAAAACGGTTCATTGATATAGGAATTATGAAGCCCCATAAGCAATAACAATGAAAATATGTCGAATGAATTGCAAGTGAATCCATCTTCGAATTCAGTCAATTCAATGGAAGATTCTACCTAGCCCTCATCACCTAATTCCTAATTTTTCACTACGACCCCGAAATTGTCTTCGCCAAGCGGCTCGTTTCCATCTCCCATCGCCGACACCGAATCCATAACCTGCGATATTATTTTTATTTAGGCAGTCCCGGGGTGTGAGGGAGAGGAAACCTGGAAATCATATATTACCAAAGATACCGTTGTTTGTTTATAATTATCTTGGACGATATTTTTTTTCCGTTTTACTCGCAAAAAATTCTCAATTGTGACGTAAAAAGAATTCAGAGACTGTGAGGTGTTGAACGAGGTGGGCATTCTGTCATCTCCATCATTGATGGTACCATAATCGGCTTCCGTGGAAGAATCATATTCGTCATCCGATTTTCCTTCTTTACTAATAAAACTATTTTNCTTCCGTGGAAGAATCATATTCGTCATCCGAGTTTCCTTCTTTACTAATAAAACTATTTTTATTTTTTACACCTTTATTTATTAAATCACAAAACTGAAGGACGTTCTTCGAGTCGAAAATGAAATTGGATAAACCTAGTAATTTTGGCATGTGGTGCCCAAAAATTGAATGTAAAAATGGAGTAACTCGCTTCAAGTTCGCTGGGTATTTTTGAGTCAAAATATACAGCAAGTAGACAAACATCTTGAAAGCAATTGCCAATTTTGTGCCGGAAATGAGCTTTAATTTTTCGACGATGCAGGAGGCCATTGGGAGTTTAATGTCAGATCATTAAACATTACCACAAATTTTTCATCGATATATTTCAGGGGTTTAAAATCGGGTTCACAAAGCATATTGCTTAGCCACTACATTTGAAAATATCGGGCAAAGTAACATCACCATCAACTTGTTGTATTGTAACCGCAATAGGAAATGTGGCAACTTAAAGAAGATATCGAAACACAGATCTTGACCACGAGGAAAATGGACAAGGGATATCAGTGATTCGGGAATATCATAACGGTGTTTCATGGCCACCAAACAAGTCAGGGAAGGTGAAGCTGTTTCGAATACATTTAGTATTGGATTGATTACATACCCATCGCGAAAGACTTGATAGCCCAGATGGTCAAGGACCACTTCATATTCAGGTATTTCAAGACTAATAGGTAATTCACTTTCGCGAACAATCGAAAAACCTCCAGTACTAAATAACAGCACCAAGTTACCACATTGCCTTACAAACAAATTGCCGGAGAAGAAGAAATTAATCGCTTTGCGAGCACCCAATGGAAGTGACTTCTTTTTGTTGTTTGAAGTCGAATTCTCATTATCTTCCCTCTCACGACTACTAGATTCACCAAAAATTACATATTTATATGAATTGAGTAAATTTATCCAATCAAGAGGAGGTTGAGATAGAGACTAAAGTAAAAAATAAAACATGTCAGTTTTGTAGAATCCTATGTACAAGTGATTGATTATATTTTCGTGAAGGCTCCCACTTAAGAAGAATTTTACGTACCGATTCGGGTTGAAAAATTTAAACACACAACCAATCAACTTTATCAGATTTTTACTATCGATATAGCGAACAAGCAATGACAACTCACGCGTTGTATTGCCACGATTCAACATCTCTGATAAAATAAAGACAAACCAGTCATAATTTTGTTTAAATGTTTCTAATGTAATATTAATTGATGTTGAAGAAGACATAGACCGATATATTCGTTTTCGCTGAGGATAAACACTATCCTCGTCGTACTCACATTCATATTCGTTACCTCCGCCTAACAATGCATCTTTTTTTCGTTTCAAACCACATTGAGAATATTTATTTTTATCATTCCGTGGAGGCTGCCTTTGTTGTTGGTGTTTATTCAAAGTCCACTTTTTTTGCCATTCCATTACTTCGTCAATGAGGTTAATATTCTTAATTTCGATATTATTTGCTCGACAATAGTGCATATAGCAAAGGTGGGCTATGTAAAAATAATTTGGATTTTTGCCAGTTAATCCCTCGATAAGCGCATGCATGAAATTTTCCTTGTAATGATCGAGATCAATGTCGGGTTGCCGTATTCCCTCCTCGAAACGATCACTTACATACAATTAACTTTTACATAAAGGATGAAACCCGCAATTATAAAAAGGAACCGGGAATTCAGCACTTCTCAATACATATTCCGAAAATATAATATCAGAAGAAATATCTAAATTTTCAACATTGAATAAAGTGTTCTCCAATTGGTTTGTCTCTAATTCAAAATTAGTCTCGACCATACTAACTCGATACAGTTCATACATCACAGTTACTAAATTTTCATCGTCGATTCCACTCAGATTTTCAATTTCGTGAGTAATTTCTCCATCAATAGATACAACAAAATACGGGCCGATATATTCAAATCCAAATTCATAATTACTTGACCCAATGGATGACCTCACCCAACCATCAGATATCGGCACCTCTTCCCCATAATAGCTACCATTATCATCATCACTGTAAATAGTTTGAGTTTGCGCTCGAGGACAATTTACTGTATTAAATTCCTCGTCATTTCGCATTTGGCGGACAGTTTGGTCGATGAAGGTATACCGCCTAACTTATTTATTGGTCTTATCAAGTTTTAAAGAAAAACTCTTCGACANTGGCGGACAGTTTGGTCGATGAAGGTATACCGCCTAACTTATTTATTGGTCTTATCAAGTTTTAAAGAAAAACTCTGCGCTATAAATTGCAAGTTATAGAAACGATANGAAACGAGTTCATCTTTTAATGCCCATATGTTGATGGGACTTAGTTTTTTAAAATGGTTATACGAGCTCAGCCATTCTGGAATATGATCTCGAGGGGTTGGTAAAGAACATTGTGCTGGATTGTTCAACATAAACTTTAATATTAGTACTTCATTAGATTGCATATAGATGCGAGTAAGATATGAAATAAAAATATGCGTGCTAACAAAATCCATCACGATGGGTAAAATTAGGTGGAAATTAGCTTTTTCGGTTCGGTGTGTCAGTGGACAAGATCCTTTGCCGTAAAATGGGAACATGTCGATGGTAAAATTTTCGACAAACTCAATCACACGGTCGCGCCAAACGAGGTTCTCTTCGTACGCGTCGAAATTGTGTTCTTTGTTTATTTCAAAGTCTAAAATTATGCGTTGGTAAACGAAACTTTTTTTTTGCGCAGCCAATCCACAGCCATACTCGGCCTCTCGTTGTTTTTTTTTATCAAACCAATGGGCATAAATGCATTTTAAAAACAGATCATAACCGAAGGGTGATACTTCTTGCGGAGTAATTTTACCGAGTTCACTGGATACGACAATGGAAATGATTTTATTTCGACTGTATTTGATGTCATACCGATCCACGAGGTGCATGATGTAGTGTTCCAAATTAGAATCCATGGTCTCTCAGCTAATTTCTTCAATGCGTTTGATAATTTTCCCAATTTGTTCCAAATTATCGTCCATCCTGCCCAAGTTAATAATCTTTTTTCTGAAATAAAACGTATATCAGAATGCTCACCAACAAAATCAAACAAAAATGTTGATAGATGTGGTATACAAAAAAAAGTTCGGGATGTATTCCTTTGCTAAAAATACAGCATACAAATGCTCGAGATTATTCCGCAAATATTCGTTGGTCTCTTCCGACAGTAAGGACATGTTATGCTTGACTGGAAGAAATTAAATTTAGTTTTTTTTCTTATATACCAAGATATATTAAATAAAAAAAATTATATCTAGTTATATTTTATTAGAATGAGAAAAAAAAGAAAACAAAAATACCTTTTTACCAATTGAAACTACATTTTTGATTGCAATTTGACCTTTTTACATCACAAATTAAATAACCGCAATTTAGACAGCTGAGAAATGAACCTTTTCCAAAATAATATAGCCCAGACGATGTTAAATATTCTCTCTTGTCTTGTGTGATTTGTNTATGCTTGACTGGAAGAAATTAAATTTAGTTTTTTTTCTTATATACCAAGATATATTAAATAAAAAAAATTATATCTAGTTATATTTTATTAGAATGAGAAAAAAAAGAAAACAAAAATACCTCTTTACCAATTGAAACTACATTTTTGATTGCAATTTGACCTTTTTACATCACAAATTAAATAACCGCAATTTAGACAGCTGAGAAATGAACCTTTTCCAAAATAATAGAGCCCAGACGATGTTAAATATTCTCTCTTGTCTTGTGTGATTTGTTTCCAATATTTGTCATTTTGTTTTCGCATTTCGAATATTAATCTCATCAATTATTCATCTCGATGTTCATTATTGGAGAATAATTTTTTCGCATTATCCTGCCAAGAAATGAGTATCTTTAACCTTTTTTCGAACAGTAACCCCTATACTAGTAATTAATCATTTCGGATTGAAAATTGCAAATAATTTTTTACATATTTACACATAATTGGTTTGGTTAATTGTTGTAAAAATTGTAAACAGGTACATTTAAATAAAATTTTCACAAACAAAGTGTAAATATACATGACTTATTTTGAAAAATACTTTTGTATATTTTAATAAACTCACTCAAATTTTCGTGGCTCGGAAGTGCTTACATTTACCAAATTCATTATCTTTTTTGTCATTTTCATCGTTGTTTGAAATAGCCTCTCGCCAAGTAATTTCGTTTATGGAGATAGAACGTTTTTTTATGTGTTTCCTCTCGGCCCAGTATACATTATTTCAATTACCGATACTCTAATGTTAATGAAATTATCACGGCCGGATTATTGAAAATTAATGGGTTATTTTTTTTATCTTCAGTGCTAGAATGAATAACTACACATATATAATCTAATGGAAAACTAATTTCTACAAGTTTTTTGTGTATATTTTTTTTATTTCTATATCTATTGAAACACATGGAACATAGTATAATGAAATCCAATTTTTCGAGTAAACTCTGATAAACATTGGAATTATTGTTTTTTTGTACACATATTTTCACCAGCCAATATTAAATGCAGACATATCCACAGTAAAGCCGATTTCGACCCTCTCCACCCACTATGCATTTCGGGGGTCATTAAAGTTTCATCAATTCAGGTACAATTACTTCAAATGCTGACTGTTTATTAAGAACATTCATTACCATAGAAATATATTTTTTTCACATCGTTTGGATGTCCAGCGTATTCATCTTTGATTAGGTTTAAGATTCCAATAGATGTAATTTTTTTTTTTTTCGTTTTTTACACAAAGGAGATAATAATAATTCAATTGCTTATAAAAACATTCCATCAGAATCTTCAATATGTTGTAATAAAAAGGCAGTATTGCAAAAAATACATAATCCGGAAAAAATCAAAATAGTTTTTGGTGATCTCTAAAGCTCTTCAGCAAACTCAGTTTTAGAAATCGAGAAAAAAGTAAAAATTTACACATATTTTATTTTCATAAAAGTTACAATATATAAATACAATTTTTTTATTTACACATAAGTTACAGTTTTTTTTTTTTTTTGCTTTTGTTGTTCCAAATTTTCTATATTTAAACTTAGTACGAGTTTAAATACAAGTATCGAAAAATGGCCAATACAGATGGGATTTAATCTTGGTATTTACACAGAGTTTTTAAACCGGCTGCATCCATGATTGTGCTGTTGAAAAATTAGCCATTTTTCTTCTTGAGTGGTAGAAAGAGTGAGTTTTGCTTTAGTTCAATCAATTGGTCGACAAATATTCTTCTTCTACTATCGTAAGAGTATATTTAATTACTTTGTTGGTGAACAAGTACCATGAGTTGAAACTTCCCTCACTTTGATTTTTACGAACTATTTTTTTCAGCAAATTATGGTCAATTGAAAAAAAAAACATATTTTCTCAAGGGTTCATTTCCAACAAATGGAATTTTAGAATTTATCTTGATCTCACCTACACCGATTAAATTGGCAAGATTAATGTTTGAACCAAGTAGGTTGAATAACTGAAGGTATTTTGTCAACAATCGTATAACGTTCGATGATTTCATCATCTTCATGGCGATAATCACCCGCACTCACCATTATGATATCATCACAATAAAATTTGAAGTAGTTGCCTTCTATTTCACCCAAAATTTATTCTAACTTTGTTTCGGAATTATTTATGACTATGCATGGTAAAGATTCTGTGTTCTCTACCCGTTGCTATTTAGTTGGAGGAGGGTCCATTTGGCGTAGATTTATTGGTGATTGAATAAAAGATTCAATGCCTTGAGCAATTCGTTGTTTTTTCGTTTGCTCGATGTGCAATCTGCTGCGATTTCGCTGAGTATATCGTGTTGGGGTTGTTGTTCAGTCATTTTGTTAGAGACTTCTATAACACCGAGTTTCTATTAAGCAACTGATGAAATTAAAATCATTCGTTGCCGTTTATACAAAGGTTATTTGAATGACTTTTTATTATTTTGATTTTTTTTTGTTTTTTTTTATTCAACTCAACATGTTTTCTAATGCCAATGGACTATACGTATTAGTCACAAGCAAAATTGCACGTTCGCATGAATTTTTTGTGGGATTACTTATCGTGTCGAAAGAACAAGGTATTTTAATTGTATTGTACAGAGAATTATCGGTATTTAGGTTTATACATGGGCAGGCTATATTAAATGCATATTTATCTCCGGGTATTGTAGGTTCGCTTCCAGCCCATTTCGAAATACAGCTCGTGCATGGAAGTTTATTGTCGTTATTTAAGTTCACGATAGTTATTTGCTGACCACAATTACAATTACCCGTGGAGTAATCAGGCATCACATCATATGGTATAAGTGAAGCACATTTATTGGATATGTATTCGAACCGTAATACATTATTTAATGGAATGAATCGATTTTGTAAGGTATCTAATTCTTTGGTACACATAATCCTATAATCACCATCATCTAACAGCTCATCTACATCTTCGATCCCGGATGTGTTGGGTACTACATCCATGTAGGTCGTGTTGGTCGAACTATCTATTATCGATCCATTACAACCAACGATCAGGTTGGAACCAACTCCTCCAAACAAGTGTGGATAGCGTGGAATACAAATGTATTTGCCATCTGCGTAAATCATTTTACCCAGGTAGGGATTACAGTCGGCCGCTTCCAANGATACGACATTTGATTAATGATTGTTTCGGTTGGGAAAAACATATATTCGAATTCGTCGTTGTTATTACAAATCGATGCACAAGATACTGGCTCGTTTTTCTCACCTAGGTAATAACCGAATCGACATTTACTTTGTATGTTGTCGTTCTCCTTATCGCCATCAGCACTTATATTTTCCTTTAATACAACAGTTGATAGTTTTTCAAAACCTGTCAACCCATATGTGTAATTCATACTGTATTTTAAGTATTTTTGAGAGAAATTAGACCGCTTGTATGCCAACGATACGCGAATGGAAATTGGAACAACAAATAAAACAAAAGCGAATAAAAAAATCACAAATACAGATTTATCCTTTCTTTCCATTATACCGAATCTTATTTTTTATCAGGTTGCAAATATTTTTCCTTTTTAATTGAAGTTCTGATGTTAATTGGGTGATTTCATTTTTCAATTGTTTGTGTTCGTTTTTTAATTCCTCCCCTGACACATTGTTACAGTTTTCGTTGGCGGTTGGACGAATCTTGCGGACGATCCATTCTTTAATCACTTTTGCCATAGATGATCGTGATTTCATGATCAAATTATAAAGACCAATTTCGGTGATGAAAATAGTTCTCGAATTTCCATGATAATTCAATGTGTGTAAATAATTAGATTAAACAAGTTGCCTATATTTTACCTTTTCATCCCTTGGAACATGTCTCCAAACTGCATCACAAGTATCTTTATTTTCTAGAATTTTGGCAGCATCCTTTCCTCGAAACCAAGGTTTATTATCTTTATCTAAAATAAATGTGATTTTTTTATCATTGTATATAGCATATTCCATATTTTTTAGTAACTATATATAGGTAGGAGCAGGGGGATGGGACAAATACTTATATATAGATAAACAGTGCGGAATTTGGTTGACTGGAAGTACAACAGAAGAAAATTATAATTTTTTTGGTTCATTTCAATAAAATATATCAAACTACATATATTGTGATTTAGATAAATACTTTGCTTTTGATTGCACGAAATACTCTTTCATTGCAGGTGACGGTTGGTATTGTTCGGGCATGGAATAAAATCTTCTGGAATTTTCTTTTTTGCCGAAATCTTGGTACAATGGTTTTTCTTCATAGCTTGTGGAAGCCGCATTGTTTTTGGTTGGTGTAGGTGTTGGTGACGATGAAGATCCTAATACCGATGTGCCTCGCTTTGTATTGTAAAAGTCATCATTTTCGTCAGTTGGTACAAAACATGCTGCTGTATGCTGCATTATGATTATTTGAGCGATACGATATCCTTTCTCGNGTAAGCATATATTCGATGGTTAAATGCTACCCCGATCGACTAGTCACAAGAGTAAAATAACCTTTGGGTATTTTACATGCCAGACCAACATTGACCTTCGCTACTTGACCTGGTGGGATCACGATGCTGTGACTTGCTTTCAAGTCATACCCACCGCTTCATCACTTCCAAGGACTAATTGATTTTTGAACTGTGCAGGAATGATGAGTGCTGTGGTGTGATGGAAAGTCATTCCTGCATCGATACTTTATACAAGTATTTGAGTAAAAAAAACCAGGAACCAGTTTTTTTATATTTACACTATTTTTTAATATGTTACATTACAAAAATCTAAAGGGGGGGAATACCTTTTTTATGCAATTTAGTATAAGTTTTTTTATAAATTTTCCTTTATTTTACTTTTAATTAAACTAATGTTAGGGACAGTTTTTTAAATCTCTTGTTGGATAATAGGGTTGTTGAATATTTCTGTGAATTTTGCATCAGCTTCATTCCAAGTAATGAAAGGTTTCAAACCCGATTCATAGTAAATTTCATATAAGGTTATGTTATCTACACAGCCCCGAGCTTGATATATGAAAATTAGTTTGCAAATTTTTACCGAGCAGTTATCCATATCAACTGATTTAAAAAAAAAAAAAAGCTTATTTATATACTGGATTCGCATTTAACATTACAGGCGTTAGAGTTATCAATTTTCACCTCTTCTTTCCGCAATTGATTCCAATAAGAAACATAGTTTTTTGTAAAGGTAAGTATAAATACAATTAAAGGCTTGGGATGTAAACATTCTCTCCTCAAACATATTTATTTTTTATACTTCTTATGTATATTTCAATTTATTTCTAGATCATTGAGATCGGGATCATTTCGAAATACAACTAATATATACAACTAATTATCGGAATTCAAATCGTGTTAGTATTTGATTGAACTTAATTACAAATACTAGTGTAGTAATCATGAATTATATAATTTTTATAATAGGGCGTAAAAAGTGAGTATTTTATTCACTATTTATTGATATATATTTTTTAAGTATTTTTCACTTTTTTTTTGTCTGTGTTATTAGTGTTTTCATTTAAAAAGTAATTTTCATGCAAGTTTACAAAAATCTTTGTCAAATTACATATGTTTGTTTTCAATAAGTTTCGTACATAATTTAAAAAATCAAAGTAATTATTATGTTCATTGTATCCATGTAGTTGAAAGTCAAACATCCACGTCTCGTACTCCTTCACAGACAGTTTAGCCACTTGGGTGCGCCTGAAATCTGTTTTCTAAGACATTTGTGAAACCATGTATAGGTTTATTTCATCGACTCGACAAATAAGTAATTTTACATCAGTCTTTTTTTTATTGTTGATGTTGATGATTATAGGTTTTTGAAGAGTGTTATTGCTCATGTTATCGATAGTATTTTGATGTATTTTATTCTTTATATTATCGTTAATTTTTTTAAGATGCATATTCAAGAATTTCGGAAAAGAATTTTTTACCTTACCAACAACATAAGACCGTTAAACAATATCCGTTTCTCACGGGTCGCACTTTATTGGTAAACAAGATTAAAAATGATATTTCCAACAAGTACCCTTATCGTACCCGTACTGATCGAAACCATTCAAGTCGACCAAGCACTCACTGCATGGAATGTGGTGAGTTTCCTCAACGAATTCATGAAAGCGGCAAAAAACGAACTTTCTTTTTTTTCAACACACCCTCGTGGTATCTGAATGAGTTCGATAAGATTAGATTCGGTATTTTTGTATGGATATTTACAGGAAATTAAATATGTGTATTTAAGTGATTCAATGACAAATAGACCACTTCGTTGGAGGGTTTTACTTTTGCTAATTACATTATTTTTGCTTTGCTTTTGATGATTGCACATTTTACATATAAGCATATTGGTTTCTATTTCGTCACCCCTCTTAGTTTGAGCGGCGATGTTTACGTACTGATGGTTACACTTGATATGTAAATCTATAGGAATTTTTGGCATCAGTAACTGTTTGACCAATTCCGAATCTACGGCTTTAGTTTTACTGGAGTGTTCCGATATGTTTAACGAAATTGATCCATTTGCAAGAACGGTAGAATTATCACTTCATTTTTCTACTTTGTTAGATATTTTTTTTAGGTGGGACTGAACCTTTGGATTTTTTTGTGCAAACATCACTATCTTCGCGGTTATGGGACTGGGTGAATCCTTCTGGTGATGGTGGGGATGATTTCCCATCGTCCTTTATGGGATGTTTTTGTTTGTAATGAGTTTTCTTTTTTCTTTATGGGTTCGTTGACATCGCAGTTGGGCTCCGAGGAAATTAAATTTTTTCCATTGCAGGCTCTGTGTATGAAGTTGGCTCGATTGTCTCTGGAATTGCGGGCATCATCTGTTTGGATACAGCAATATTTACGATATCTGTAAAAAGCTTTTGAAGTTTATCTAAACATTTGTTCATTTATATGATGTTCTCCTCCATGTCAGCGAGATCCATTCCTGATGAAAAAATAAACTGAGATGTTTGCAGTAGTATAATTTCTTTTATATATATACCTGCTGAAAAAATATATTTATTCGTTTCTTTTTTTATCTTTACAGTTCAAATCTCAGCAAAAAACCTTTTTAGTGTTGTGCAAATGAATGTAACTTACCACCTTAAGCTTTTATAGGAAGGATGAAATTTTATCGCTGTGCTTCAAGTACAATGTTTTATAGGTGCCAGCCATGGGAATCCTATCGTGATTTGTCATTAGTTTGACCTATTCTCAATGGGGTATGGAATCTGTCGGTGTTCTTTCAACGAGATGAATATTTTGATAATGAAATTGGGGTTTTGTAGCAAAAATTAATGTACAAATTGCATTATCACTTTGTGGGTTTTCAAACAGGAATTTGATTAAATCTTGATCGCGACAGAGTAAATTAAGCAATGTTCAAATTATCGTTTGGAGCACGAAAATGAAAATTGTGGTAAGACAGAGTAATCATCAACTCGAAATTAGCCGTTTTATTATTGTGATGGTAAAAAAGATTTAACTGGTCGAGGTTGATTCATTCTGCACTGGGCACATTATCAAAAGGAACGAACGTGATAGTGGATTTTCGTATTTTGGAAATTAACTCTATGGAATCAAAATGACAGTGGGAGACATAGGGCGTGAAGCGTCGATACATGACGCCGGAATTGTAAAACTAACTTTTGTTTAATATAAATGATCGGGATGCATGTGGAGAGAGTAGAATTTCCAAGTTCGATTCGTTGATATAATTACACAGGTAATAAAGCGCTTAATGTAAATGTGGTTCGAGTTCTGAAAAAGTACATTTGGTAAATACAACTTCTGAGTAATTGTCGAAAATGGTATCGAGGGGGGAATTGTCGATGTTTTTTTAAATTGCTGTTTCGCTGTAAAGGAAGAGGGATTCTTTTTTTTGTAATTTCCGACAAGTGGGCAGATCACAACATGCTTTCATCTTCGTCGTTTTTATCAATGCATAAATTTGTATATATACAGAGCAAGGTCTTATAACATGNCGATTCGTTGATATAATTACACAGGTAATAAAGCGCTTAATGTAAATGTGGTTCGAGTTCTGAAAAAGTACATTTGATAAATACAACTTCTGAGTAATTGTCGAAAATGGTATCGAGGGGGGAATTGTCGATGTTTTTTTAAATTGCTGTTTCACTGTAAAGGAAGAGGGATTCTTTTTTTGTAATATCCGACAAGTGGGCAGATCACAACATGCTTTCATCTTCGTAGTTTTTATCAATGCATAAATTTGTATATATACAGAGCATGGTCTTATGACATGTATAAAGTATTTATTATTGAAGAAAAAACACTTGTTTTTTTNAAATGTAAATGAATTGTTGTTTGATTATATTACAGTTAAGCTTAAAGAGAATATATATCACGATGTAGTGGTGTGTTTTGGACCTTGGTATTATATCGAGGTAAACGACTTCGAAGATTGTTTAAAAATTTTGGATGCAAGACACATTTTAAATTACTGGTATCATGATAATCAAATGACTAAATTTCAAATCGAATCAGATGACTTGAATAAGCCTGTAAAAGGACTCGATGTTCTCAGCAATACAAAAGGCATACATATCGGATATGAAACAAAGTTCATCAATTATTTAGAAATACTCCACTTGTTTTGAGCTTGGATAAATATGAGTCCAGAATTACAAAACTTCTACCTGCAGTTGAAATTGAACTTTTGTTATCATTACCACCTTTCAAAAGATGTTTTTCCGAGAGATATTTCCGATTCGATGGTGCAAACTATCGAAACTTACCTTACGAGCAGTTGGGATCTAGAACGAAAAAAGAAACTAGAGGATAACGTAAACGATATTTTTATCTTCAACCATCAAAGGTCTGTTCCCCACATATCTTTGGAGATTGCCAATATGGCAGTTGAAAGCGAACAAAACTATTCCCCCTTCGAGTGTGATTGTAGAAAAGGTTTCCATCACGATGATGCAGATCACACAAGAATGCCATGATACAAAAAAAAAGAAAAAAATTTGTTATTTGTTGTATATATATATATGCACACACATAATTGTTTATTCTTGTAGTTATCATTTGAGAAGGAGTTGGAGCAACATGTGTGATTACGAGAACAAATCGGAAATCGATGATACTACTTCTTCTAGTGAAAATTATAATGAAGAACAAATACAAATTTATCAAACTAACATTTTCCCATTTCAAGTCTAAGGTTCGTATAAATGGTGATTATTTCGTATTGCGAATCCAAATCACTCAAAAAACACTATTATGTATCCAATGATTCATAAAACCCACCCAAAAAGTCGTCGATTTCGTATCCAATGTAAGTCCCAAGAAAGCCAAAACAAATGCAAAATGTCTCCCTCCGTATCCAACCTGCCAGTAATTACCTGGTTTTTACCAAAAGTTTTTTGTGCGTATCCTTGTGAAGAACGACCTGAATTGAAAAGTGGTGGGTTTGCATATCCAAACCGACAAGTGGAAATTGCCACCATGCTTCATTTGTTTCTNTTCAACCATCAAAGGTCTGTTCCCCACATATCTTTGGAGATTGCCAATATGGCAGTTGAAAGCGAACAAAACTATCCCCCCTTCGAGTGTTATTGTAGAAAAGGTTTCCATCACGATGATGCATATCACACAAGAATGCCATGATACAAAAAAAAAGAAAAAATTTATTATTTGTTGTATATATATATGCACACACATAATTGTTTATTCTTGTAGTTATCATTTGAGAAGGAGTTGGAGCAACATGTGTGATTACGAGAACAAATCGGAAATCGATGATACTACTACTTCTAGTGAAAATTATAATGAAGAACAAATACAAATTTATCAAACTAACATTTTCCCATTTCAAGTCTAAGGTTCGTATAAATGGTGATTATTTCGTATTGCGAATCCAAATCACTCAAAAAACACTATTATGTATCCAATGATTCATAAAACCCACCCAAAAAGTCGTCGATTTCGTATCCAATGTAAGTCCCAAGAAAGCCAAAACAAATGCAAAATGTCTCCCTCCGTATCCAACCTGCCTGTAATTACCTGGTTTTTACCAAAAGTTTTTTGTGCGTATCCTTGTGAAGAACGACCTGAATTGAAAAGTGGTGGGTTTGCATATCCAAACCAACAAGTGGAAATTGCCACCATGCTTCATTTGTTTCTATTCACGTATTCATTTTTCTATTAAAAACATTTCGAAAAACATGTAATTGTTTCTGGTGGCATACCCAAACTGAAAACGAAACAATTTGTCACTTTACCAAAAGTTTCTTTGGGCATATGCACATGAAAACAACCTAAATTGAAAAGTGGTGGGTTTACATATCCAAACCAACAGGTGGAAATTGCCACCATGCCTCACTTGTTCCGATTCACGTATCCATTCCCCTATTAAATTTTTTTCGGAAAACGCCTAATTGTTTCCGGTGGCGTACCCAAACTGAAAACGGAACAATTTGTCACTTTGCCATTTGTTTCCCAGGGCGTATCCCTGTGCGGAAGTAACTTGTTGCTAAAATTTTCCTATTGAGTACCCAACAACGATTCATTTACATTTTAAATAAAAAACCAATAACCAGCTAGTAAAATGAGTTGTGTAAATAATAATGATTGCAAAAAAAATAATCAAGATGTGGAAACTCTAAAGTCTTCAGTGGCTTTAGTGAGGGATTATAATTAATGCATTTCATGTATCAATGCCTTGGAACTACAAGTTTGTGCAGGGATCTATCGTTTTGTTCGTTTTAATGAACGTTGTGCAACTCCAAACTGTCCACAAATGTTAGTATGTCACGAGGAATGCTGGTAATACTGCTGTGTAACTCACCTCCATTTGCACTCGCGAGGCTGTTTAGTTTTGTTCGTTTTATTTTAAAGTTGTGTATATTTTATAGCCCCTCCAAGGCCATTACGCCTCTGCACTCGAGATTTAAGTAGGTAGGTGGTGCCAACAGGAAATCACAGGCTTATTAAAATGCACAGGCTTAAGTCTCGTTCGGATTGTTCGCTATATGTGAGAGTTGTAGATTTTATAGCCCCTCCAAGGCCATCACGCCTCTGCACTCGAGATTTAAGAATGTTGGTGATACCAACAGGAAGTCACAGGCTTATTAAAATGCACAGGCTTGAGTTTCGTTCATATTGTTCGCTATATATGAAAGTTGTAGATTTTATAGCCCCTCCACGGCCATCACGCCTCTGCACTCGAGATTTAAGAAGGGTGGTGTTGCCAACAGGAAGTCACAGGCTTATTAAAAAGTACAGGCTTGAGTCTCGTTCGTATTGTTCGCTATATCTGAGAGTTGTGGATTTTAAAGCCCCTCCACTGCTGTCACGCCTCTGCACTCGAGATTTAAGTAGGTTGGTGATGCCAACAGGAAATCACAGGCTTATTAAAATGCACAGGCTNAGATTTTAAAGCCCCTCCACTGCTGTCATGCCTCTGCACTCGAGATTTAAGTAGGTTGGTGATGCTAACAGGAAATCACAGGCTTATTAAAATGCACAGGCTTGAGTCTCGTTCGTATTGTACGTTTTATTTGAAAATTGTGCAATGCTTTGTGAATATTGGCTTGGTATTGCAATTGCAAGTTTGCAAGTTTGCACTCAGCCATCCTAGTTTTACAGATTAAAACAACTGCTCATTTAAACTTTAAAGTGACGCAAATAACTATTCATTATCATTTTAAACAGACACCGCACACCTTAAGTCAATCACACTTTAATTTTCAATGAGCCATTGTGATTTTAAACTAAACCACTTGTGAGATTTCTAGTCAAGTACACAAAATTGAATATATATTAGCAAGGGGAGTATGAATTGGGCCTCCCTTGTGCTACCAATGTATTGCGCAATTAAATAAACAGACATTCACTCTTTAAACTGACATTACACAGTGCAAGTCAATCACATTTTAAAATGAAACAAATCACCCAACTTTAAACTGATAACATAAACGGTTAGACATTACAACTTTAATTTTAAATGAGCCATTGTGATTTTAAACTAAACGTTCTGATGGTAATTCTCTAAACTAAACCAGTTGTGAGATTCCTAGTTAGGTACAAAAAGTTGAATATATACCAAACAGCAAGCTATTCAAACAATTTAAAACATGAAAACTAAAAAACTAATTCATTTTAATGTTATTAATTTTTCTCAATACTTCCTCGGGGCCTATCCCATTGCGGAGAGTGACTTGTTAAAAAATTCCCTATTATGTATTATGTCTTCGATCCTAAACCAACCAATACATTTTAAACTTAAAAAAATTAATTGATTTTAAACTCTAAACAATTAGTAATCACGACGACTACCATTCTCACTCTAAATTTACACACACAGCAAGTCATTGTCATTTAAAAATTTCCTATTACATATTCGATTCTAAATTCAAACATTTTTAAACAAAAACAACAAATTCATTTTAAAAATGAAAACCAACTAATTAATTTTAAACTTTACTTTAAATTGACGCACACAGCAAGCCATTTAAACATTTAGAACTGATGCAAATATCAAATCATTTTAAACTCTACAAAAAGACCCTCCCNCACACAGCAAGCCATTTAAACATTTAGAACTGATGCAAATATCAAATCATTTTAAACTCTACAAAAAGACCCTCCCTCTTACTACACATAGCAAGCCAATCTCACTTTAATTTTAAATGAGCTATTGTCTTAGACACCCCACACACTTTTAAATAGACACCACAAAACAATTAAACAATTCATTCGCACTTTAAACTGAGGCAAATAGCTACTCGTGTATATTTTTATTTTCACTCATCCTTGCTTGTATCTGATAATGAAAAATAAATAATTTAATATATACTTTTGTTTTATCCATTAATTTTTTGACGACTTGCTTATAAGCTTCGGCATGGACATCGATGCACCATAGTTGTACTGACTGTATCAAGCCGATATGTCAACCTCTAGCAAGTGCACCATGTGCTTTGGAGGGTACGGACAATGCCATCGCTGTAATTGGGACGAAATCGAACCGAGGTTTCCTCGTCAATATCACCCAAGAGTATGGTGTGATATAATGAGAGCTAAAAAAAATGGAATTGTATTGCCAAAGGAGAGCGATACAGTGATGGGCTGCGAGGCTTATAGGTCAATGAACGAATTTTTTTTTATGATGCTCTGGCCTACAGTGAAGAAATAAACCGCACCCATCATTGTACGTTTTCTGATTGTTAAACGGAACAATTGGCTCGAACTTGGATACTCCAAACGGAACTCAGCGAGATGGGTACTCTTCCAGGGCTCCTAGACATCATCCTTTCGCGGCTCGGGATGCGACAACATAACTGAAGATTACCTACAGCTGGATGTAGGCAAAGTACCGCAGCTGAAAAAATGGACAGCCAACTAATCTATCCTAGAGTCTCCAACTTTATTAAACATGTATATAAATGTAAAAATTTGATTTTGTGTATGGTTTTTGAATAAATGTTATTTAAATTTTGTGTGTGTGTGTTTAGCGATTTATTTTTTCTCCATTTATAAAACGTAAGTAGTTTCTTTCTTTGGAATATATTAATTGTTCTTGTTTTTTCCTTGGAGAAGGAACCAACACATGTGATATTTTTCCCCTCTCTCTCGCACAAAACTGCCAGCCATTGCAAGTAATTTTCATTTTAACGATGTATCAACTTGTTTACACTTTAAACTGACTAAAACATAACAAGTCATTTTAGACACAAGAAATTTAACCAACTTTAAACTGATATAAATAGCTACTCATTTCCAATTTAAACAGACGTCGCAAACAGCAAGTAATTCACACTTTAATTTTAAATAAGTCACATAACTTTAAACTGATGCAAATAACAAGGTATTCAAACACTTTAAAAATGTTTACTAGAAGTTGGTAATTGTTTGGCCATTAGCTTCTCGGGGCCTATCCCATTGCGGAGAAGTAACTTGCTAAAAATTTCCTATTGCGTATTCTCACTTTAAATTGACACAAACAGCTACTCAGGCACTCTTTTTTCTTTCACTAGACATTATTGCCTGTATTTGAAAATGAAAAAAAAAAAAAGTACTTTTCGTTAAACCTTTTATATTTTTCTACAAATGCAAAGAATAAGTTTTACCTATTGAGAGAACTGCCTTCATCACCGTTGTCTCCTTCGTGACGAGTCTCCTCGTGCATTGCAGCTGCATGGATTAGAAAAGAGTGCAGCGTTGCCCGTATAGGTGGTTCTTTTTCCAAATGTATTCTGCCAAGTAGGCGGCCCACGACTTTTCCCGTCTACCAAAACATGGAATGCTTTACCTCACCGAACACCAACTCCGTTCGATGTTTTGTGTGTGTAGTCTTAAAGCTTCGGCAGTCCTCAACTTTAGTTTGTTTTGGGTGTTAACTATTCGACTCTTTTCACTGCACACAAATTCCTTCCTGTGATTTACTTGCAGGTGACGATAGCCGTGCATGTCCAAGTTACTGAAACCTCGCCAATAGTCTGAAATTATCGTCATACCCGGCACGATCCATTCACGAATACATTTTACTAAAGTCGCAGCGTTACTCTTTTCCACCGGCACCAGGAAGAAATTAGTAGCATCGCCTCTCTCCATATCACCGAAAACCCACTGGCCGTGAAATTTTCGTCCCTTGCAGTTTTTACGCTTACCCAACTTTGTTTCGTCTATCTCGACTATTTTGCCAGGCCCGCCGATTCGNATTTTCACTCATCCTTGCTTGTATCTGATAATGAAAAATAAATAATTTAATATATACTTTTGTTTTATCCATTAATTTTTTGACGACTTGCTTATAAGCTTCGGCATGGACATCGATGCACCATAGTTGTACTGACTGTATCAAGCCGATNCGATGCACCATAGTTGTACTGACTGTATCAAGCCGATATGTCAACCTCTAGCAAGTGCACCATGTGCTTTGGAGGGTACGGACAATGCCATCGCTGTAATTGGGACGAAATCGAACCGAGGTTTCCTCGTCAATATCACCCAAGAGTATGGTGTGATATAATGAGAGCTAAAAAAAATGGAATTGTATTGCCAAAGGAGAGCGATACAGTGATGGGCTGCGAGGCTTATAGGTCAATGAACGAATTTTTTTTTATGATGCTCTGGCCTACAGTGAAGAAATAAACCGCACCCATCATTGTACGTTTTCTGATTGTTAAACGGAACAATTGGCTCGAACTTGGATACTCCAAACGGAACTCAGCGAGATGGGTACTCTTCCAGGGCTCCTAGACATCATCCTTTCGCGGCTCGGGATGCAACAACATAACTGAAGATTACCTACAGCTGGATGTAGGCAAAGTACCGCAGCTGAAAAAATTGACAGCCAACTAATCTATCCTAGAGTCTCCAACTTTATTAAACATGTATATAAATGGAAAAATTTGATTTTGTGTGTGGTTTTTGAATAAATGTTATTAAAATTTTGTGTGTGTGTGTTTAGCGATTTATTTTTTCTCCATTTATAAAACGTAAGTAGTTTCTTTCTTTGGAATATATTAATTGTTCTTGTTTTTTCCTTGGAGAAGGAACAAACACATGTGATATTTTTTCCCTCTCCCTCGCACAAAACTGCGAGCCATTGCAAGTAATATTCATTTTAACGATGTATGAACTTGTTTACACTTTAAACTGACTAAAACATAACAAGTCATTTTAGACACAAGAAATTTAACCAACTTTAAACTGATATAAATAGCTACTCATTTCCAATTTAAACAGACATCGCAAAGAGCAAGTAATTCACACTTTAATTTTAAATAAGTCACCTAACTTTAAACTGATGCAAATAACAAGGTATTCAAACACTTTAAAAATGTTTACTAGAAGTTGGTAATTGTTTGGCCATTAGCTTCTCGGGGCCTATCCCATTGCGGAGAAGTAACTTGCTAAAAATTTCCTATTGCGTATTCTCACTTTAAATTGACACAAACAGCTACTCAGGCACTCTTTTTTCTTTCACTAGACATTATTGCCTGTAT
>NQII01000040.1:2109451-2135900 GCA_002778355.1 Clitarchus hookeri
GGGGGGGTGGCCTTCGCTTCAGCTCCACGTGTCCCGAAATTTTCCATCTGCTGTTGTTCCACGTGCTGCCATGAAGGCGCCAGCAAAGTGCGCTAGGCGGAGGGTGATGTGAGGGGGGGACGTTGTGAGCTAACGTTGTTCTATAATCCATAAACCTGCACGCGACAAAATGTTATATTAAAAGTGTTTTTTTTATTGTAAAGAGCTAATGTGTGTATATTCAGTTGTAAAATAATAAAAATATAGTGCAATTTTGGTTTATTATTATTATTTTTTTGTTTATAAAACTCTAAATAAAAGAATGGGAAGTTTGCAGAGTTTTCAAGGTAATAATAATTTAAATGTTATAAAGTTAAACCAGGGTCCTTTTCAAGTATCTGAAAATCTGAATAATGAAAATACAATACATTTTTTTCTCGCTTCCTACACAATAAAGTTAAAGGATTATAAAAACCTTATTTATAGTTTACAAAATCTATTGCTTTTAAATGATTATACATTTCTTCTGGATTTTAAGGAAAAACTTCCAAATAACTTGTATCATGAAGAAGCAAGAAAAAGGAAATACATAATTAATAAAATTCCTATTAAACAAAATACCTTAATAATATCACAATGTTTAAATAAATTGGAATCTAATTTTGCGATTTTTAAACGTTCGCATATTAGCATATTGGAAAATAACTCACATCCCATTATTTGTGCATTAAACGAGAGTTGCAATCAGCCATTTGATTTTCTGTATGATGTGGAAAAAGTTTCCTTTAAAGATATTATCGACTTGGCAGAAATAAAATCAGAAAACAGACAAATTTTTGATAATATACCCGAATTTATATCTCTGAATGTTTCTCAAATTCGTTCGAGATACAATAATGCCGACATGTTGAATCGTTACAATAAATTTATACTTGTTGCGGAAATAAATTTGTTTAAAAACATTGCCAGATTAATCAATGGTTTTTCCAAAGTACTCGATGTTAGTAAAACTGGATTCGTGATTTTAACGGAAGGTACATCGATTCGCGGAATTACTTATTTGGACAAGTTGATGCAAGATATTGGCTCTAGATCAGGTAAATGCATAAAACACAATTTTGAAAAATATACAGTTTTCATAATGAACTACACTACTGTAAATTAATCAATTATAAAATTTAAAAATGTNACAATTTTGAAAAATATACAGTTTTCATAATGAACTACACTACTGTAAATTAATCAATTATAAAATTTAAAAATGTGGTCAGAAATGTTAATAATCTCAGGGGGTCATTGGTCCAACAACCTCTAAAACACTATGGTTTAAATGGGCAAGCTACAGCAGTCAATTCGTATATCAAAGGTAAAATTCGAGTGTAAAACATATCATAAAATTTGGTAATGAAATTATTACAGCAAAAACCTTTGATTACGTCGATAAAGATATCCGTTTGCAACCAAATGCTGAGATGGGAAAGTGATCAATTTCCATACTCAATACAGATAATGATTGGTTGGCAGCACAAATCATTAACAATTTACAATACTTATCGATCGATCACTAATTATTTTTCAAATGCTCCTCTCAGTTTTATAAAAATGATAGTTATTTGACAAACTTTGATGGCCAATATTTTGAANAAACATATCATAAAATTTGGTAATGAAATTATTACAGCAAAAACCTTTGATTACGTCGATAAAGATATCCGTTTGAAACCAAATGCTGAGATGGGAAAGTGATCAATTTCCATACTCAATACAGATAATGATTGGTTGACAGCACAAATATAAAAATGATAGTTATTTGACAAACTTTGATGGCCAATATTTTGAACTGCTTAATAATTTCGTTTTCGTTGTACCGAATAAATTAAAACAATATGTAGCAGTGAATGCGAAACTGGATTTGGCCAAAGTAACAGTTGAAAGTTCTACATCGCTAGGATTAGGGGTATTTGCGGGTCCCATTCCCGATAATTTAAAAGAAGAACACATACTTGTTTATGTTCCATTCGGTAATAATTCGTACATTTATCCTTCTCGTAGTTATGTTATAAAGCCTTCTTTACAATTCGAAGTTTACGATCGAATACAAAATACAAAAACCATAGTGGTGGACGACGAAAACGACTATAAGGATTTAAATACTAATACATACCGGTATTTCGCATTCATTCGATACACTTCGGATTATTTAATAGGAAAAGCAATGGAATTGATCAACAAGTAAAAAATTACATTTTTGTTTCAACTCGAAAACAACTCAGTACCTCTAATGGACAAACCTAGGATCAAAAAGTACATTTCAAATGCGCATTATCAGACCAAAATGTTTGTTCTTTCAAACGCACATAATTTTATGATATGTCACTCAAACAATATGGCTATTGATAAGCGACAAGATTATCAAAGTTTCGAATTTTCCCTACCCTCCACCAATAAATTCGTAATTGGTTTTTCAAAAACAGTTTTAAACAATGCAAAAATTTTGAGTTTGGATATAAGTAGGTCTAATGTTGTCTTTTCATTCGAATGGAACCGTTATGTGCAAAACAGTCAGGAAGGAGTTTCGGAATCTTCGGGGGAGGCAGTCTATTCACGAATTAACATTAATTGGCGGATAGTAAACAACCATAAATTACATTTGGTAGATTCTAGGAATGTTCACGTGATAGCTACTAATAAAATACAACATTCATTAAACTTGAACGATAAGTTAATAAATTACTTTTCAGGACTTAATCAATCCCTAATCTTTACCTTTTTTCGTAATGTTGTCAAACAATTTGTCCATGTATTGGCAACAAATTTATCAACTTCGAAAAAAATTGGTCAAAATACACACCTATTTTTATTATGACTGCTGGATTAAACGATGATTTTAATGAAAACCAACTAAATCAACAAGTTGGTAACGTTTCATATAATGTAATAATACGCAGTACTACTGAGTATAAATACATATGTATAGGAGATCAAAACACTTCTCTACACTACGATAGAGGGAAATATGAAGTAGTTGTTCAGACTACCCGATCGAATAAAACAATACGATTTGTAATCAGTGAAAACCCTCAAAGTTATGTAAATAACAACGACGATGATTTCATGGTTACTGCATCTTTGTACAGACCTTAAGTAAACGAACAATTATTTTCAAACAATGCAGAATATGTGTATAGTGCGATTGATAGTAGACATTATGTCGTGAACCTTTCATCCTTCAAAGGAATTCCGGGAATTTCTGCCATTTACGAGGATAAAGACACAGTAGGTATAATAGTCGAACCCGAATGTGACGATCGCTGGCAATATTACCATGAATATATACTATTCAAAGGAACTCTATTCGATGTATACTATTTGAGCAAGTATTTGGACATTGCGCCTTCTGGAAAACACACATCATTGATCTTAAAGATTGCCGATTCGTTCACTGAAAGCAGCGATATAATTTTGAAAAGAGATTTCGCAAAAACGTTTGGTGAAAATAACGATTTCGAGGTTTATAAAAATACTCAAAGGAACCTCGTCNAGTATTACCATCAAATTATACTATTCAAAGGAACTCTATCCGATGTATACTATTTGAGCAAGTATTTGGACATTGTGCCGCCTAGAAAACACATATCTTTGATCTTAAAGATTGTCGATTCGTTCACTGGAGGTAGTGATATTATTTTCAAANAATGGAATTGATCAACAAGTAAAAAATTACATTTTTGTTTCAACTCGAAAACAACTCAGTACCTCTAATGGACAATCCTAGGATCAAAAAGGACATTTCAAATGCGCATTATCAGACCAAAATGTTTGTTCTTTCAAACGCACATAATTTTATGATATGTCACTCAAACAATATGGCTATTGATAAGCGACAAGATGATCAAAGTTTCGAATTTTCCCTACCCTCCACCAATAAATTCGTAATTGGTTTTTCAAAAACAGTTTTAAACAAAGCAAAAATTTTGAGTTTGGATATAAGTAGGTCTAATGTTGTCTTTTCATTCGAATGGAACCGTTATGTGCAAAACAGTCAGGAAGGAGTTTCTGAATCTTCGGGGGAGGCAGTCTATTCACGAATTAACATTAATTGGCGGATAGTAAACAACCATAAATTACATTTGGTAGATTCTAGGAATGTTCACGTGATAGCTACTAATAAAATACAACATTCATTAAACTTGAACGATAAGTTAATTTATTATTTTTCAGGACTTAATCAATCCCTAATCTTTATCTTTTTTCGTAATGTTGTCAAACAATTTGTCCATGTATTGGCAACAAATTTATCAACTTTGAAAAAAATTGGTCAAAATACACACCTATTTTTATTATGACTGCTGGATTAAATGATGATTTTAATGAAATCCAAATAAATCAACAAGTTGGTAACATTTCATATAAAGTAACAATATTCAATAGTACTGTGTATAAATACATATGTATAGGAGATCAAAACACTTCTCTACTCTATGATAGAGGGAAATATGAAGCAGTTGTTCAAACTACCCGATCGAATAAAACAATACGATTTGTAATCAGTGAAAACCCTCAAAGTTATGTAAATAACAACGACGATGATTTCATGGTTACTGCATCTTTGTACAGACCTTAAGTAAACGAACAATTATTTTCAAACAATGCAGAATATGTGTATAGTGCGATTGATAGTAGACATTATGTCGTGAACCTATCATCCTTCAAAGGAATTCCGGGAATTTCTGCCATTTACGAGGATAAAGACACAGTAGGTATAATAGTCGAACCCGAATGTGACGATCGCTGGCAATATTACCATGAATATATACTATTCAAAGGAACTCTATTCGATGTATACTATTTGAGCAAGTATTTGGACATTGCGCCTTCTGGAAAACACACATCATTGATCTTAAAGATTGCCGATTCGTTCACTGAAAGCAGCGATGTAATTTCGAAAAGAGATTTCGCAAAAACGTTTGGTGAAAATAACGATTTCGAGGTTTATAAAAATACTCAAAGGAACCTCGTCGTCATATCAAATACTTCCCTCGAATTTCTAAACGATTATTTACAATTCCATGATGATTTAAAAATTAAAATTTTATTCCAACGACAACTTTGTTTTGAATACAGAAACTTTGAAATTTACATCTGATTCATATGTGGATAATTTATAATACATTGAAGAAAATAAAGAGTTCTTCAAATTTAAAACTTCACTCATCCAAAACAATATTAATAAATGAGATGTGGCCTATGTATATTGTAATATTGATCATCAAAAGTTGACCTTGTTTGATTTGCAATTAAATACGAATTTGGACAACGATACACTAACGATTTTGATTTACTGTATACACCAGATCTCAATAGCTTCCTTCAATACTATATTGCGATTTATGAAAAAAAATCCAACTATTTTTTATAACAAAGTCGTGATTGCAAGCATTACAGATCTGAATAAATATATACTAAATGCATATTACAATGAAATTAATCATTATGAAGGAATGTTAGACTATTTATGTGTATCTAGATGAACAAAAATTAAAAGTATAATAAAAGGTAGTTCTGACAGTGTTTGTTTCACAGGATCTCACAATAGAAATGATAAAATTTCTGTGTATGTAGATTCGACATCAAAACCTACCGGACGATAATGGTGATAATGTTATTGCCATTTCGAATATGGAATTTACTGGGACAGACATATCTGCTGTTGTAAATTGATACACGGTTTTAATAGCTCACTATATAATTAAATATCCTTTGAATTTATCTGTAATTGATACTCTCCACGACTCCAACAAAAAATTGATAACTGCAGCAGAAATGAGTCAAATATGTGTTTGTTACAATTGGTTCAACCCTTTCCCCGATTTCAATCTCGTAAAATATAAACCATCTATTGATGTTATATGCTGGGGGTCTGCAGAATATGCTCCACCTTTAGGAATTCTTTGGGTTAATATTTGTGCCAAATATGACAATCCCAGAGTATGTGTATTTTCGAAATTTAAATACGCAAGTCATCGTCCGAATAAATATTTTAATTTTACAGAAGCTGCTCCAATATGAATAAAAGAAGATAAACAATAAACTAGAAGAACTCAAAAAAATATACCCCTTTATTTATTTATTATATTCGGGTAAAATTAATAGGNAAGCTGCTCCAATATGAATAAAAGAAGATAAACAATAAACTAGAAGAACTCAAAAAAATATACCCCTTTATTTATGTATTATATTCGGGTAAAATTAATAGGCGAAAAGAACCCCATATAAATCATTTTCTGAAAAATAAAAGGGAATACTACGAGCATTTTACTAAACAACCTTATACAGGCCAAAATTATGTATATCCGCTCCGCATTAAAATGGAGGTGTATCCACATGACACAGACTTGAAAGATATTGTACGCATTAAAGATTACCTTTTTTTTTCATAAAACTAATTTTGTAGAAAAAGATAAATCAAATTTGGACCTTTTTGATGTAGTAGTAAGTTATATTGTACTCGAAGGCACTCAATAACAGTAAGAAACGACAGCCGAAATATTAGCAGTTGCTGAAAAGAGTAATACTTTTTTAAACAACTTAAATGAAAATGCAAATATCTCGAAAACTGAAAACACTACAACTGACCAAAACGATAAATATGATGAAAGTACTGGAATTTTTGGAATTAAGAACAGATGATTTACGAAACAACACATTCAATTGGCAAATTTTTTTTAATGTATGGTCACACCGACACTCGTGATGATTGTTTATGAAAATAACACAGGTAACTGTGATAATTAAAATTATACATGTATTGTTGTTTTTAACACATATTGCATTCATGTACACATGTTATTATTGAAATAAAAAAACTTTTTTTTTCTTTCGCTGTATATATATACTGTGTTGTATTCAAAGTATTGTAAAAAACTTGTAATGGGTGAAAGTAAAGAAGCACACCTAAGCACTCCAGAAGGCTACAAAAATAAACATCACCATTATCACAGAGTCGACTGAGATAACTTATACTAAATTCAATGTCGAAAATAATGATAACAAATCAAGAGTCTTTTTTATCGATAAACTGACAAAAAATGTTTATTGCATAAAAATGGCGAATATTTCTGCACATACATCAAGAAAGGTATAAATAATACGAAAAAGGTTTATGTAAACACTGTTTGTGAACTTTTCGAACTAGCCAAGATTCGACAACTTTACCATACAAAATACTCACCCATACTACTCCATGATTTGATGATTCTATCTAATCAGGGTGAAGAACAACCACCAATTAAAAAGGGATCTCAATTTAATTATTATAAATTTTTATAAAAAGTTGACATTTGTATAAAAATTGACATTACTAATAAAATATCACATATAAATAATAAATGTATTGTCTTATTATTGAAGTATACAGTTATTCCCGATATTAATATCGATAATGTGAGTAAGTACAGTCCTTTATCAATCATGTTTATGCGAGAGTTCATTTTGGATGTGTAGAGTATAAAGTCCAAAACCTGGTCTGGATCTTGTGCGCTGAATGTTTTCATTTGATTTGACAATTCTGTATCATTATTGTCACTCGCATCATTCCAATCAATGAGAGATCCATTCGAGTTGACTGTGAGCGCCAGTAGATATTGTAAATGAAATTGCAATAACGTTTTCAAATCATAATCTTTTACTACTTTGGAAGGAAGAATGCCCTTGGCCGGAGGTAGGATAAATATGGCATCTTTTTTTACAAAGGCCGCTAACATAGCAGGATGCTGGTCGACACCATCATGGATAACCGTGGATTGGACGGAAATATTATTCGCTAAATCGACAATACCTTCATGCGCATTTTTCCACATCATCACAAACATGATTGGTGTATATTCCATAGTTCGAAACCCCCAAAGCTTTCGTTTCAATTCCAATTCCAATTTTGATATACCATCTACATAATTTTGACCTTGTATATTTGCCATATTGAGTGGATCAAATATCACTCAATAGCACATCGGCAATTGCAGCCATGATTAATATGACAGTTATTACAGGTAATACAGAAAGAGTAAATGCAGCCACTGTTCTAATCGCAAAGACCACCATTTTCAAAGCCATCGATATCACCGCTCTCGAAACGAAGTCGATCATCAGGCCTCTGAATAAATAAATACCCAACTGACGATTCAAGATATTTGCACCCAATTCGATCATTGTAGGTCCAATGCGTTTAACTAGGTTCTTGAGAACTATACGCAGCCCGATATCACCGAATAATTGCAGTAGAAACTCGTGATTAGCTGACCCTAGGATACAAGAGGCTATAATGTCACCAACTGTATCTAAAATGGACTTGGTGTTAAATAATTCATCGGGCTGTTCTATCGGAAAGTTACTCTTTAAACCAAGTATTTCATATTCGTCAACTTGGCGTTTGCTACTCTTCGTATATTTCAAGTTAAATGGCACGGAATCGGCCTGTGGCCTGTTTCGGACCCAATCATCGTTACTAGAAACGATGGATTCAACATCGTGGGTGAATATCAAGGGTTCCACAAGTCTACAATCTCCACCGTATTCCGTGGTCCAAAACAAATGTCTCGGAGTCAATTGTGTAATGCCTTAATCACTGAGTTTTATGTCTGGATTTATGCAAAAGGCTTCGTGATTGACAAAGTTATACCATTCTACGACATAGTCGGGCATTTTCCCTTTAGTTGGCAGTTGTGGGTCTTTGACTTCATACTGATTTGTATCATGAGCTTATTCGACAATGCAATATTCGATAAGATTGTATAAGTAATTCCCGATGAAAAAACCTATAATTTTATTATCTAAACGGTCAATGCAGTCATTATCTTTAAGAGACATAATGAAATTGTCGCAATAATACGAGTTTAAATGAAAATGTATTGTTTCATCCCCGTTCCCCGACACATAAGGTGAGGTATCGATGTCGAAACCCATTCCTATCGTATTTACATGTGGAACAATTGTGCATTATTGCACGCGCCAATAATCGTCTATTCCCAGTATATAGGCTTCCTGATGGACCAGCAGACATGCATCGCAACGGTCACTCCAATATTTATTTGATCTGTGATATTTTGATTCGTGACTATTGGTTGGAAAACAGGCTCCTTGACAAGCGATCACATCTGAATTACCACTCTTAAATATTTTTGGAACATCTCGAGGGGTGCACATCTTTCCTCGTGTATAATGCATATTGCATCGAGAAGCATCACAGAATCGTTTTCCACCCTTCAGATGTACCTGATAGCAATAATAGAAAAATTTTGAATTAGCTCTTTTTAATGTTACATATTGGTGAATTTATACATATACATGAGAAAAAATGTGTGGTACCAGTAGTAAGTATTCGTTATAATCAATATTTTTTGTATTTGAAAAACATTTTTCAAAGCATTTGAATAATCGATGTTTGTAGGTCCGGTGAAGACGGACATGTTATTTATTTTTTGAAAAAAAATATATATAAGTAAATAACAACAGGCTTTAAAAAATGCAGCAAGGACAGGAACAAGGACAAACTCAGGGCAAATCGAATATATTTTCAAATATCAACACGCAGTCATCTAACCATACCATTAACCTCAACCAACAAAATTGAATTAATTCATATTATCCACTCTTTTATGTTCATCAAAAAATTAACCTAAGTAATGCATGTAACAGTTCGGTAGACATGGAATTGACCCCTATTCGTTTCTTGAACAACGAACGATGTGGCGCAAACACACCTGCAAGTGAACAGTTGCTGATTGGTGGACTATTAGAAACTCACAAGTCAGATTCGTGAAATGTCGACTATAATTTGTTTAGAAAATACCACAGGGCGATTTTATGTCCCATCTCGAAGACGAGCATCTCAGTTGGCCAATGTCCCTTGTATCCCATCCATGTCGGGCAACCACTCAAGAGTTCAACGAAAACATTCATGAATTTATTCTCCAACAACAACCGCAAATTTAGTGATTCTTCAAAATTAGCCACTTTATTCGAATAATCCACATATCCCGAAAATATGTCTAGTACTGATAAACTCACACATTTTTTTTACCAAACATATAATTGATCATGGACTAATTTGGGCATCTGTTTTGGATCTAGCATGTATCGAAAAATTAAGGTGAATATGTTTTTCGACCAGGAATATATAACAAATAGTTTATCAAGAACCGAAGTCACATAGGATGATGGTAAAAAAATTATATAATATGTGGTTCCTTTAGTGTCGTTTCCCATCTTTAACATTTTAACAGTTTAAACTATCTTCCTCCATGCGATATTAATGTCAATGCATTAGGATATGTTGCAAACATAGAAATGTTCAACTCAAACTTAGTTTATGGTACCGGACTTGGGCTAAAGCACGATTTAAGCAATGTGGAACATATCGAATTAGATAAAAAATACCCAAAAGATATCCAAGCCATCGCTAATTCGAAACCACTTCATCAAAACATTGATGTTTTGCGTTTGAACTATATGGGTGTGGAGGGATTAAAAATTCCAATCGTTAAACGAAAAATAAACCAGTGTTCTGAATACATTCCAACACTTTTGTAATTTTGTTAAAAAAAAAACAAGAAAACCTTTTTTTAAACACAATTAAATTTTTTTTCCAGATTACAATTTGGAATATGAAATGAGCTCATCTAGTTTCTTCATACTGGTAGATGTTCAATCTTTATCATAAAATCAAATTTAGCATTAGTAGAAACATCTTCTGTGGTGGTAAATTCCCATAAAACCAATACTTTAACAATCAGATGCAATGTTTTTCAACACCGCTGTCGACGATTTGCCACAAAATACATTTAGAATTTTTTTTCTCGAGTAATGGGTAGTTCCTTCAACTGCATAATCGGTGAGCGGCCGATTACCGAGGACACTTCCGCTCATAACTAACCTTACCCAAGCTAAGTCGGCCGCGTTCCTAATTTATATGCATTTGGAGTAGACTCCAATGGCGCTTTCACGGATCACTAACCTTACCCAAGGTAAGTCGGTCTCTCACATCCCTCTGTCGTGATGAGCCTCTCACTTCCCATTGTCACGACGGGTGTGTGGGATACCGCGCGTTTTCCAGTTAGGAATGACAATAAACATTAACGGCCTGGAGACAAAGGAGGGATTGCAGTTTTGCAGACAAAGTGGTACTTAGTGATGACACACTAGCCTCCCTTTTGTACCACTAGCTCGCTTATAAAAAGGAAGTGTTTAGTAACTATGTAAGCTGTAGTCAAGTATAACGAAAACACCAGCTACAATACTCCGATTAACAGGTAAGAAAAAAATCTATATATTATTAATTTTCGATAGAACCTCAAGAGCAGCCACATACTTTTAAAATAAAACAAATAGAAACATCTTAAAAAAAATTTTAAGACATTTGAATGTTTGCATACACATTTGATACAACACATGTTTTTTTTTTTCATTAATTCGAGAAAAAAAGGGACTTTTTATAGAGTCCATTGAAATATTCCTTGAAGGTGTTGAAAGATGTATTCTTGAATGTTGATTCACTTAGTGGTAAAAACTCGTGTTTG
The DNA here is from genome assembly GCA_002778355.1 of Clitarchus hookeri. NCBI lineage: Eukaryota > Metazoa > Arthropoda > Insecta > Phasmatodea > Phasmatidae > Clitarchus > Clitarchus hookeri. The sequence continues at coordinate 2,121,004 of NQII01000040.1, forward strand.
AGTTCACCAACAATGTACGATTTGTTTCTTTCTAAATTTTCTGATAATATCTTGTAAAGTTANAACAATGTACGATTTGTTTCTTTCTAAATTTTCTGATAATATCTTGTAAAGTTAATAATCTTTTTTTTTTTATTATTGCATGTTTCGAAAGCTGCTTTCATGAACACATCGAATGGAGATTGGGAAGGTGGAACTAATTTAATATGTTTAATAAATGAGTGTGNGTCCATTGAAATATTCCTTGAAGGTGTTGAAAGATGTATTCTTGAATGTTGATTCACTTAGTGGTAAAAACTCGTGTTTGAGTTCACCAACAATGTACGATTTGTTTCTTTCTAAATTTTCTGATAATATCTTGTAAAGTTAATAGTCTTTTTTTTTATTATTGCATGTTTCGAAAGCTGCTTTCATGAACACATTGAATGGAGATTGGGAAGGTGGAACTAATTTAATATGTTTAATAAATGAGTGTGTGCTGAGTATGGGCTGTGCTTCAATGGATCCATTCATCCACATTTGAACGAGGGTGTATGCAGTTAGGAGATAATGTTGCTCGAGTATGTGACCGAATTGTGTTCTATTTTCTGGTACATCTTCGTATTTCGAATCGAGGATAGACTTTAAAATTTCTATGTACTGATAAGTCACCCCATCGCTAATCATTTCCAGCTCTAGTCGACCGAGCTCGGCGAAATGTATCGCAATCCGTTTTATAGATCCCTTGGTATTAAGTTAACAGGAAGACTCAACCACTCCTTTTTTTGTTTGTGTAATGGTCGTGTGTATTCCGGTTAAAATTTTCACAAATCTAGATATGTAATTTTTTAGTTTTTGTACTAGTTCTTTGGGACCATCATCTGGCTCTATTTGTAGGCCTATGTGAGGACCTGATATTTCTCTAGGTGTATTTGAAGTTAATCTCTGTAAATGAGGTGGTGGTGGGGGAAGAGAAGAGGTATTTAGGGGGTGAGAAGAAGGCTGGGTATTTGTTACAAGTATATCAGAGTCGATGCATGGCAATTCTACAGGTCGAAGTTGTAATGGTGGAAACGAAGATCTTGGTGGTNTAAGATCTTGGTGGTTGGGTCTGTTGTTGCATGATGATCGAAAAGAGTCTTATTTTATAAGTAATGTGTGGAATTGTATTTAAAAAACACAAATGAGTGAAAACATTCGCACTGTCGTAGAAGCAGGGCTGGTTCAGTTTACGTGTGCGCCAAAAATTGCATTTGGCGAACATAGAGATGTGGACAAATTATCTCAAATGTCGAATCGTGCAGAAAAACTGTCATCTTCATTGGAAAAAACACAAATCACTTCACAAAGAGGTGAAGGGCTTTGGAATGATTTGGAAACCATCCTCTTTGGTTTAGGTGAAGAATTTTCGAATCTTTTAACGGAAGGAGAATCTACACTGGCTGAAAATATACACAATTTACAAATTGTGGGTGTATTTGGTACAAAAACTGGTGATTGTTAGATGTGCTCTTTTATCGAAAAATAATCTCGAACATTTAACAGCCCAGTTTGAAAATTTGTTTTTAGGTTATTTTCGGAATCCCAAGAATGCGAGTAGTTTATTTGGAGGAGAAACAAAGTCGGAGATTACATCAGAATTGGACCTGTGGCGAATCGAACCCCAATTTTCTTTCAAGGATGTAAGCGGCTATGATCAGCTTAAAGCCGAGCTCAAAATTTTAATCCATACGCAAGTTTTTAATCCCTGATTTAAATTTATAATGTTTTTTGCCCACCTGGCACAGGTAATAGCACACTGGTCCATGCAATCGCATCCGAATGGAAAGCCAAACTGTATCAACTCAACATTGGGCAGTTGTCCTCACCCACCATCGGTGATACCGAATGCAAATTAGCCAGTTTGTTGCAAATGACAATTGATAACCCTAACTAACACTTTGTGTAATTTTTAGACGAACACGACGAAATAGTTTCGCAAAATTTAACAATTCCACCTCATTTGCGNTTAGCCAGTTTGTTGCAAACGACAATTGATAACCCTAACCAACACTTTGTGTAATTTTTAGACGAACACGACGAAATAGTTTCGCAAAATTTAGCAATTCCACCTCATTTGCAAAGGGTGGCGATTACATTACAGACAGGTTTGTAAGGAGGTGTTCAAATGAAGAATAACGTTTTAATTATAGCAGCAACTAATTTCAAAAAAGCCATACTGCAAACAATCCTTGATCGAACCCATGCCTTTTATTTTATCGACTTACCTTCGGAGGAAGAATGTGGCGGTGCATTAATTGGTATCTTGCAATTGTTTAAGAATCGCCATTTGAAACATTTCGATGAAGATTATCAATGTTGAGTGATTGATAATATTCCCTTACAACCATATCTCACTTTTCGGAACGTTACTGCTATACATGATATTGCAAGATTGGAAAACTTTAAGGATGGGCTGTTCTCGTTCGCGATCATTGATCAATCACTGCTTGTACAAATACCGAGTGAAGACTACGCAAACCAACACATTTCGTATGAAGCAGCATTAAAAGTGCTTGAAAATCCAAACGAATCGACCATATTAACTTTGCGTCTCAAAACGGTACATGAATTGTGTCATAATGGCATCTTGGCAAATGACAAAATATTCTTTAGGCCAAACTTGAATCATTTCATCAAATCAATTACTAATACAAGAACAATGAACGAATAAGATTATAAAATATTTCAAGATGAGAAGTTGTAAAAAAAAATGTATTCATTAAATTAAAAAACGTTAAAAAATATTTATTCATTGGTAATTTATGGTGTAAAGTAAAAAATTTTCAATCAGTGTTTTGTCAAAATCAACTACAGGTAACAACTTATAGTTTGGTAATGTTTCATGCATCTATAGTAGATAATAAAACCCCATATCTGTACAAATACATTTTGGATGTGTATACATCTGTTTTTGGGGTAGTTTCGCCATCTAATTTGGATGTGTATACATCCGTTTTTTGGGATAGATTCGCACGATGGCGGTAATGAGAAATATCGATATGAGTGTTGTTAATTACTTCTGTATGTTTGTTTATGTTTGTATCCAACTGTGAGTGGTGACATATACACAGGTATGCAGCTAGTGCCACGAATATTACTATGCCAGTAAAATAGCTATCCATTTTTTTTATTGTCTTATATTTCTTATTTATTTAATGTTTTTTTATAGTTAGCACATCGTCGCTAATAAATACATAATATACAAAGTTTTGAATACATATTCATATACAAATATCGAAATAAAAAACCAAAGGAGGTGTTTATTATAATTTGCATCATCCCATAATGACAAGATCCCCACTAAAAATTCTTATTTAATGTATATTCACCAACAATCACCCCCTTTTTTTTATTATATAAAAAAATAATTCATATTCAGATATTTTTATTTTATTCATTGGTAGTTTTTTTTCAACAGCTGTATTTCCATTTTATCGAATAAAACTCCATTCTTGTACAACTCTATTGTGGATGTGTATACATCTGTTTTTGGGGTAGTTTTGTCATCTAATTTGGATGTGTATACATCCATTTTTGGGGTAGTTTCGCATGATGGCGGTGATGAGAAATATTTTGGCGATGATATCGGTGGTGAAACATTATGCATTTTACAAAATCCTTTCTCGAAGTGTTCGTTCATGGTTGTATGCGTGTGTCTAATTGCTAGTTTAAGTCTGTCTATGTCTGTCTGAGTCAACTGCAAGTGGTGAATTATACACATATATGCGGCTACTGCTGCGAATATTACTATGCCAATAAAATTATTACACATTTTTTTTAAATTTCTTATACCTCTTATTTATTTAGTGCTTTTTTACCGGTCATGTGTAGTACATAATATACAAAAAATATACAAAGTCTTGACTACATATTCATATACCAATATCGAAATAAAAAAAAAGGATATGTTTATTGTATTTTGCATCACCCCATAGCGACAGGAACCCCATTGAAATTTCTTATTTAATGCATATTCACCACTCTCCCCTCCCCTTTTTTTTTACATCAACTGAGTTAGTAACTTGCTGCTGGAGAGCTTTGTTGATTTCTTGCAGTAGATGTTGCAGTTAATGATGTGCCACTAGAACCGAAATGAGGGGCCATGAAACTCTTAAGTTTGACTTTAAATTTCCTAAAACATGGACCAGAACGCCTAATATTAAAATGGTGCCGATACAGGTCCACAAGTATATTTAGTTTTTATTATTCATTCACTTATATATTATTGTGTATTGAAAGGTACTCTAGTGAATCACATATAGTCAGTATCATCATAGTCCATCGTCCATTGTTTAGTCGCGCCATTTAACTGATGTATTACAAATGTGATGAGAAAAGGAAATCGATAAACTTTACATAAATTCGAGTATTGAAAAGTGCGAGAGACAGGTAAGTGAAATATGTTTGAAATTAATTTTTTTAGTTAGTTCGGACGAAAAAGGAAAATTTTCATTCAAATAGTCGACATAAAAAGTTATTTCTTTATACATGAAGTCGTAACCAAATTATTTAATGAAAAGTGGATTCAAATCAGTCAGTATAAAATATGCTTTAATGGTTTTCAGTGAAAATTCAGCCACATTGTCATTTTATTTTACACCAACATATTAATTATCCACTTCGTTTGCCAAGTACCTTTTTTTGCGATGAAAGCCAATTTATGTATCGAGTAGAATTTTTGAAGTTGTTTCATATCGATTACGATTTGCCGAAGTAGTCTGGGCAAATGAGCAATTTCGTACTGAAGTATATTTGCATCCATCGTCTTATTTCATGTGTGATTAATCTTCACATTTATAAACTTCGCATTTAATGTCACGTATGAAACCGATGAAAAGTATTTTCCCTCGGAATAAATTCCGTTCATAATTTTCGCATCAATTCCAAATTTTTGCCTGATCATTGTGCCATCAAATTCTAAAATTGATAGAGGAGTGTCGGATTTTACACAAATCGATACCTTATCCGCATTTACATCTTCTAGAAATAATTTATCATTTTCGAAATATAAACCATGGTAATAGGTTTTGATTAAATTTTCCGAGATACTCTGTATATAATTGAAATCATCATGGACAGTGCTGAAGGCCACCATATCATTAATGTTTGGTGTACACTGCAATGAATCGAAAATTTCATTATCCTCTGCTCGAGTTATTTTGGATAATTCGGTTGTACCTACATGCACAGACGAACAATTTTGTTCTAATTGGTACTTTTTCATCGCATTAAATGAATTATTAGGAGATATGAGGCACTTGCCAAAATTCACGGAAACTTTTATGGGCTCGCGATTATTCCTTGATGTCGACTGTACCTTATGGGTGAACGTGTAACCAGAGTCGTTCACTAAAATTAATTCAGTTACCTTTAGTTGAAATTATCTTCTTACTCAGGAATTATACATGCCAATGACGGAGTCTAAATGGGCGATACATGAAAAAGCATTTTGGGGTTTGAAGGTTGTCATGGTTTGACTTGTGGTTGCCAAAGTTACTAATTTATTATTTATACTAATGACACCTGGATAGTCTGTGCAAAATTCTTCGCGAATTTTTGTATCGGAATTAGCGTACATGAACATGCGGGCCATGACCCAAAATTGACCCCATTTATTATATGTTTGGTCGGATTCGTAAAAGCAGAGTTTGGAACACTGGCCATTGAATTGTAACATCAACTTTTCTGTCTTGGCCATTACTGCTTTTATCGAATCAATTACAAAGAAACCATAATCGCCTTTATCTTGGCATACTAAACTAGGCGTCCTTGTAAACATTGTTGGCCCCATGTAATGGGATTGTCGGATGTTCTAATATCCTTTTCACTTTATCAACCAAAGCCTTCGAATCGATATGAAAAAATTCCTGCAAAGCGACAAAGTCCTGTGCCGAAGAATATAAATAACCATATGCTCTGAGAGTATCGTAAAACACGTATCCTCCATCAGGATACAACCCTTCACTGGAAGTAACAGTTGGGAATTTCAATTGCGATATTACATGTTGCATCGATTCGGTGTTAATTTCATCTTTCAAGTTATTCATCAAAAGATGGCCTCCCACAAAAGGTATTGCCATCATTACTGCATTTGGCCCCAATCTAGTCCATCCCATACTTTTTGTAGGTGTAGGCAAATAATTTTTGATCACACTAACCAATTGATTTTGTAAAGTTTCATCAATCTTTTCAAATAAATATGCGTAAATAAAATTTGAAAAGACAAGGAACCGTGGAAAAGAAATGGAAAACTGATACCAATTTAAACCCCAAGGCCGGGTATAGTCGGTTGGTGGTATAGGTAATCTATTGTAAATAGTTTGTATGGCANTCGAGCGTTCGTTCATTGAACTAATCATCATTTTTTTCTAATACTTCAATCATTTTTCCAAACTGTTCGGTGTCTTGCAACCAATTGTATTCAGGCACAACAATATATTTAAATGTTTTCAATACGAGATCATTACTGTCGTAATTTTCTGTTGACAAATACAGTTTATGATAATGTTGAATTATCTTATCGAAACGAACAATGTCAGTTTCTATTGTATTAATTTGGACTATTACATTTATTACACATTGCAATAGTAAAGTTATAAGGCCAACTTAAAAATATTCCCAAATTTATAAATACAGGAGTACCGATTTTTTTGTGAAATTTTAAAAAATTATGAGCGGTTATGATACATGTCTTATTTATTTAACAGTATTTTTTCAATAATACTTACTGGATTGGCATTTGGTTTTTCGCGAAATTTACAAAATACGATTTTGTTACTATATACTTTAAATTCCAAAATAAAAAACGAATCAANTATCGTATCGAAACGAACAATGTCAGTTTCTATTGTATTAATTTGGACTATTACATTTATTACACATTACAATAGTAAAGTTATAAGGCCATCTTAAAAATATTCCCAAATTTATAAATACAGGAGTACCGATTTATTTGTGAAATTTTAAAAATAATGAGCTGTTATGATACATGTCTTATTTATTTAACAGTATTTTTTCAATAATACTTACTGGATTGGCATTTGGTTTTTCGCGAAATTTACAAAATACGATTTTGTTAGTATATACTTTAAATTCCAAAATAAAAAACGAATCAATCATAATATCCTCATAGGCTTCAAGTTTATTTATTTTGGGAAATATTTCGTTTAATATACCTTCGTTAATTACAATCGAATAATGAGGAAACCACTCGTCAAATATATGCCCATCTTCAGTTTCCAAAACTTTTGGCACAAAATGTTTATATGCGGTATAACGAGCGAGATATTTCACGGTCATATTGACTAATGGTAACCCTTGATTTATTTTCAATTTGGGAATTTTTTTGTTCTTTAAATACTTGAAAAAGGTGATCCAATCAAATTTCAAATCTATTGTTTTTTGGCATTTTACTTTAACGATTTTGTCTTTATGAAAATGCAACCAGCCGTCAGTAGGAAGCAAAATTGACACGAGAGAACATCCCGATATATGGAATATTTTTGCATACAACTTATCCTCATTCAAACAGAACAATCCAGTTGAGTGATCAAACCGACCACGTTTTTCTCAGAGGAATGTTATAAACCGGATTGCTTTAAAAATATCGATTTTGAAGATTGTGGAAATTTGTTTTTGGTGATTTAACAATGCTTGTTTCATATCTACCATCGAAACATCTGTTTTACCCCTACACATCGATGAGAACAAAGATCTTGTCTTTAAATTCCTCGACAAAGATGATGTAATAACCCGTCAGTTTGAAATTATGCACTTTAACTGCGGGCGAAAACGGTACCAAAAGTATATCTGGTGTGAGGAAAGCAACTTTATGTTCACCATGTAATTTATTGGCATAATATTCTGGAGGTTCGTTTACAGCAACACCTTCGATAAAAGGCCGGGTTTCCACATCATCGGGCCAATTTCCATTAATAAAATCAGTTGTTTTTCTGTATTCACCACAATAGTCGTAAATCAAATCGTCAAATANTACCATGTAATTTATTGGCATAATATTCTGGAGGTTCGTTTACAGCAACACCTTCGATAAAAGGCCGGGTTTCCACATGATCGGGCCAATTTCCATTAATAAAATCAGTTGTTTTTCTGTATTCACCACAATAGTCGTAAATCAAATCGTCAAATAACAGTTTGGGAAGAGTGTGTATGAATGTTTCGATTGAATCATGTGATTTATTTTCTATTGCAACTCGATATGTGTTTAAGATAGACCTTTCATTAAATATACAATCAGTATGTTATTCGATTTCCTGTCTCGTTATTTGTGTAGAGGTAACGAACGATTCGAGATGTTTGTTCTAGAGTGACCAACCGTAAATCACAAGGGTTAAGTTCCATTTCAGCGGCCTCACTCCATCCTATAGGAATGGTACCCGATTAGTTTAAACTTCGGACTTGGATTTCAGCCGATTGAGGAATTTGATAATAATTTCGCAAATACATCTCATCATTACAGTTTGATGATGGTGATGATGACACGCTATACAAAATCTTTACGAGTGTAGGTTCGGTATTTTCGATAAACTGATGAAATCTATCTAAAGTTATAAGATACACTACCGAAAATTCAATTTCGTGATTAACATTTCGAGGATATTTGGAAATCCATTCAAGAAAAATTTCTGACTGGTGTTGTGTGCAGTTTCGCATTTCATACCAAAGGCAATGATTTTTTGTGATTTAAATAAACCAATACGCGATCTCATATATGGAAATACAAATGAAAAAAAAAAGAAAAAAGTTGGCTTCATTAACGATGTTTTCACACCATAAGGGGGGGGGGAATATGGCAGGGTCCCCTCACACCCGTCGCAATAGTGGGAAATGAAAGACTCGTCACAGGTTTAGATTTTTTGTCAAATTTTTTTTTACTTCTTTTTTTACACACACACACACACACACACACACACCCCTCCTTTTTTCTCTTTTTTCCCAATGCTTTGTTGTATATTCGACTGGTAAAAATAAGTGAATATATATGAGTTGCCACAAATAAGATGTATTTTTTCAGTGATTTTTTTGATCAGTCTCTTGAATTTATTTTAAGTAAAACATTACATTTTTTAGTGATTGTGATATTTATCCTTGTTATTATTGGTTTGTATTGGCAATTTCTAAATACTTTACCTTCAACCGCCACAAATTTTAAACGATATCGTTCGAATTTCAGAATACCGGTTTTTTATATTTTGGAGTTGGAAAATAAAAATGATGAATGCACGAGTATTAATTTATTCGAGTGTGATTCGAAATCACCTATTGCTTGTTTGAATTGCAAAGACCCTAGATCCACATGTCATCATTTCGATACTGATGTTGATTATATGGATTCCAAAACAGGCCATATTAAAATTATTCCTCGTAACAAAGAGCCCAATAAAGGATATTGTTTGTATTTGGAAGATAGAGGCCAACGAACATGCACCGCTAAGAATGGTGGCCAATGGATACTTTCTTCAGAGGGTAATGATAAATACNTTCAGAGGGTAATGATAGATACTTGTGGATTTGCAGTTGTCAATCCCTGAAATTTTTAATTCTGCAAATCTTTATGCTGATTGCAGGATATTTTCTGGTTGCCCATTCAATTCACATAGTACTAATGCCAATAATACAACCGAGTGGAATTCGTTTGATGAAATTACCTGTGAATGCGACCCCCCGCATCAGTTTAAACCTTTCTCTAAAGGAGGCCCGTTATGTACTTTACCATCGTATTTCGAGGCCAACTATGATGATGATCTAATCGACTTTGTACCAATTAGACATGATTATTTGGATTCAAAATTTGTATCTCTGTTCNTTTGATGAAATTACCTGAGAATGCGACCCCCCACATCAGTTTAAAACTTTCTCTAAAGGAAGCCCTTTATGCACTTTACCATCGCATTTCGAGGCCAACTATGATGATGATCTAATCGACTTTGTACCAATTAGACTTTATTATTTGGATTCAAAATTTGTATCTCTGTTCACCGATATTCGACAACGAAAAATACCCGATCCTTGTAAAATCGAGGCTTTGTCTGGTGAAAGGATACTCAGTGACAAGGTCGGTTCGCGAAATTTGAATGGCGCGGTGGAATGTTATTCGTATGACTCGCGGTACATTACAGTCCGTTTTGAGCGTGATTATTTACTCAATAATAATGGCCATTTTCCGAATGGAATCGTTAAGATTTCAAACTCACAATCTTCTCTATTGGTCAGTGAAACACACACCATTAAAGATAATTTACTATATAAACCTTTGATTGGTTATGCTGTCAATGTAGGGGAAATCAATCCATTAATTGATTTACAATTTTTAAGACTTCCCGAGTATCCTTTTTCGATTACACCACGATCCTCATCATCTATGGTATTTTTTACCTTGCTTTTACAAAAGAACCTAATTATCCACCCATCGATAAGTTGCCTGAAATTGTGGTTATACAGCCTATATTCGCGCGCTACGAATATGATGTTATAGTTAATATGGTCATACCTAATATTAAAAAATCACAGTTTGTGTTTTGTGGCATATGACCCTATAAAACTGAAAAAATTCCTAAATGGAGTGAAATTATATCGTGTTAAATTTTATAGATCTCGATTACTTATTTTGGGGACGTTTAGCCAAATTTTATAATAACTGTATTGAATATTTTGATGAAGAACATCTTAACAATAGTAAATTCAAACAGTATTTTATTCCCCCAATGTTGACCCGTTATGATGGCAGCAATCACCTCACATCACAAATGCTTAATCCGAAAACTACAGGAGTATTAATTCATGACCTTGCTAAAAATATCGCTTATCCGATATCTTTGGATGAGAAGCTCGTAAATAAATACCGTACCCTAATTCCCATATTACGACTCAAAGAGTTTCAATTCCAATATATATCTGATACACGCTTCCATTGCAAAGTTGTGTACAATTAGGTAGTAAAATTCGATGAAAAATGTTTCCGGATGTGAATGGACGAAGTAATTTATCAGCTTTGACGGAAAAATCTGATTTTAATCTTTATGATATATCCGCGAACGAAGTCGAATATCGGACGAATTTTTGTTTTTCATAAGCTAACTGTTTCGGCCATGAATGTTGAAAATTCGCTCCTGTAGGNTGGATGAGAAGCTCGTAAATAAATACCGTGCCCTAATTCCCATATTCCGACTCAAAGAGTTTCAATTCCAATATATATCTGATACACGCTTCCATTGCAAAGTTGTGTACAATTAGGTAGTAAAATTCGATGAAAAAATTTTCCGGGATGTGAATGGACGAAGTAATTTATCAGCTTTGACGGAAAAATCTGATTTTAATATTTATGATATATCCGCGAACGAATTCGAATATCGGACGAATTTTTGTTTTTCATAAGCTAACTGTTTCGGCCATGAATGTTGAAAATTCGCTCCTGTAGGTTTTCTTCAACTTACAAAAAAACATATCATCGACCTCCGCAATTACTTTAAAAAACGACAATTGGGAATATGTTCTACCAAAACATTCTTTAAAAATTCATAGACTCATGAAAGAACATAAATATTTACAAAATCACGTCAATTTTAAAAACTGGAAATATCAAAATCCACTTGTGTCAATTTTCTTATAATTCATAACTACATTTTCTAAAAATGAAATCAATTAAATAATCATGTTGTCTGCTTCTCAAGACTATCCCTATGCAAATCAAGTATACACATTGAANATTATTTGCTACAAATAAGTATACTCGAAGTGCTTTGGATTTTCTAATGCCTTGTGTTAGAGAACTGGACGTTGAAAGCAATTGGATATTTATGCAAAAATTTTATTTTACTCAATTTGCATATGTGGTAAATGATAAAATATCAGTTTTTTTTTTTCGAAGATATTTATTTTTGTTCATTGGTAGAGAAAAGACATCCTACCTGATTTGAATCTGAATTACAAAGATTATTTCTGATCGAAATTGAAAACGATAAAGATGATCGTGAAATATCACCTACTGGCAAACAGTTTCTATCTGATTTGATAAAATGTGAATCATTTTGGAAGTATTTTGCATATCCTAAACCTAACCCAAGACAGACTTTAATGCCGCCATTTAGGACGATTGATACTCGAGGTTGGTTTGCGACATATACATCAAATTTTGCGGTGATCGATAATTCATTGATTTATTCACAAAAAATTAAAAAAATTGAAAACTTTATTTTCCATACACTTTTCTCACTATCAGACTATTTGAGTAAATACCAACCCTACTTTCTAATTATTATTTAATGCCCTTTTAGTGATACTCATTTAACAGAAGTTGAACAAGCGGTGTTGACAAAGGGATATCTTCCCGAAAATTTTCCTTTACGAAGATGTATTGTTAATGTACAATTAGGAGCCGAATCACGAAAAAGTGGAACCCTAGTAATTTTCATTACACCAACCCATATATCGTTGTGTTTCGGGCATCCTTCTTCAAAACCCAATTTAGAAGATTTGTTTATTCCACCATTTTTAATTCGAGTNTGGAAATAAAAGAATATTATATATTAATAATAAAACTTTATTGGATTCGCGTGCGGGTTTTGTATTTGCAAATGTAAATTTGGGTTTTTACCATCACAATGACATGGAAAGTGATGTAGATCATGGCCTCGAACATACCATTAACTCGCCTGTTAAATTATGAAAAAATCAATGTGAGGTCAAACAATATTTATGGAATATACTAAACATATATGTAGTAAAAATAAAAGTTTTATTTCATACAAAATTATATAACCTAATCATAGCATCAACACTGACTCCATTCCGAGTTAAAATAGGAATGTTGATTGGCGAAGATTTAAAATCTGAAGATAGGCACGAAATATTATTGCTTTGTATGATAATTACCAAGCCTGGTTCAATCCCTTAATTTCATCACTGGTTCATTTGTCATTATTTGAGCAAAAAAAAAAAACGAAACTCTTATAAATACACCATACATCCTGTAACCATTTCATTTCTTCGACGACTATGCAAGGGAAATTATTTTTTCGTCATTACTTGAGTCAGTTTAACTACTGTGTAGAGTANGTATTTATCTCGTAAACATAATGTGACTTTTTATCCCTGTCTCAAAAATACAATTCTTAAATGCAAATTAATTGGTAGCCATGGCATTTCCTCGTGCTCGCGTTTCAATCACATTTATTTAGATTTGTGTCATTATCATAACTTGAATTATGTAACGTGTATAACTATAGACCATCATCATATCTGCAACATATTTCCCGTGATGTTGGGATCCGATTTGGATGTGAGATTACTCCATCGTTATCGTGGTTATTGTGACTGCATCGAAATGAAATCTGTATTATCCTCACTATCATCATTATGTGAATGCATAATGGAACATGGTTTGGATAAGGTTCGAAAAAGAGGAAATTACCCCAAAAAAATTATTCTACAAATTCCGAAATTCATGGTTATTTCGTCGAAAANTTCGAAAAAGAGAAAATTACCAAAAAAGAATTATTCTACAAATTCCGAAATTCATGGTTATTTCGTCGAAAATGGGCGACTGTGTTGGATTCCCTATATACTGACGAATAATCGCGAATTGCCACACATTCGTGTAAGTCGAACGCGCAGTCATCGCCTTTGTATCAACAAATACAGTTACACCCAAAAGAATAAAGGACATTGTTTCGAGCTGATTTTACCGGTTGGCAAGGAATTATATGCATTTGTTCACCGTAATCCCGAAGGTAAAAATTTTGAAAATGATCTCGATTTGAGTACATTAAATTCTTTCGAAGTCGACGACAAGTACATAATTTATGATCATCAACTTTTTGGGTATGTGTTGAAACAATTTGTAGGCCATATCAGGCCCATTGATAGTTTCTCTAATAAATTAATTTTTTCTCCATCAATGTTACTGATTCGTCTGGTCTTATATGCATTTGATGGTAATGAAGAACAGGCAAAAAAAATTGTCGCGATGGGTAATTGGTGCAAACTTGTTTCCATGACAAATACTTACAAAACGAAAAAAAAAACGAACTTTTCAAACTTGAATCGTAAACCATTAACTCCTCAGATCGGCGATCGAGATTTCTTCGGGCTCGTTGTTAGACCGGTACCTAAGAACATTGACACCTCGACAATACCTACAGATTATTTAGGATTTTTATGTCTTTTTGAAAAGAATGTTGCTATCGATTCATTTAATCGGGTTTACTCCCTAGTCTTGGATGTGATCGTGGCAATGAGCACTGATTATTATAGGATTGATAGGTTGATTTCTAAACTAATCACTAAAAGGTATTGGTTGCCGTTGGATGGATATGATATCATTGCTATGAAAAATAACACATTTACCGGCAATTAGCGCACATTCAACTCAATATTTCCCTTAAAGTATAAATATAATCCTGAAGTGAAATTGGATAAGTTATGCTCAAAGATTAGACATTGGTTCGGTTTCATCGAAGTGCTTGTGTTTGAGGGTTTATTTAACTTGAATCATTTCCAAGGGATGCCGTTCAAGACTTTTATGGATAAATTGACTGGAAAAAGATGCATTAAATCTGCATTCGAGTTAGCGATCGATGGCAATTNACCGGCAATTTGTGCACATTCAACTCAATATTTCCCTTAAAGTATAAATTGAATCCTGAAGTGAAATTGGATAAGCTACGCTCAAAGATTAGACATTGGTTCGGTTTCATCGAAGTGCTTGTGTTTGAGGGTATATTTAACTTGAATCATTTCCAAGGGATGCCATTCAAGACTTTTATGGATAAATTGACTGGAAAAAGATGCATTAAATCTGCATTCGAGTTAGCGATCGATGGCAATTCGGCGCGTTTTTTGACTCTGGATAATTGTTT
>NQII01000040.1:2144796-2171124 GCA_002778355.1 Clitarchus hookeri
GTTGATGATGTTTGGCGAAATTGTTTGCACGTGGCGACGCTTGAACCATTTTTGTTGCTGGAAATTCCACCCTACTTCGTAAGGTTTTTTGTCAGATTCGCCAATAAAGTTCACTTTAATTTTCGAATTTTCTGTATTCTCTGAACTTTCTGCAAAAAATTCATACCAGCAATATGTGTTCGTTTTACAAAGAGTTACAAATTTACGTTTCTCATGTTTGAGTGGATTCAACATAAATAAATCTTTAGCCGATTTAATGGGATCATATTTCGGAATTTTTGCATTCAGTAAAAAATAATACACTAACAATATTACAAGCGACAATACAGCTTGAATAATAAAGCTAATCGAGTAGGAATCCATCAATGTATATCTCTTTAGTATAAATGTAATTACGAATAAAAAAAATTATAATCCCAGCTACTTTTAAAGCCAGTGAATTTGAAATATGCCGGCCAATATGGGTTGTTTCAGCCCAAATTAAATCGTCAAAATGATAATCCACATAATAAGGTAAAAATAATCAAATGTATTTTTATATGTATTTAATAAAACCCTATTTTGTAATTCGGACTCGATTGTTTCCAGTTTAGAAGGTATGTTTATTATCTTACAGAATTCATCCACGTAAATGAACCATGACGAATCTACAGACAAAACCAAGTCTACTAATCTTCTCAAATTATATTTATATTTAAGATACATATCAAATCTTTCCAAATAATCAATTTCCACACAACCTCATTCATGCTTTTATCCAACGTATATAAAACTTGGCCATCAGATGTATATGTTTGTATTTAAGATGTTGTACCATTCAACACATAATTCAAGTGCTCGATATTGAGCGAAGATTTTTTTTTACCAAAAACATCTTATTTTTTTTGTTATCGCACAATGTCGTCAAAAAACCTAACCACGTCCGGTTTGGATGAATGTGCATGGTCTCTGTAAAACCAGACATTTTTGCGTAAACCGAAAGCTGCTTGCTCTACAAGTTCTGTGAAACATTCAACAATAGCCAANTTGGTGGGGGGAAAGGGGATATGTCCTTGCTGCTGAAAATAACTTTTGCAATTTTTTAAGTTGATTGAATGCAAACATCTCACGTTGGTTCAATTCTAATTGCTTATACCTACATTCAAGTTGTTGTAATATAATATACAATGTAATATTAAAAGTTTTTATATTCTTAAGATGGCAATACTCAAACAAATTCTTAGCTATCAAGCTACTGTTGTTGTGTCATGGTGCTATGTGCCTTGTTGAAATTATATTGTTCTTTCTTAAAACTAATAAATAGTATATTCAAATTATCCGGAGTATTTCTTTATAAAATCTACAGGTTATGGGCCCAGACACCTAATCTTGTATGGTTGAAGTAAAATAGTGCATGTAAATACTGCAACAACAGTTGTTTAATATCGTCGACGTAAGTAGTGTCGTTTGAGNATAAGGAATGTCGTTTGATGTTAGTACGACCAAGCGGTGGCGTGGCGAGAAGGAAAACTTGTTCAGAACGGACAATGAAGGAAGGGTTCTTGCAGGAAGGAAGAGCAAGATGGATGGCATGGCACATCAAAGTACAGTTATTAAACTGGAAGGTGCCAAGAACTGGAACATCTGGAAATTCCAAACGTCAGTTTTACTGCGAGGTCAAGGTTTATATGATGTGGTCGAAGGTCGCACCTTGAAGCCAGAAGTTGTTACGGAGAGATCAGCCTGGGAAAGTATGGATGCGAAGGCTCAGACCTTACTGGTCACGAGAATGTCAGAAGACGTGATGCTGCACATTATCACATGCACTACTGCTGCGGAGATGTGGCGAAAATTACTAAGTGTATATGAACAGAGAAGTGAAACAAATATTCACATAATACAACAGCGATTCTTTCAATATAAGTATGAAGAAGGTACAGAAATGTCTGTTTTCCTGTCGAAAATTCAAGAAATGCAGAATCAGTTAAAACAGATGGGTGAAGAAATCTCGGATAAATTGGTCATAACAAAAGTACTAATGTCACTGCCTGATGGCTATAAACATTTTGTATCAGTTTGCGAGTCGGCACCGGGTGATAAAAAAACTTATGAAAAACCTGGTGGCTAGATTATTAGTCGAGGAAGAAAGATTACATGAGAAAGGAGGAGCAGCGCAGTCTTCAGCTTTCGTCGCTAAAAAAACGGACAAGAGAAATATTAAATGTTTCAAGTGCAATAAGTTTGGACATTATGCAAGTGAATGCAGAAGTAATAATAATTCAATGGAAAATCGAGACAGTCAGAATAACCGGTCGGACAATAAATGTTTTATTGTAATAAATCCGGCCATAACAAGAATCAGTGCCGCTTCAAGAAAAATAAGGATAGTAACGCGTTTGTGGTGTCAAACTTGTTCTAAAAACAATATCAAGAAACAGAGTGGTTAATTGATTCCGGCGCATGTGAACATATGTGTTGCAAACGTGAGTTGTTTACCTCATTCACGAGTCTATCAAATAAATTCGTAATCTTGGGTGACGGAACGCAAATTAGTGCACAGGAGTGCGGACAGATGGCGGCACAAGTCTCAAATGGCAAAGAATGGATTGACACAACCATAGACAACGTGTTGTATGTGCCTGATTTAAAAACAAATTTATTCTCAGTGCAATGTGTCACTGCAAGAGGTTATGTCATGATGACAGCTGAAAACTTACGCAAATTTTACAAGAAAAATAAGTTCTTGGCAATCGCGGAACGAGCTGGAAATATGTATTACCTGAACTTTCACTATAAATGTGGGGTAGCAAGTACTGCACAAGTCAAGTCGGACATAAATGAGTGGCATGAAAAACTTCTTCATCAAAACATGATGTACATGAAAAATGTTCTGAAAAACAATGATGTTAATGTAAATGATAGCTGTGTTGGGAAATGCGAAAGTTGTTTAGAAGGGAAAATTCATTGTTTACCTTTTTCTAACAGCGATAGTAAAACAACGAGAACATGTGAGTTGATACATGCCGATACCTGTGGCCCCATGGAGGGGACATCTGTGGGAGGTTCGAGGAATTTTGTGGTGCTTAAAGATGACTATTCAAAATATAGAAGCGTTTACTTCGTCAAAGGAAAACATGAAGTGAAAAAATGCATCAAGAAATTTATAAACAGAGGGGAAAATGTAACTGGTAATAAAGTGAAGTATTTCAGAAGCGACAATGGACTCGAGTTTGTAAATAAGGAGGTGGAAGGATTGTTTCTCAACCGGGGAATAATACATCAACGCACAGCCCCTTACACACCTGAACAAAACGGCAAGGCAGAGAGAGAAAATAGAATGCATATTGAATATGCTAGAACCATGCTATGCGCTAAAAATCTGCCTAAGTCATTGTGGGGGGAAAGAAATTGACACGGCAGCGTATGTGTTAAATAGAACTGGGAAAAGCACTGAAGTTGATAAAACTCCATACGAACTGTGGACAAAGAAAACTTTTGATATTCAAACATTACAAATATTCGGTTCACCTGTGGTTGTCCATGTCCCTCAAGAAAAAAGAAAAAGTGGGACCCTAAAGGAGAAAAAGGAATAGTAGTTGGTTATAGAGAAGATGTAAAAGGGTACAGAATATTTTTCCCACCAAGGAACACTGTACAAGTAAAACGGGACATTGTGTGTATAGAGCAAGAAAAGACACAAGAAAAACAGCAGTTGGTAATGTGTGAAGTGGAAAATTAGGTGTCAGAAGAAACCATAAGCATACCAGATACAAATGGGAGGGATGTTGATGAAGAACTGAGCTGTGAACAAGAACGGAGACCGTCAGAAAGTCAAGTCGAGACCGAAGGTAGTGATTATGAACCATGTTACAGTGGTAAAGAAACAGAAACTGAAGTCACCATCTCCTCAGAAGCTGACGATGCACTACAAAGTTCACCAGATACTCACCAAGATCAGCGGAGAAGCAAACGAGCGAGAAACCAAACGTCGTTCTACAAGTGTAACAATATTTATTCGATGGATGAGGAGCCAAAGACGTACGAAGAGGCAATGAGAAGAGAAGATGCAAGTAAGTGGAAAGAAGCTATAAGTAGGGAATTACAGACTCTAAATGAAAACAATACATGGGAGGTGTGCGATACTTCTGTAAATGAAAAGACTGTAAGCAGTAAGTGGGTTTTTAAGATAAAGAAAACTGGTAATGATATACAGTATAAAGCTAGGTTGGTAGCTAGGGGTTTTGAACAAAATGATGACTTGAATTTAAATGAGATTTATGCACCTGTGGCTAAATTGTCAACTTTCAGATTATTCACAGCCATAGCAACCGAGCGTAACTTACCTATTTACCAAATGGATGTAACTGGGGCGTTTTTATACGGGGAAATTGATGAAGAAATTTTTATTCATTTACCAGATGGGGCATATTTTGATGATAAAAATATTGTCAAGTTAAACAAATCTTTGTATGGTCTAAAAAAATCACCCAAATATTGGAATGAAAAGTTCAACTCAGTTTTAACTAGAGGAGGCTTTGTGAGGTCACAGTGTGACTCATGTCTTTATTCAAAGTGCAATGATAAAGATCAAATGTATATTCTAATATACGTTGACGATTTGTTAATTTTTGGCACAAATGAGAACCAAATTTCTGATGTCAAACTAATGTTACAGAAAGAATTTAAAATGAAAGATTTGGGTTTAGTATCTGATTTTCTTGGAATAAATGTCAAACAAAACTTAGAAAGTGGTGTAACCAAATTAAGTCAGAAAAGCTATTTAGAAAATGTATTGAGGAAATTCAAAATGGAAAACTGTAAGCCAATGTCAACCCCCATGGACCAAAATTTTAATGCTAAAATGTTTGAAAATAAGGAGTGCCAAACAGATCAAAATATTGAAAATGTATGTAGACAAATGATAGGATGCTTAATGTATGCTGTCTCAGGCACAAGACCAGATCTGTGTGTAGCTGTTTCTATATTAAGCCGATACCAAAACAATGCAAACGATGTACTGTTAACGGCTTTAAAAAGGGTATTAAGATATGTAAAACATACTATTGATTATAAATTGGTTTATAAATGTAATGATAAATCGCTAGTGGGTTACTGCGATGCTGATTGGGCAGGAGATCTCAGAGATAGAAAATCTACCACTGGCTATTGTTTCATGTATTCAAATTGTTTGATTTCATGGTGTTCGAAGAAGCAATGCTCTGTAAGTCTCTCATCAACTGAGTCTGAATACATAGCAATTAGTATGGCAGCTAGTGAAGCATGTTGGTTACAAAATTTGTTAAATGATTTTAGGGTAAAAATTGTTGACCCGACTACAATTTTTTGTGACAACCAGTCCGCAATATCGGTTGCAAATACAAGTAGTGTCAAGCGGTTAAAACATATCGATATTAGATTTCACTATATTAAAGAATTAATAATAAAAGGTAGAGTGTCTCTGAAATATGTAAAAACTGAAGAACAGTTAGCTGATATGTTTACAAAAGCCCTAAACAAAGAGTTAATTTTTAAATTCACTAATCAGTGTGGAGTAACCATGTAAATCTATTTGTGTAAAACATATGTAAATATTGCATTGAGGGTGGGTGTTGTAATATAATATACAATGCAATACTAAAAGTTTTTATATTCTTAAGATGGCAATCCTGTAAACAAATTCTTAGCTATCAAGCTACCATTGTTGTGTCATGGTGCTATGTGCCTTGTTGAAATTATATTGTTATTTCTTAAAACTAATAAATGGTTTATTCAAGTCATCCTGAGTATTTCTTTATAAAACCTACACAAGTAATCGAATAATTTCCATACGCATGATATTCATTGCGAGAAATGGAGGGAAAAAAATACGATTGTTATTGATAAACATACTCGTTTGGCCAAAATTCGCAACTGCTTTGGCAAACATCAGGTAACATAAGGGGGCTGATACACACATATAAGCCTTTCTTAAAGTTTTGATATTGTTTAATAATCCGAGAAAAACATGCGGAAAAACTTTATCACTGTTATCCGAATATGTCGATGACAACAATTTCGATATTTGTCTATCAATCGATATTACTTCAGACATTCTTTTTTTTTCTAAGTCTTATTATTTTTTTTTATTCAAAGATATGTAAGAGATATGTTTTCTTCCACTTTACAAGTAAGAAGTGATGGTGAAGATTCTAATGTCATTGGCAATTAAAAATATGGCACAAAAAAAGGATTTCGCAGTCAGAGAATTGCTAGTGGAGATGAAGATGATAACCAACTTACAGATAAAAGAAGAAAAAAATGAAAGTTAACAAAGATTCGGCAAGCTCAAGGTATAGTGGTTGTCGATTTAGACCATATTTTAATAGACGAACGCAAAAACGAATTTCACGGATCCTATCATTTCATAGGAACCCTAGCCAAAGACTTTAAAGTGGTATTGTGGACAATGGGTAACAAGGTGCATACAAAAATGTTCATCGACCAGTTTCCACAATCCAATAAATTCAGGAGGGTTTTATATGGGTTACTTAAAAAAACCAAATCTGTATTTATTGTGCACCAACAAATTCCAATAACAATAGGCCCATACATTTTAATAGATGATTCTGTACAATATTTGAATATGGGTGGGTACGACATGCCAATCGGTATAAATAATACTATTATATACCAAACCAGAAAAATAAAAATAAATTAAATTTATTAATTACAACTCATTATTGAACGATTTATATGAACTTGTAGATTAATGGTACACATCTACTTGTTAACTCTTCTGGTTATGTCGGTTTTTTTTTTCATTTTTGTGTAACAGATTCATTAAAAATGCTTCTTGATAAATCGTTAAATCCGAAGAAAGTGTAAAAGTATGTAATAATTTTGTGATCCACTCTGTATTCATCAATGTTTCTATTTGAGTAGCTCATGCACATCCAATATTTTTATACTGGGAATAATTAATTTTTTTTAATTCGAGAGTGGCAATTTTTACTTTCAGGTTTCTGCTAACAGATCATATACATATATGTATATTTCAATATTTCATATTATTTTTTATTTAACATGTTTAAACTTTGTAATAGTAACATTTTTTTCGTATTAGGAGAAACGTAATTGAAAATATCATACTACTACAAATCATTAGAAATATAAATGAATGTGCTATGAAAAATAAAAACACACAAAAGGTAGCTAAAAATAATTAAGTGGTTTCCCAATAGTAACCAACAATTAATTCGCAGTTACTGGTAAATATATTAAAAACTTTATCTTGTTCGAACAATTTTTTAAAATAATGGTATGTGCAAAATTTACAAAATTCTTTAATTTCTACAACAATCCCATACATATCGGTAGAATCGACAAAAATATCCGCAATNAAAGTTCATATTTAAAAAATTTACCGGGCAGTGTTTAACTAATAAAAATTCGGTATTTTTTGTTGATCACTATTGTAAAATCTATATTCGATGGAATTAATCTTTGGTTCAATTTTACTAAATGATTCCGAATCATCCAAAGCAGCCTTAATGGCAATGTCAAAATATTTTTCAGCTATATATTTCATGCTTGAAAAAAAACTAACAATAAATAAAAGCTTTTATGATGCCTTTTTTTTCAACTTGNTAGATTTTGAATCACTCAAATATCAGCTACTCACACAACATGTTTTGTAACTTACAAGGGTTTTAAGACAAAAACAAAGTTGTTCAAAGCTCCACATTTATGGGCTGTATTGGATCACAAAACTAAAAAATCAAATACTTGGCTGACAAAGAACTTTCACGGGTTAGAATGGCGGGATGGAGAAATCCCCTACGAAGAAATATAAATACAAGTAAATATGCTTATAAGAAGATATTACAAGAAATATCCAGTCTTTGTTGCAGGCACCCAACAAAAATGCTGGTTACAAAAACTATGCAGGTATGACCTTTACCTCCAAATTGTGGACGTGCAAAATACATATAAATGCCCAAAATTTCAAAAACTTGTGTCTTTGTATGAAAATGTAGAACATCACTTTTGTTGGAGTAACAAGAATCAATTCACATGTGCACCAAGAAATTCGAGATTATTGCGATGCTGGCTCCTCGGCAACTGAAATTTCAAAAACTTGTGTCTTTGTATGAAAATGTAGAAGATCACTTTTGTTGGAAGATCACTTTTGTTTGAGGAACAACAATCAATTCACCTGTGCACTGAGAAATTCGAGATTACTGCAACACTGGATCCAGAACATCTGAAATCGCAGACGGGTGCTTTATAAAAAAGTTAAAACCTGTACATGTATATATCATAAATGTATACTTTTGAAAATAAATTTTCTTTTATTAATTTGAAATGTAGTAACTGATTACATAAATTTCCCACAGCTATCAAAACAAAACCAGATATAACTCTTAAATTGGTTAAATTATCAGAATAGGCCAGCATTAATCCCAAAATTGTAAAAATAATACTTTAACCTATCAAACAAACTTGTTTTATCTGAATTCTATTATCCCTTCATTACCCACACTTTATCATTGAAAAAAAAAAACATTGTTACCGGACAAGAAATATTTTCAGCTTTCAAAATTAAAAAAAAACTGACTGTTGGATTTTTTATTTAATCAAGCCAAAAGAGAGAATAAAAGCATAGCCTGATTTGAAGGATATTGTACTTCATATTATCCTAAACACAACCCACCAAAGAACAGGCAGCTTTGAAAGTAAACAAATTGAAGTCCCTCACAACTAACTAGGGTCTCGTTTCTAACTGAATTTTCCTTCAAATGTGTTCTAAATTGTAGCTGTTTGAAACATTGTTGCGCAATAATTTTGTTGTCTTAGTGCAAGAAGGTCGCTTAACATCATGAGTGTTTTATTCGTCAGACGACTTTACCGACCCTTAGCATAAGGCTGGTATACAGATTTGTCTTTAAAGTTCTCGAATATTTAGTGTTTAAATTAATATGTATTGCAAGGGGGAGGGGGCAACGACTCGAAATTCCCTCTTTTCCTTTTTTTTATAATTCACATGTAAACACCACATTTTTTTTGCAATAATGAATAAAAATCTTGGATGTTATCTCTCTCTCTCTCTTTTTTCTTGCTTGATAAAGTTATTTTGTTTTGTGTTGCAAATCTCAACTTTTTTTAAAAGTTTCACAAACTTATAGCCATAATATACTACTGTGATAAAACTTTCCTTGTATGTAAATTTAGTAAGTTTAATCATTGATTATACATCCTATATTTGTGGGTTTTTTTTTTGTTTTTTTTAAATATGACCAAAAAGAGCAAATCAAAGGCTGCAGGTTCTGGTTTCAAAGAAGAGGAATTTCCAGTAGAAGAAATCCTTGCCAGACATGTCAAAAATGGTAAACTGGAGTATTATTTGAAGTGGGAAGGAAATCCCATGTTTGATAATTCGTGGGAGATAGAATAAAATTTAGAGTGCCCAGAACTATTATCAGCATTTGAAGAGAAGTATAAGAAGAAGAAGGTGGAGGAGGATTGTGAAGAATGGGGAATTAAGGAGACATCAGTAAATAAAGAAGACTCTACTAAAAAGCAGAAATCAACTTTAATAATTAATATCAAAATATTATGTAGTAGGTGTGAGTAGGTAAGGGAGAACCAATTTGGACCTGAAATGTAAATCTCGTGACTGGAAGAGGAGTCAGGAGCAGGGGGAAGGGAAAATGAAAATTTGCAACACGTACATCAACTCTTCTAGATCTGTTAAAGAGAAGTCTACAGAGTTTTCTCTGCGATTAAAGTCGCCAGGGACTTCAAAACTTTTTGAACTTGGACCTCCATCTTACTGCCAAACAGCAAGCCATTCAAAGTCTTTAAACTAATACAAATAACATGTCATTCAAAAACTTTAAACAATTAATAATCACGAGTTGTTTAATGGCTTATTCATGTTGTTATGGAGACAATATATAATGGCAAGGGAGTACCGATTTGGACCTTCCTATTACTACCAAACAGCAAGCTATTGAAAAACTTTAAACTAATGCAAATATCAAGTCACTTTAAACTGTAAACAATTAATAATTACGAGTTGTGTAATTACTCTTTCATGTTGTTATGGAGATGATATATATTGACAAGGTAGTACAGATTTGGACCCCCCTTCTTACTGTCAAACAGCAAGCCATTCAAAGTCATTAAACTGATGCAAATATCACATCACTTCAAACACTTTAAAATGAAAACAATTAGTAATCATTAAATCTGAAATGACTCTTTTATGTCATTACCAAGACGATATATATTGGCAATGGAGGACCGATTTGGACCTCCCTATTACTACCATACAGCGAAGCTATAGAAAAACACTTTTACTGATGCAAATATCAAGTCACTTTAAACTGTAAACAATTAGTAATCATTAATTGTGAAATGACTCTTTTGTGTTATGGAGACGATATATTAGCAAGGGAGGACCAATTTGGACCTCCCTCTTACTACCAAACAGCAAGCTATAGAAAAACACTTTAAACTGATGCAAATATCAAGTCACTTTAAACTGTAAACAATTAGTAATCATTAATTGTGAAATGACTCTTTTGTGTGGTTATGGAGACGATATATTAGCAAGGGAGGACCAATTTGGACCTCCCTCTTACTACCAAACAGCAAGCTATAGAAAAACACTTTAAACTGATGCGAACATCAAGTCACTTTAAACTGTAAACAATTAGTAATCATTAATTCTGAAATGACTGTTTTGTGGTGTTATGGAGACAATATATATTGGCAAGGGAGGACCGATTTTGACCTCCCTCTTACTGCCAAACAGCAAGCCATTCAAAGTCTTTAAACTTATGCAATATCAAGTCATTTTAACTATAAACAATTAATAATCACTAATTGTGTAATCACTATTTCGTGTTCTTATGGAGACAATATATATTGGCAAAAGAGTACCGATTTGGACCTCCTTCTTACTGCCAAACAGCAAGCCATTCAAATTCTTTAAACTGATGCAAATAAAAAGCTATTAAAAAAATTTAAACTGGAAACAACTAGTAATCATTAATTGTGAAATGACTCTTTCATGTTGTTATGGAGATGATATATATTGGCAAGGGATTACTAATTTGGACCTCCCTCCTACTACCAAACAGCAAGCCATTCAAAGTCTTTAAATTGATGCAGACATCACATCACTTTAGACACTATAAAAATGTTTACTGGAAATTGGTTTTTTTTCCTTCTAGTTTCTCGGGGCCGATCCCATTGCAGAGGGTGACATGTTAAAAATGTCCTCATACTTAATCAATCCTAAATTCAATCACTTAAAGACACGAAAACTAATTCAACTAATTCATTTTAAATATGAAATCCAACAACTGCCATTTTCACATTAAATTGACACAAACAGCTACTCATGTACACTGAAAACCGATGCAAATTACGAATCTCTTTAATGTCTAAACAAATAGTTGTCACAAGATGTGAGATGGATCTTTTGTGTTGTTATAGAGCAGATGTATATCGTCAAAGGAGGTCCAAACTAGACCTCCCTGTTACTATCAAACACAAGGGATTTCAGTTTCGAAAACTCACCACTGCCAGAATGCGCTAGTGAGCAAAACATTCCAAACAATCGAGTCGCCAAAGACTTTAAAACTTTCTGAAACAACTCCCATATACATCTTCTCCATGAGCGCAGGATAAAGCCATCTCACACCTCGTAACTATTAAAAAACATTTCATAATGCACTTCAGATCAGTGTTACTTGTAACAACAGCCGACATCAAATCGAAAGAATAGCAATTGGGAATACCTACATTTTTTTTTTAGTTTCGAAAACTGTCCACAAGAATGTGCTAGTGTGCAAAACATTGCAACCAATCAGAAGGCTTCATTTCTCCTCAACACCAAAATCTGCCTATATAAGTGCGAAATCTGGAAAGAGACTTTAGTCACGAGTCCTGGCTGTCGTGGAGTGAACATCGTGCTGGCGGCAGCGCCGCTCCGGGATCTACCCGTCGATTTGGGACCAGCGAAGGATGCGGACATCTGTCAGCACGAGGCGACTACAGCAGCTAGGGCGCAGCGACTATTCTGCAACTCGTCGCGTCCCCAGGTGGCGGATAGGGGATCTCCAGGCTCTGGAGTGGCTGGGAATATTCTAATACCAGCCCGCGGACCAACTGGCCGGTGCCTCAGCGCCGTCGTCGTGGACATCGGGTACCTGGGTGGCTCAATAGAAGATGGCTCTGGAAAGGATTTGGAATGCGTCGGAACTCCGAAGCTGCTGGCGTCAGTCTCCACGCCGGGCCAGCTGATTCGCCTCCAGACCTGGTAGGTCACAGCTGTCCTGCTGAGCCAGCCTTCGCACGACCGCCGACATATTGAAGGATGTGGAGAGGGGGTGGCTACCCGCGAGATAGTCCTCTCCGCCTTTATCCAGGCTTCGCCTGGGCCAGCTGATTCGCCTCCAGACCTGGTAGGTCACAGTGTCACCGCGGGGCTGGCAACATGCAGGACCACCGACTACTTTGAAGGATGGAGAGGGGGTGGCTACCCGCAAATTCCTCTCCGCCTTCACCCTCGTGGAGCTCCTGGCGTCAGCACGGACGAGGGAAGACGGAGTTGGCTGCCAGAATTGAGCCGTCCAGGTCCCGATGCACACTACGAGAAGCAGGATGGCCCTGCAAATGTAGCTGCTGTGAATATTACTGTGCAGACATATGCGCAGTCATATTGACAGCAGTTATACCCCAAGGGTGCTTGCACCCACAGCCACTTTCTCTTCTAGAGCTAAATTCCCCTTTTTAAAGCATGTTCCCAAACCTGCTGTCTCCTTTTGCATTTTTTAATGCATGAAAGTTTGAAACTTCTTTTCTGTCGAGAGGGTTTTTACCGTGTCTGTGCGGGTTTTTTCCCCTCTCCCTTCTTTAACTATAGCTTTGCTATAAGCCCCCTTAGGGATGTAGTCCATGGCTTAAACTCGGCCATGGCTGCCAAATATCCCTCCTCGCTACGATGCACGCCTCCTTTGCATGAGATTCCCTGCCCTTTAAGCGTATGANCTCGCTACGATGCACGCCTCCTTTGCATGAGATTCCCTGCCCTTTAAGCGTATGAGGCTCAGCCTTGAGACGCATGAATCCCTCGTACCTACCGCGGGCCCAAATAACACGTAGTTTGAAGTAGGTTAGAAAAAAAAAAAAAACGAGACTTTAGTCGATGATGAGCATAACTAGGACAAGCATCTCCTCTCTTTCTTCAATAGGAAAGGGGAAAGAACTAAAAAGAACTAAAAGGTAAGAACTAATAATTATATATATACACTATATATTATAAACATAATTTATATATATTTATTATTAATACTTACCTTTTAGTCCTTTCCCCTTTCCTATTGAAGAGGAGATGAGATACTTGTCCTAGTTATGCTCAGCATCGACTAAAGTCTCCTTCCAGATTTCGCACTTATATAGGCTGATTTTGGTAGTAACTAAAATGAGGGGAAGTGGGAAGGGAGATGTAAATCAAGTGGCTAGAAGAGGAGGGGGGGAGGAGGGTGAAGATGGAATTTTGCAACACAAATATCAACTAATCTAGATCTGTTAAAGATAAGTCTTCAAGTTTGTCTTTACAACTAGAGTCCTGGGTGTGAGGGAAGGGGGTATTGGATATCTCTGATCGGATATCACACTTGAGGCCTGGGCTCGCGCATTCTGGTTGCAAGTTTTCGAAATTCTGAATTGGTTTTGAGATTCCCAATTGTTTTCAATTTTGCATGTGATTATTTTTAAAAAATTCCAACCAACAGGTGTTACAGTGAAAAAAAGTTTAAATGAATATATTTAGACCAGGGGGTATCGATTTGGTCCTCCTTTGTGCTTCTAAAATATTAATATTAAAAAAAACTTCCGAGATTTCTTTTTAATAATGTTTTTGTAAGGTTAGTATTTAAATGAATATATATTGGCAAGGGGGTACCGAATTTGACGTCCTTTGTGCTACCAAAGTATTACACAACAACATAATTTCTTTTTAATAATGTTTTCGAAAGGTTAGTGTTTAAATGAATATATATTGGCAAGGGGGTACCGATTTGGACCTCCTTTATGCTTCCAATGTATTACAAAACAACCTATCCTATTTACAGGGACAAATCCCCCCTCCACCTATCATTAACTAACCTCCAAATTTAACAGCGAAAACAAACTAAAAAGCACAATAGAGAAAAACAATTGTAATTAATATATTTCGGTAACAAGGGGTTACCGAATTGGACCTCCTTTGGGCTTCTAAAGTATTACGCAACAACATGTTCTATTTACAAGGACCCACACCCCCCTCTTTAACTTTCTTCCAAATTTAACTGTGGAAACATTTACTTGTATATATTATGTATATGTCACTGCAAGATGTTTTTTTTAAATTGGGTATAAATACTTTATGTTAGATCCTGATTATTCCTAGAACCAGTAATCTGTTAATAATTTGCACCGCTGATTATTGTGTGGGTTTTATATCATTTAATAAGTAATCTATTTCGTTTTCATTGTTGTTAAGTATTTTTAAAAATGTTAAAGATTTAAAGTTTACAGTTTTTTTTCGAATCTCTGCCCTGTGCAAGTATCGTTAATTTCTGCGATTTGGGTTAAGTTATAAATTTTTTTTCTTTTGGGAGTAGGATTAATAGTTTTATATTATAATTTACCATCATTGTATTATATGGTAAAATTAATAAGTATCTAACTTCTCCTATTTTGGTTCATTTGACTCACCATTGCCCATAAGAAAAATTGTGTATAAATTTGATCAAATCTTGTAACATTTTTTCCCCACTTATAATGTATTCAATTAAAATTACTGAAAATAATCACAGTGCTTTTGTTCGTTCACCAATAGAGGTTTTAGTGTCACAGGTTTTGAATAAAATCGATAAACAACATTGGTTAGTTGATTATTTAAATTATCATAGCACATTTTATACTTGTGGTGAGGCTGTACATCTTAAATACATTTTTGGCTATTATTGCGAGTTTAAAATTAAATTTTGTGGAAAAATATCTTATTTGGTTGATTTTTCAGAACCATTTCTTAGACTGGAAGTATGCCGTTATGGAAAGGTGACTCAATTAATAAACATCCATTTAATTTTTGTGACCAGCTCAACAAATATTTCGATATTTCCTATGAAAGGCCTGGCTATAAAGGGTTTGGCTATCATTTCAGATGCTATCTTTGCAGTCGATAATTTTGGATACAAAAATAATGACTGTGTTTGTATTGAATATTTTTCTTTAACACCATCTGTTCGTATCATTGGCCAATACACGCATATAGATTAATGAATGGTAAAGGCGTTAGGCGGGAAGGGGGGGAGTTGAGGCTCCCTCAGCTTTGCCTCAAGATCTATGAGAGGCAAAGCTGCGAGAGCCTCAACTTTGCCTCAAGATTATCTCGTAATTTTTAATTTTATTATGGCATAATCATGAGGCAAAGTTGAGGGAATGTTGAGTTAGCCTCAAGATTATGCCACTTTTTTGATAGGAATTCTCTCAACTTTGCCTTACGAGTTTTTTCGTTTGTTGTGGTTAACCTTTAAAGTTAAATTAGATTTCAAAAGTTTCTTGAATGAAATATAAAAAAAACAATAGTTGAAACAAAAAATAACCAATATATATAAACCTTGGTTTTTTTTCAGTTTAAATATGGTGACTGTGTTTATAACCAATAAACGTTCCAATTCTCTTGTTGGCTACAGAAGGCTTTGGAATGGTTCCTTTTTTGTAGTTTACTACAGTGTACTGCAAAAAAAATATCCTATTGACTTGGTTCGAGGATAATGACTTGACGAGTGGCGAGGGGGGCCTGACGAATAAGATACCAAGTACTGACTGACGAAACAAGTCCCTATAACATAACACTGTTTGAATTTGCAGTGTAGATGTATATTTCGCCTATATTTTGTAGAATATATATAGTATAGGCTGTTTGCAATACATTTAGAACTTCCCTAATTACCATATCCAAGTTCAAGTCAATGGTTTAGTTTAGCAAGTGTAGTTTTAATTAAATAACTAAAAAAATTCAATTGGATAACGTACAATGGTGTGTGCGGGGTGTAAAATCACCATGTTGAACGCTCGGAAACGGATTTATTTCTCACTGGACGTAAACACATTTCTCATTAAATTTTCTTTTTCAGAAATGGATACATTGAAATAATATTATACATATCAAAAGCTGTAAATTTATTGTGTTTTGTGGGATCGAACATCACAATATTATTTTTTGATGATCATATAAACCTAATATGTGACCTAGTTCATGAATGAGCACATGTTGATAAAAAATGTAAGACCAATTATTATCTTTGTCAAAACATTTACTTTTATGTGGAGGTAAGGATGCGTGTGCACATATTGGACCTTTGACAACAAATGGGGACTCCATCTCCGTGATCGCGACTGGCAAATTTAATGGTGCCAACAGTGGAAAGGTTTTCTTCTGTGTACTTAGAAATTTTAATTTCAAATTGTTTGTTTAAAATTTTTTTAATTGATTGTGTACATATCAAAATAGATTGTTTATTAAGATACGAAGGAATTGTGGAAAACAATATTCTAAATTTAATGGGAAATTCGTTTTCAGTCCTTTTGTAAATTTCTGATATAAAATATCGCAGATTTATGGAAAAATAAATTACAGCTACAAGTAATCAATAATAAAAAATACATTTGAATAGGCATCTTATAGTTTATGAAATTTTGTCACGAAATTAACATGAGTAGTTGGGAAACACGTCGGTAGGTGCGACTGAGATTCAAAAATTCCCAATATCATGTCAGCCCTACATCTGCAATCATTGAGTTTAAAGCTAGATGTTGTCAAGTCTCTTGTGACGATTCCATCTTTACAGGCATATGACGTCTGCTTTCCATCATCGTTCCACATGAGTGGATAAGTTGAGATGCATGCCCATTCAATTTCCAAAGGATCTGAGCTTTTTAATACCCGAATTATTCTGAGTTTGGAATCATGCAATGGAAGGTGTTTTTAATCGTGGGGTACATTTATTTTCCTCACAGTCGAAATTTAATTATGATAAGTTGCATAAAACATGACAATCTGACGAATTAATGCATTGAAATGGCAACAATAGATACTCTTTTATGAAAAATATCCTTGTTTGAAAATTTTTTGAACTTGATTTTATCGCTGTAATTTTCGGAAATCATCTGCTGAGTTGCCTGTATGCAGAGTGCAGCTACTGTAAGGGAAATACAAATACAACAGATAAGAATAAATTGTTTCATTGAACCTTTTTTTTTTTTACTCAAACAAATAATTTTCTGTCAAACCAACGAAATATAACGGACTTTTATCCCTACGAATCCATTCATTAATGTTTTCGCTTTTTTCAAAAGACCTAATTGGTGTGTTAATTTCATTTGAGTCAATTTTCACCACCACCAATTCATAAGGTTCATTAAGATTAGGTTGTATTTCAGTTAAAATTTCATGTAAACCCATATCTAATGGCATTGTAGTCTTTTTTTCAAATTTATCGAATTCAAGTATTGGCTCAGGTGTATAAATTTTCCAAAGCGATTATACTGCCGCTAGTTTTTCTAATTATTCAATTTCAGATTCATTTTCACTTAAATTAATTTCAGCCGGAGGAATTGCTGGTTTATCGAATTCATTTATTTTAAATTCCATTTCGATTTCGGATGACTCCATTTCTACCGGAACGATTATGGTTCCATTGGATTTTACAAGTTCGATATCGGTTTCAGTTTCATTTTCGTGGAAATCGAGATTGGCTGAGATTATGTGTTGTTTGTCGAATTTTAAGACAACCATTTCAGTTTCACTTTCGTTTAATTCGCTTATTTAACAGGGATCGTTTTCGATAATGTGATCTTCACGATGAATAATTACAACTGGACGGAATTCGTTAAGATCCCCCCAATCATTATCAACCTCACATAATATACATGCGTCCTTGGTATCATGATTGTCATATTCACCATCATTCGCTATTTCAGTGAAGTTTGGATCGAGCAAATCCAGCACTTGATCGTTTTCCACATTAAACTCATCCGGAGATTTATCACCACTAGTCTCGTTGATTGTAATGGTATTTTTAGAAAGTTCGAAATAATCGTCGGGGTTGACCGCTTCATCCAACAATCTCAGTTTTTCTGCACCATCAAAAGTTTCAACCATATTCTTTAAACCTTGTATAAACACTTCGAGGATGGATTTGGTAAAGTGATAAACGATAAACACATAAAATGGCGAATTATTTGAAATGTCGTCAATCAGGTCGAAATTTCCTTCACTACAACGACGGTTTATAAATTTTCGCCGAAACAAGGTATATGTCCGTGGGAAACTGTCTAGAAATTGGGCCACTGCCAAAATAAATCTGGTCATTATGAGCGAGCATTTATCTCGATCGTCGAGAACTACTTGGTCTATGATTTTTTGCAAGAGAAAAAGGATAAAGTCTATAGATGAAATCTGATTAATCAACTCTTTCATAATCACATACATTTCATTTCGATTTTTTACATTGAATATAAAAATTTTTCATATATTTTGGTATATATCGAGTTTTAAATATTTCTCCATCTTGTGTATGACGTAGGAGTTTATTATATATTGCAGTAGAGTAGGAATCATTGGGCAAGTTAGGGTTTTTTTTGAGAATCCAAAATAACATCAATGTATTTATTATATTTTTCTTTATTTATAGTCATGGTTAGAACTTATATTTTAAAAAAATTCTGAATTCCATTAAACAAAATATTTTTATATACATTCCTTTTAGATAAAACATATTCGTAAACAAACACATTTTCCATCGCACAACATCCGGGATGGATGATACATCGCACGAACAGTGCCGAGTCGGTTGCTTTTTTCACAACATCTGCAAAATTTAGTATGCGGGTTTCAAGGCTGTGAATCGAGTTGGTAAATAAATGTGGAGGTAAAAACTGACTGCGTAAAATCTTGTATTTTTTGTCAGTCGAGACATAAATGTGGCTGAATTTTCTCAACAATTTTTGTACAACACGTAACGTACACCTGTAAGGTACCCAACCTTCATACCAGTGTATTCCATGTACATTTGAAATCGAATTTTTGATTATTTCTTTAGTTTNAGGCCCAAAAATAAAATGTATGCGATTTGTATCAATGTCAAAAAACGCTAGCTCTTTTACATAAAAGGTTTGAAGAATTTCGAAACCTTGAAAATCTACTACACACTTTGAGCAAATTTCATGGGCTGTGGTGGGAACAGAAGTTTTGATGGTAGTGGCCACATCGTCATCTTCTTGCTGTCCAGTCATTGATGTCGGCGAAGGTGAAAAATGTATGTCGGCGCATTGAGCATTGTATCCACAAAAGGAACATTGACATGAGGCAAACATATGAGTACAGGCTCCATGTACAGCNTACAGCATATTTAGTCGACATGATATTTTATTTAGGAGGACTAGATGACTGCTGGTGAGGACTGGGTGTATACCCTTCCCATTTATATACAGCGGAGTTACCAATAATGTTTTTTTTTACTTTTGCACGAGTTTTTTTGGGGATACATACCACTAAGTTACCAATAAGAATTTTTTTATTTTGTTATTAATTATATGTGAGTTGTTTAAGTAAAATTTGCTGTAGGTCAGTATCATTCAACATTTGTTTATTTACATTATTTAATGTAGACATTGTTTTACCATGACCGAGTGCATTTTGAGCCAATCTCAGATCGATCGCACTCGCGCGCACCGAAAAATTATTTCTCCAGGTGTGAAACAACACTCCTCTATCAGGCCATATACCCATTATTTTCTTATACAAAGTGATATAAATTGAACGGAGTTTTTCATATCGGGTGATGAAAAGTCTATTTAGATTTTTGTAAATCGAACGTGATGGATGATTCACAAATGCATTCAATATATGTGTAAATTGAGAAGGAATACACATTGTTGCTGTCTTTGTTTTTGTTTTAATTACAGTTTTTTCACTTTCAATCAATTCATTAACTTGACTGGTTGTCAGAGACAAAATTTCGTTTTTTTGTCTTCTTGTTATGTACAGAAAATCTATTAAAAGTGCCAATTCCACTTCCGACGAGCAAGGTGCATTCAAGTCATTTAAAATCTCAGCGAGCGCATTTTCTACATATTTGTGTATTTTTTTCGCATTATTCCAAGGCAGCACTTTTGGGCTTTCGTCTATTTGTGGGTGGTTGTTATTTTTTCCTTCCACGGTGATAGGACGACCGTCGCTTAAATACAGTATCTGCGCATCGTAACGATTCAATTTAGCTGCACGCCGATACGCTGAAGTGATCATTGACATTTTAAAGGGTTTTTGGTAGGACGGATCGATACGTTTTAATTCACTCACCAAGGTATTANTCAAGTGATCATGGACATTTTAAAGGGTTTTTGGTAGGAGGGATCGATATGTTTTTACATACTCACCAACGTATTACAAACCGCTGTACAATACGCCTGAGTTTTTGGCAAGAATCCGAAAATAAAGAACGAAATTAAATTTTGAAAATCTACCAAATTGCCACCATTCTTCATAAAACTCATGTACTAGAAGTGAGACCTAATACATCGTTCACATACTCGTTCATGAGTCTTGAAAAAAATCAAATGATTCGGACTAATCATCATTCTTATCATATGATAACTACAAATGAATACATTTTTATCAATTGATGGACGATATTTTCAGGTATACTATCATTGTAGTGTTTAAAAAATGGATGAATTATCTTTACCGGAATAAAAATGTTTCTCTGACCTTATATAGCCTAGTATTAATAGAGATGTGATGAAATTGGCATGTTTTCGATCGATATCTCTAATTTTATCATAGTCGATGAAGTAAACACATTTTTTCAGTTCTTTGTTCATCGAAAAATTCGCGCCTATTGTTAAAAGTTTATTTTTTTTATTTTTGCTAAAAAGAATACACTTGTTTACCTGATTAGGACATGCACTCCATAATTTACCAAAGAATTTGTAATTGTGGATGAATGTACAGTGTCTGTATACGAATGACAAATTAACCTATGAAACATATTGAAATTATCCATCAACTTTTGTACAAATTCTTCGTATATGGGTTTCCCCATCGATAATGATGAAAAGTGGTCATCGCCATCTTTATCATTGTCATTATCCGAGTCGATCCCGTCATCGTTACAGAAGTTCATCACCTCACTTTAATTTAAACCATCGTAGTTTAGAAATTGATTAAAAAAATCAAAATTGCCATGGTACTGATTGTATGTTTCCATTTTAAGCAATAATTCCTTGATCGCCAAATTTTTCTTTGCATTTCCACTCTTTGCAAAACTATTTCCATTTTTATCGCAAGAAGATAAAACACACAAAGACCTTTTTACTCAGTTTCAAAACTTTTGGTTTGATGTTCATATTTTCATAGAAATTCCATTATCAGATCTATTATTTATCCTTATGTTGGCCGCATTGTATTTTACAAACAATTTTTTGGTGCCTAAATCTTGTGAATTAGCCGAGAAGTCCACGTAGAGGAAATTGAATCCCGTGTTCAAAATCGAATACGTTAAAGTAAGTAAGGATAAGCGAATATGATTGGCCTTATTCTTCCAAATATCACCAATGTTACTCTGAATGTTATTGAGGGATTCGTCTAATGCAGCGTTTCGTTGTAAATACTGTTGCTGTAGCACAGAAGATCCGAATTCTTGTGGATTAAATAGATTATAGGAGTGAAATTTTACAATGTCTCGTTGCGGATGTCGTTGGACTGTTTCAATTTTGCAATTCAGCTCGAAAATATAGTCCCGGGACGAAAATGTGTCTGAGGAATTATCAATGGAAATTTTCGGTTCTATTAGAGCAAAGCAAGTTAGATAACTACGCAAGAGTTGTACAGCTCCTTTCGCATCGACATTCAACACTAAATTCTGATAGTTTAAATAGGGTACAATTACAAAACCACTCGTTATATACCCCTCCACGATGATGTATTTTTTGACGCACCCCTGTAATTTACTAGCAAAATATTTTTTTACAATAGTTAAAAANGGTCTGTGGGTAAGAAACCGTCCCACCAGTTGGTTGCGGAGGCTCTTGGGGAATTATATATGATTGAAATTATCCTAGTTAAATCATTGTATGTTTCAACATAATTTTCTCTTTTCATATTCAAGCAGTCTTCAGGAGCATCACATGAAAAATTAAAAGGGCTGTTGTTATGTGTATTTAAAGTTGATGAATCACCAGAGGCGAATAAAGCTGCATTAACAAAGGTTGTCATTTTATGGAATTTGCATGCANTAAAGGTTGTCATTTTATGGAATTTGCATATAATTCGGGGTAGTCGATATATTTTTTTTCGTACAACAGTCGTTTGCTTATAATTATATTGGCCGAGATTTTTTAAAAAGTAACATATACCAATATCAATAAGACTTGAAAAAAAATCAAAGGTTTTCTTTTCCATTTTGACTACATCTTATTGTTGGAAAAAATAAGAAAAAAAATGTAATGGAAAACACACTCGACTTTTTAAAAATTAATATAAAAATAAAAGCGATACTTTTGAAAAATCCATTAATTTTGTAAATTTATACAAAATGATTAATAAAGCCTTACAAAACATAGACAATGTAAAAAAAGCATTGATTTGTTACCAACGAAATAATTGATAAGTACATCTAAAAGTTTGATGAATCTCTTAAATAATTTGGAAATTCAACAAACAAACTTATTTCAATTAAACTATGTAGGTGCAAATTATCGTATTAATTTCATTGGTTCATTCATAAATAGTAAAGTTAACAACCCGAAAAACAATAGATGTGAAAAAACCAAAGTTATAATA
Organism: Clitarchus hookeri; assembly: GCA_002778355.1. Taxonomy (NCBI): domain Eukaryota; kingdom Metazoa; phylum Arthropoda; class Insecta; order Phasmatodea; family Phasmatidae; genus Clitarchus; species Clitarchus hookeri. Next base: position 2,167,661 of record NQII01000040.1, read on the forward strand.
AATACCATTCTGAGTTTTGGGGAAGCCATAAATATTTTGTTAACCGCACCCTTTTCCCAGCAGTCGTACGTGGGATCTTTGGATCAAGCAATAAATGTGATACATAACCAGCAAATTGACATCAAATCTCCATGGTATGGTTCGAGTTAATTTAAACTTACAAGGGAAAATGTGTTTGATGCAAAACTCATTAACTTGATAAATAAATATGAAGAATTGGNTTACAAGGGAAAATGTGTTTGATGCAAAACTCATTAACTTGATAAATAAATATGAAGAATTGTCAAAAAAAAAAAAAAGGAATGGAGAGAAAGAGAATGAGTAACACACTATATGAATATAACAGGAGATTTATTGAATATCAAAATTCAAAGTATAAAACAAAATTTTTTTTTGCTTACAAACTATTGATGGTGAAAACTTGCACTTCTTCAATACCAATTTGCAAAAGATTCTGCACAAATCACCAGCGCAAACAGTTTTATATTCTTTTATTCGGTAATTTATATATTTTGCGAGAAAGCTAAAAAAATGCCAATTTCCATTACACCTTTCGATATATATATGTAACAAACCCGAACTTACGTTCACAATTATATGTATAAAGCAGCCCTTTGATAGTTATACATAGTCGTTATATGTTCGTCTGAAATTTGCTTCATCATATTGTCTATTATAGTTGTAAATGTGGAATTGGGCCGTGATAAACACATGGCGCATTCTGCACTTCGGTGATATTTCTTTTTTCACGACTATACAATACTCAATGTGCATCAAACCTTGGAAAGTAAACCTAATGCCATGCAAGAAAGTTTTCATTTTTTCGTATTTATTTACTGGGTTGAATTCACAGATTTTTTTTTCATTGCTTTCGGTGGCTCAATTCGACGGCATTAAAAATCCTGCATTCTGTTGAGTAACAAGGTAAAATCAAGGCCGAATCACCACCCTTTTCAGTTGTATGACGATACCATCGCAATATTCACACCACGAACAATCATAGCCATTTTTGCGAATTAGTTTAAACTTCTGAATACCAATTGAAAATACTCCAATTTCCTTCGTTGTCTTTCCCTCGAGATATCGATATTAGCATGGTATTGTGGCATCGGGTCGCAAAAGAAAGCCAATACATTGAAGAAATAAACATTCCATCTTGCTTACTATATGTTCAATGCTTCTAGCATCAAATAACATAAATACATTCGGTTTCACCAGTGCAGTATTTGACATTTCATCTACCGCATTGATCAAAGAAACAGACTTAATTGTAACCAATCTTTATATGCGAATATTTATGCGGTGATTGTTCCATATTGCATACACTTATGGTAAAACCAAAGGAAACCCACGAGTGCAGTATCGAGTATCCGTTCTAATTATTTACTTTCCAAGTCAGTGTACTATTTCGTATCTGGTCGAATTCCGTTTATCGTATCCAAGTTCAAGTAAATTGTTCCGTTTAGCGTATCCAAGTGTGGTTTTACATAAAACCTAAACATTTTTAATTAGGAAAACGTGCAATGGTGTGTGAGCGGTGTAAAATCACTATGTTAAACGCTCGGAAATTAATTTATTTCTCACCAGACATAAACACAATCCTCGTCGAGCATGACATCCTTAAACCGTCAATACAGTGTAGACGATGCAAAAAAGGCGAAGCCAAGCTCGTGGACAATCGAGGTTTGTTTTACTGGTTTCGACAACGCATGGAGAATGGCACAAAATGTAATTTTAAAGTGTTGGCAAGACAGGGCAGTTTCCTGGGAGATTCAAATTTCTCGCCTGGCAAGATCGAGTTGTGTTTATTGTGGTGCCTGATCAAGTATCTCCGACAGCTGACTATAGTAAATGAACTTCAGTGCTCGGGTAAGACAGTCGTCGCCTGGTCGAATTTCTGCTGTCAAGTGTGCAAAGACTGGGCGTTAACTTACAGGAAACGAATCGGTGGGCCTGGTAAAATAGTTGAGATAGACGAATCAAAGTTGGGTAAGTNACAAACTATTGATGGTGAAAACTCGCACTTCTTCAATACCAATTCGCAATAGATTCTGCACAAATCACCAGCTCAAACGGTTTTATATTATTTTATTCGGTAATTTATATCTTTTGCGAGAAAGCTAAAAAATGCCAATTTCCATTACACCTTTCGATATATATCTGTAACAAACCCGAACTTACGTTCACAATTATATGTATAAAGCAGCCCTTTGATAGTTATACATAGTCGTTATATGTTCGTCTGAAATTTGCTTCATCATATTGTCTATTATAGTTGTAAATGTGGAATTGGGCAGTGATAAACACATGGCGCATTCTGCACTTCGGCAATCTTTCACTTTTTTAAAAAGGATTACTTCATCATAGAGCATATGTTGGAGATGAAAGTGAATGTCGACTATACAATACTCAATGTTTATCAAACCTTGGAAAGTAAACCTAATGCCATGCAAGAAAGTTTTCATTTTTTCGTATTTATTTACTGGGTTGAATTCACCGATTCTTTTTTCATTGCTTTCGGTGGCTCAATTCGACGGCATTAAAAATCCTGCATTCTGTTGAGTAACAAGGTAAAATCAAGGCCGAATCACCACCCTTTTCAGTTGTATGACGATACCATCGCAATATTCACACCACGAACAATCATAGCCATTTTTGCGAATTAGTTTAAACTTCTGAATACCAATTGAAAATACTCCAATTTCCTTCGTTGTATTTCCCTCGAGATATCGATATGAGCATGGTATTGTGGCATCGGGTCGCAAAAGAAAGCCAATACATTGAAGAAATAAACATTCCATCTTGCTTGCTATATGTTCAATGCTTCTAGCATCAAATAACATAAATACATTCGGTTTCACCAGTGCAGTATTTGACATTTCATCTACCGCATTGATCAAAGACACAGACTTAATTGTAACCAATCTTTATATGCGAATATTTATGCGGTGATTGTTCCATATTGTGTACACTTATGGTAAAACCAAAGGAAACCCACGAGTGCAGTATCGAGTATCCGTTCTAATTATTTACTTTCCAAGTCAGTGTACTATTTCGTATCTGGTCGAATTCCGTTTATCGTATCCAAGTTCAAGTAAATTGTTCCGTTTAGCGTATCCAAGTGTGGTTTTACATAAAACCTAAACATTTTTAATTAGGAAAACGTGCAATGGTGTGTGAGCGGTGTAAAATCACTATGTTAAACGCTCGGAAATTAATTTATTTCTCACCAGACATAAACACAATCCTCGTCGAGCATGACATCCTTAAACCGTCAATACAGTGTAGACGATGCAAAAAAGGCGAAGCCAAGCTCGTGGACAATCGAGGTTTGTTTTACTGGTTTCGACAACGCATGGAGAATGGCACAAAATGTAATTTTAAAGTGTTGGCAAGACAGGTTAGGTTACTGCTAAACACGACAAAGTCGAGCTCTTATTTGTTAACGGGGCGCTCTTAGCCGC
>NQII01000040.1:2174848-2188424 GCA_002778355.1 Clitarchus hookeri
ATCATTCCCGCACGGTTCAAGAATCAATTAGTCCATGGAAGTGATGAAGCGGCCGGGTATGACTTGGAAGCAAGTCACAGTATCGTGATCCCACCAGGCCAAGTAGCGAAGGTCGATGTTGGTCTGGCGTGTAAAATACCCAAAGGCTATTTTGCTTTTGTGACTAGTAGATTGGGGCTGGCTTTTAACCATCATATATATGCTTACAATGGGGTAATTGATTCTGACTACAGAGAAGATTTCTTTGTGCAACTGGAAAATAGAGGAGATTCACCATTCAAAGTCGAGAAAGGATATCGTATCGCTCAAATAATCATAATGCAGCATACAGCAGCATGTTTTGTACCAACTGACGAAAATGATGACTTTTACAATACAAAGCGAGGCACTTCGGGATTTGGATCNAAATACAAAGCGAGGCAGATCGAGATTAGGATCTTCATCGTCACCACCACCTACACCAACCCAAATCAATGCGACTTCCACAAGCTATGAAGAAAAACCATTGTACCAAGATTTCGTCAAAAAAGTAAATTCCAGATGCTTTTCCATGTCCGAACGATACCAACCGTCACCTGCAATGAAAGAGTATTTCTTGCAATCAAAAGCAAAGTATTTATCTAAATCATAATGAATGTAGTTTTATATATTTTATTAAAATAAACAAAAAACTTATAATTTTCTTTTGTTGTTCTTCCAGTCAACCCACGTCCGCACCGTTTATCTATATATAAGGAGACCCCCCTCATCCTAACTATATATAGTTACTAAAAATATGGAATATGCTATATACAATAATAAAAAAATTTCATTTCTTTTAGATAAAGATAATAAACGTTGGTTTCGAGGAAAGGATCCTGCCAAAATTATAGAATATAAAGATACTTTTGATGCAGTTTGGAGACATGTTCACAGGGATGAACAGGTAAAATATAGGCAACTTGTAGAATCCAATAATTTACCATCATTTAGTTATTATGGAAATTCGAGAACTATTTTCATCACCGAAATTGGTCTTTATAATTTGATCATGAAATCACGATTATCGACGGCAAAAGAGTTTAAAGATTGGATCGTCCGTAAGATTCGTCCAACTGCTAACAAAAATTGTAACAATGTGACGGAGGAGGTATTAAAAAACAAACACAAACAATTGAAAAATGAAATCACCCGATTAACACTAGAACTTCAATTTAAAAAGGAAAAATATTCGTAACTAGATAAAAAATAAGATACGAAATAATGGAAAGAAAGGATAAATAAGTATTTATGATTCTATTATTCGCTTTTGTTTTATTTGTTATTCAAATTTCCATTCGCGTTTCGTTGGCATACAAGCGGTCTAATTTCTCTCAAAAATACTTAGAATCCGGTAAGAATTACACACATGGGCTGACAGGTTTTGAAAAACTACCAACTGTTGTCTTAAAGAAAAATATAAGTGCTGAGAGCAATGAGGAGAATGACAACATAGAAAGTAAATGTCGATTCGGTTATTACCTAGGTGATAAAAACGAGCCAGTATCTTGTTCATCGATTTGTGATAACAACGACGAATTCGAAAATTTGTTTTTCCCAACCGAAACAATCATTAATCAGATGTCGTATCGCGGGGCCTACTGTATGCCTTTGGAAGCGGCTGCCTGTAACCCCTACTTGGGTAAAATGATTTACGCAGATGCCAAATACATTTGTATTCCACGCTATCCGCACTTGTTTGGAGGAGTTGGTTCCAACCTGATCGTTGGTTGTAATGGATCGATAATAGATAGAGCGACCAACACGACCTACACGGATGTAGTACCCAACACATTCAGGATCGAAGATGTAGATGAGCGGTTAGATAATGGTGATTATAGGATCATGTGTACCGAGCAATTAGATGCATTACAAAAGTCGATTAATTCCATTAAATAATGGATCACGGTTCGAATACATATCCAATAAATGTGCTTCACTTATACCCTATGATGTGACGCCTGATTACTCCACGCGTAATTGTTATTGTGGTCAGCAAATAACTATCGTGAACTTAAATAACGACAACAAACTTCCATGCACGAGCTGTATTTCGAAATGGGCTGGAAGCAAACCTACAATACCCGGAGATAAATATGCATTTAGTATAGCCTGCCCGTGTATAAACCTAAATACAGATAATTCTCTGTACAATACAATTAAAATACCTTGTTATTTCGACATGATAAGTAATCCCACAAAAAATTCATGCGAACTTGCAATTTTGCTTGCGACTAATACATATAATCCATTGGCATTAGAAAACATGTTGAGTTGAATAAAAAAAAACTAGGAAAAAACTTCACAATAAAAAAAATTATATTCAAAATAGCTATATATATATACGGCAACGAATTGTTGTAATTTCATCAGTTGCTTAAAATAAACTCGGTATTATAGAGGTCTCTAACAAAATGACTGAACAACAACCCCAACACGATATACTCAGCGAAACCGCAGCGGATCGCATATTAGGTAAACGAAAAAACAACGAATATTATAAAGATTGCGAAGAAGCTCAAGACATTGAATCTTTTATTCAAACACCAATCAATTTACACCAAATGGACCCTCCTCCAACCAAATATATATTAACGGTTAGAGAACACAGCATCTCTACCATGCATAGTCATAAATAATTCTGAAACAAAGTTAGTATCAATGTTGGGTGAAATAAAAGGCAACTACTTCAAATTTTATTGTGATGATAACATAACGGTGAGTGCGAGTAATTATTGCCATGAAAATGGTGAAATCACCAACTTTATACGATTGTTGGCAAAATGCCTTCAATTATTCAACCTACTTGGTTCAAACATTAATCTTGCCATTTTAAACTATGTAGGTGAGATCAAGATAAATTCTCAAATTGCATTTGTTGGAATTGAACCCTTGAGAAAATATGTTTTTTTTTTACAATTGACCATAATTTGCTGAAAAAAATAGTTCGTAAAAATCAAAGTAGGGGAAGTTTTAACACATGGTACTTGATCACCAACAAAGTAATTAAATATACTATTACGACAGTAGAAGAAGAAAACGTGGAATGTGTCGACCAACTGATTGAACTAAAGCAAAAATCACCCTTTCTACTACTCAAGAAGAAAAATGACAAATTTTTCAACCGCACAATCATGGATGCTGCTGGTTTAGAAACTCTGTGTAAATACCAAGATGAAATCCCAACTGTATTTGCCATTTTTCGANACCAACTGATTGAACTAAAGCAAAAATCACCCTTTCTACTACTCAAGAAGAAAAATGACAAATTTTTCAACTGCACAATCATGGATGGTGCTGGTTTAGAAACTCTGTGTAAATACCAAGATGAAATCCCAATGATATTTGCCATTTTTCGATACTTGTATAGTAGTAATGTGCAGTATTTGAAATTTGAACTCATACTTAGTTTAAATTTAGAAGTAAAAAAATATTTTTAAAATATGTGTAAATAAAAAAACTATATATATATTTTTTGTAACTTCNTCTTTAAATTCTTCTACAAATTTATCGAGTGATTTTCTATAATTGTAAATTTCTGATAGTATATCGGGGCCAAGTATGTTGGTGGACTGTGGGAAACCTGCATCTGCATTTAAATCAATTTCATTAACAGGCTCATTAGTTATCCCGTGAAATTCTTCTACAAATTTATCGAGTGATTTTCTAACATTGTGTATTTCTGATATTATTTCGGGGGCAAATGTGTTGGTAGACTCTGGGAAACCTGCATCTGCACTTAAATCAATTTCATCAACTGTCAATGTTGTTGTTTTTNGTTATCCTGTGGAATTCTTCTACAAATTTATCGAGTTTTTTTTATAATCGAAAATTACTGATAGTATATCGGGGCCAAATGTGTTGGTGGACTGTGGGAAACCTGCATCTGCACTTATATCAATGTCATCAACTGTCAATGTTGTTATTTCTCCATCATTGTCTTCACCAACATCATTACTTTCAGTTATAATATTGTCGATATTCACATTAACGACAGTTAGCTTTGTGATAGAATTTGGAAGTGATTCACTTTCAATAAAAGTGTTTGAATTAGTCTGCCATACACTATCGACCCTTNTTAGTCTCCCATACACTATTGACCCCTTCGTTTTTCCCACTCGACCTTCCAAAATATGTAAAATTTGTCTGATCTAAACTAGATAAATCATACAAATCTGTAGTATTGGATTTAATAGGTATGTGTGCTGAAAATACATTATTAGATATAGTACACAGAATCAAAATACAAGGTAAAGTTTTTGCAGTCATTTCTTCAAGTTTCTTATATATTCATTTTTATATTAATAGTTATTACTCAACTTCCATGGCATTGTACTCGGCTTGAATTCCACTGAAAATGGGAGTGTTTAATATTGTAACCAAACCCGATGAGTTAGTTGTTGGAAACTCTCGATCAATTATACTCGAATCTGCCATGGATTTAATTCCACTTTCACTAATTACATTTACTAGAGGCCCCAAAATTTTCGATGATATGTGAAATAGATCTGATTTTTTTGTAATTTCATAAGATTTATAGGTTTTCAACAACCTGATAAAGGTAACGACACAAAAAGTCTCTTCGTGTAAATCTTCGGGAAAGGGAATAATCATTTTGTAATTCCGTATAAAAAGTAAGCCCAAGTGATTATACAAATACAAATCTTCATGTGAGTACAACAGTTTTGTGTTACTTGTGTATATCAACTGTGCCTGTGGCCTTTTTCCCACACTGGATTTCGGATCAGGCCACATAGATGGGATTTCCAACCATTTGTGTAAAAGGTTGTACAATTTTGATTCGAGAAAATTCCGTACATAAAAGTGAACATAAAAAAACGATCGATTGTTGAAAGACGCAGTCGCGACGACAGAGAATTGAAGTTGAATGTTTCGAAAAATGTCAATTAATGCATTTTCAGAAACAACAGCATATACATCTTTAATACCGCCACATCTGTAATTATATGTTACTTGGCGTGACTTCAGCTTTTTTACAGTCGTCGTCTTTTCCAATTCATCAACAGATATCTCGTTAGCCTCGTCTTTCTTTCGCGCATCTAACATATTTTCAAGTAATGTATAATTACAGTCGTAAGGTACATAAATCACAGCCTTCACCGAACTCGAGGGGTGTTTTGATTTCAACTCATATGCCATTATATACTGCCGATGAAGAAATTTTTCAAACACATCATTGCATATACATACTAGATACTTTAAACATGTATATGAAGAAGTCGCATTTATGTATATTACATTATGTGAAAAAACCAACTCATCAGTCGCCCAATAAAATAGTTCAATTCTATTTGTATTTTCAGATATTATCATTTTTGAATGCTTTATGTTAAGCGCCCCTTGCTGCCTCNGAGGGGTGTTTTGATTTCAACTCATATGCCATTATATACTGCCGATGAAGAAATTTCTCAAACACGTCATTACATATACATACTAGATACTTAAAACATGTATATGAAGAAGTCGCATTTATGTATATTACATTATGTGAAAAAACCAACTCATCCGTCACCCAATCAAATATTTCAATTCTATTTGTATTTTCAGATATTATCATTTTTGAATGCTTTATATTAAGCGCCCCTTGCTGCCTCGGTTCCAAGTAATTTGCAATAATTATGTTTAAAGACGAACTTGGTACAATATCAGAAAGTAAATAAAATTGGTTTATCAGCCGGACCCAGGTTTCATCCATGTTCACAAACTTGTCGATAATTTCGTCCAAGTCACGTTGAGTTTGTAAAGGACGAGAAAGAACCCTAACACATTCATCAATCATGGATTCACATGCATTAATCACACCCTCGTTGACTTTTGAACATAGGCTCTGTCGCATTTTTTCTTTTAATTTTTCGCCATCAGACTGATTTTCATACATTACCGTCAACAAGGAGAGAAATTGTTCCGTTAAAATCGGATCCAATCCCTTCGTCGTTAACATGTCGGGAAGTTGGTGATTCATCAAGTCATAAAAAGCATTTTCAAACTCATTTGTTGGATAATGTACAAATCGTTCCCTCGCTAGTAAATAAGCCATTTCTAAATTTATATTAAGCTCGTACCCGTTTAGAAAATTGTGAATAAATATAAGCTTAATTGAGTAGATCAAAATATTACCAATTGGAAAAGTATCACTGTTTAACTTTGAAAGAATGTATGGTTCCAACTCACCGNTTCAACTTTGAAAGAATGTATGGTTCCAACTCACCGTCATTCAGTGGACCATTTATCTTAAAATTTAATTGTCTCTTCAAACAGTAACCATGAGGAACTCTTAACATTAGCACATGCGTTCCTGCGAACTTAATTCGTTTACATTGCATGTTCTTCCTCCCATGGAACACTGATTTGGATCTGAGAAAAAAAAATAAACTCCCTTACTATATATAAATATTTTTTTTTGTTGAAAAAAGGTTTTTTTTTAATATGTGTATATATAACTAAACAAGTCTCCATAGTTCATTACAACTTTATCGATCATGTCGGAAGCAGAAGACGTCCTCGAAAATTGTTTCACGGCATCGTATATCGNGAAAAAAAAATAAAATCTCTTACTATATATAAATATTTTTTATTTTTGAAAAGGGTTTTTTTTTTTAATATGTGTGTATATAACTAAACAAGTCTCCCTAGTTCATTACAACTTTATCGATCATGTCGGAAGCAGAAGACGTCCTCGAAAATTGTTTTACGGCATCGTATATCGCATGGTTATGTGCTTCGATATTAATGGTACTTAGTAAACCTAAAAATGCACTTCTTATGCTCAACAACATTTTCGTCATTATAGCAGGATTAACAATCAATTTAGGTTCTATTATTCAAACAGTAACATTAATTATTTGGCGAAGACAACTACTGTCTCCCATCTACTTGATCGGATTATGTGTCGGCTNTTTTCGTCATTATAGCAGGATTAACAATCAATTTAGGTTCTATCATTCAAACAGTAACATTAATTATTTGGCGAAAACAACTACTGTCTCCCATCTACTTGATCGGATTATGTGTCGGTTGTTTGGAATTGTTAATTTTACAACTTTATGAACAGTTTATATTTGAAAATGTAATGATGTCTACAATCATCACGACTGCCTTTAGTTTAATTTGCAGTAGCCTAATGTTCATTACTTCGCGAATTTTCACTCGACAAAAACAAATTGTTTTTCTCGAAGGAACTTCAGGCATGGGAAAAACTACACTATGTGATCAATCGTTTCATTTTCTCAGATTTCTAAAGGAATATCCCGCATACAAGGACAAAAATGGAAATTCTTTACCCCAATTAATGTGTACCATCGACGTCGAAAACGAACTAATGTGTTATATCAACACTCTGAAAATAAGTAGAACATTTTTAGACCGCTCTCCATATGGGNATTATTTGGCGAAGACAACTACTGTCTCCCATCTACTTGATCGGATTATGTGTCGGCTGTTTGGAATTGTTAATTTTACAACTTTATGAACAGTTTATATTTGAAAATGTAATGATGTCTACAATCATCACGACTGCCTTTAGTTTAATTTGCAGTAGCCTAATGTTCATTACTTCGCGAATTTTCACTCGACAAAAACAAATTGTTTTTCTCGAAGGAACTTCAGGTGTGGGAAAAACTACACTATGTGATCAATCGTTTGATTTTCTCAGATTTCTAAAGGAATATCCCGCATACAAGGACAAAAATGTAAATTCTTTACTCCAATTAATGTGTACCCTCGACATCGAAAATGAACTAATGTGTTATATCAATACTTTGAAAACAAGTAGAACAATTTTAGACCGCTCTCCCTACTCACAATTTGTGTATGGGTTGTTATTTGAAAAAAACGGTCAATATGACGACTTGCAAACATTTAAACAAAATACATTGCCAGTTTTACAACTTTGTGCCGAGCGTTTACTTTACATACATAAAAGATTCTTGCATAAATATTCACTTTTAGGTTATAAAGTCGAAATGAAATGGTGCATCGCCTCCGATATTCGATACACGATGGAACAGATAAAACGAAGGANGCGTTTACTTTACATACATAAAAGATTCTTGCATAAATATTCACTTTTAGGTTATAAAGTCGAAATGAAATGGTGTATCGCCTCCGATATTCAATACACTATGGAACAGATAAAACGAAGAAATACGTTTGAAATCACCATGGGATTCAATCTGGAAAACTACATTTCTAATCAAAATTTCTTGTTTTCTTGGTTTGCCTCATTATTTGATGAGGAAGTTATATTTGTAAAGGACTATGTATCAAATAAAATAACAAAATAAAAATACAGAATTTTATTTATAAAATTTTTTTATTTATATATTTAGTTATTATATATACATGTATTTTTATTCATGATATGAATATTTTACTTACAGCAGTGATATTTTTACGACATATTGCACATTTGGATTGTGAAAATAGACATTCGATACATGAAATCGAATGACCACAGGGAAGAAAAACAACCTGCACTTCTGTTTCATAACAAATTTTACACATAAATGAATTTGTGTTTTTATCATCATCGTTGTGGCTACTCACACCTTCCTCGAACTTCATTGGAGAATTCATAGTCGTCGTCATTAGCTCGCTTTGTTTTTGCTGCAACATTTGTGTTTTTTCCACCAGCATTTTGTTTTAGAACTCTTCTCCTTTTACCAAAACCACAAATTTACTTTTAGGATACCGAAAAACATGTTCTATCCAAGGATCATCATTATCTTCCCAATGTAAGATACTGTTACCACAATGAAAACAAGTTACACGATCACCAATACCAGTGTAAAAAAATCTGGCACCACTTAGCCATTTTGGGCCTTGGCTTAGAGAAGGGGGCCATTTATTTTTGAAGGTTTTCATTAGTGTTTCAATCATGGCCTATTCGGGATAGCTAGATTGTTCTTTCCTGCTTTGCAAGTATTGAGATACGAAATCGACAGGATCTAAAGTATCTTTGTCACTCTGGGAAACTATGACATCCTCTGAAGTTTCTTTGTCGCTCTGGGAAATTGTGACATCCTCTGAATTATCTTTGTAGTTCTGGGAAATTTTGATGCAGCTCTGGGAAACTTTGATAGATAAAGGATTTTTCCGTCCTAATAGATTCCATATATGCATTATCTCTACTGAAATTAACATATAAACAGCCAAATACCTAGTAATTGTAGATGTGTTTCATCCAAGGATCGTCTACATATTTCCAGTGAAATAGCTTATACCCACAATAAAAACATATAACTTTGTCGCTTTCTCCCGTGTAAAAGAATCCGGCTCTGCTAATTTCATCCAGTCGTTGTTTAATTGCCTTTGGCCAAAACTTGTATGTCGCTAGCTGCGATTGAAACAATTTATATTCGGGATACCTCAAATTTTCATATTCCATGACACCAAACATTTTAAAATTCAGTTTCTTGAACAGCGATTGTATTTCATTAAAATTTCGTTGGTCCGATTCGGAAAAACCAATAACAAATTTAATGATAATAATTTTTTTTAAAACTCGTTATCATTATATTCCTTAGATATGAAGGCTTTCAGTTAAATACAACCCATCAAAAACCATTCCATTCAATCACCGAGATAAATGAATTATGACAGAGTGGGAGGAGGCCATATGAGCTTATATACCCATTCTTGAATGTCAACTATATTGCATTAGAAGGTTGTCTGCCACATAAAAAAAAAAGTATATTCAAATTTAACCACAATAATTCTTTTTTTTTTTAACTCGTTTACAATTATACTCCTTATAAAGTATTTACAAAGGACAGCATAAATGATTCAGTGAATCGTTGTCTGGGAAATAACAAAGTCTTTGATTTATTGAAAATTTGTTTTTCATTTAAATACAACCCATCATTTCTCAAAGATAAATGATTCCATTCGATCTCCGAAATAAACGAATTATGTCCGATTCGGGGAATCATATGAACATTGATACCCATTTGATGCATTTCTTTATCGATTTAATCAACAATTTCGTTAATTGAAAGTTTCGAAGAATTAGTTACGTCTGTAAATTCGGGTGTACCATCAAGTGAAATCAATTTATCTACAAATCCAAGGTAATGATGTATGTTTCCTTTGGCACCACTAAAGACAATGCGTATTAAGTTTTCATCTTATAAACTAGATGATGTCAAAGAATAGATAAATGGGAAAGATTCGTCGTGAAAATCATTGACGATGCCATTTGCCAAATAGTAAGTTTTTTGATTTACCTCACATAAAAATCAAATGTTTTCCTCGAACTGTATTTAAAATAAATAAAAAGACAGAAATTTTCCAAAATATCCGCAGTTGGTTCAACCAAGTCGTAAATGCGAGGCACTTCACCGATGAGTTTGTCTAATGCTTCGCGATTCGTCTCGTCATCAAACCATTTCAAGGTATAAATTTTGCGGAATAATTCATATAATTGGTAAAATTCGTGAGTTTTGGGTAAACTTCGCTTGTGCATGTACAGAATGTGAGTTTCGGTAAACTTCAATCTCAATTTATTAAAAGGAATATAAATACTGTAAATAGGAGACATGTTAATCATTACTTCCTTGGCAGCGATTTCATCTGAAACCACAAACAATAATTCTGTATCTCCATCAATGTCAGCATTCTGATTCTTTAATATTAATGGTGAAACATACAATAAATCCGTCATTGCAAAAGCCACTTGATTGATGACGACGATTGAGGCCGGATGAATAACCGGATCTCTTTTTAGTAAAATGACTGTATCCCACCCAAGATCTATGAAGTTCACCTTTTGTCCATCGACAATGTTAGGCAGGTCGAACAAGGAGATCCGAGAAACATTTACATTAACACCCAACGAAGTCACCAATGTATGAGGAACGATGATTTCGTTTCGCAATAGATCAGCTCGCAAAACAATTTGGCTTCGCAAACATTTTATCCTCGGAGCCAATAAAGTCCGGCGCATCTGGCTCTTGCTACCTTGCAACATTGTCTTTATCGATCTATTACAGAATGGAATATCGAAAAATTTTAGAATATCCACAAAAGTTTGCTTAACACAACGAAAAATTTCCTCGTCCAAAGTGNTAGATCGTACATCGATGGTATATGGCCTATTCTTTTTATGTGATTGTAACACAAGTAAAAACATGTATATCACTTTCCAATTGGCATAAATTTTACTATATTTCCATGTCTTTATTCTATCTACTAAATCACCATATGTTTTTTCACGAGATTCTGAAAATGATGCAATCAAAGGGCTGAACAAATCTAGAAGGGAATGCAATTTTTTTTTTTTTTAACATACCGATAATTTCCTATGATCTTAAAAAGGGTCACTAACTCGGCCATTTCATCTGTTTCCAGAATGTTTTTAAACTTCGAAATTGATTCTTTAGAATGCATTTTCAAGTTTCGAATAACAAAAGAGCATAGATTCTCTGAATTATCTTTTAATTTTTCCATATTCTTGCGATTCGAACGTTGATATATGTATGGAAATTTGGTTTTTACGATGAAAATACCAATGTTATTTTGCACATCGATTAAAATGCTATTCTTTGAATTTTTCCGAAGCCACCAACTATTGAGAATACATCTCATTTGATTTGTGTTGACAATTGGCCAGTTGTGTTTCTTTATCCGTTCCAATGTAATGTCTGAAACTCGATATTTCATTTTACTAACTACATTTTAAACTGAAAAAACCAGGCGGTTTATATATACTGTTTATTTTTTGATTCAACTATTGTTTTTTTATATTGAGTGACGTCACGAGTGGAGTCGGGACGTATCAACTGTTCACGAGCCGTCGGCAGGCTAGAACTTCATAGTTAGCCAATATGGCGGGCGTCGGTATTAAATGTGGTCGTGTAAGTTTTTCCGAATCCACAACAATACATTCACGACGAACGTTGGTTGCGTGAAAGAACTGTACTGGCACCAAAATCTTGGAGCTATTCAATTTACCAGATCCGACAAAGCACAATAAATTTACAGCTTTNATATATATATATATAAATGAATTTATACTTAGTGTTGCTATCGTTATGGTAGTAGTGACAATGAAAAAAAAAATTTTTAGGGGGGGTATTATATATATATGCTGTTAACTTTTGATAGAAGCTCAAACCTCTATTACTTTTCACATTTATCAAGACATAGTGTGTTTTTATTAACGAGGAAAATAATGGATCAGGTGCTGGATTTGAAAAATCATGTTTTTCTATACAATAACCAGAAAATTGGTTTTACTTTAGATAGAAAAAATAATGTATGGTTTAAGGGAAAAGAGATTGCTTTGTTATTGGGATATGCAAATAGTCGAAAACCAATTTCTATGCATGTGAAAGAAAAATTTAGAAAAACATTTAGTGAATTAACCACTAATGCAATTTCAGTCGCGGTTGTGAACGAGCAGCCACATACTATCTTTATCAACGAACCGGGAATCTACAAACTAATAATGTTTTCCAGAATACCTTTTGCAGAAAATTTTCAAGATTTAATTTATGAACACGTCCTTCCGTGTATTCGCGAAAGAAGATATTGTAGGTCTCAGATTCACGTCGAGTATTTGACAGAACAACATCAAGCAAAGACTACCGAGATAGAAATTATTAAAAGGCAATTATTGGCTGGAGTCGCAAAAGAGGCAGGGATAACCAATATCACTACAAACAACACAGAAGGAGTTAATGAGAATTTGAAACCAAATTTCGTGATAATGAAATTGAATGAGGATAATTTGGATTTTGTATATTATGTAATTTGCATACTAAGAAGAAATTTAAAAATACAACTCAATTTGCTCCAAAAAAAAGCACCCAAACTCCAAGCAATTGTTACATGTCGAGTATGATCAACGGGGTCAAAATATTTACTTGCAAATTAAGGAAATATTGAGCAAACAATTACAATTTTTCAAGAATTACTTTAATATTAAAAATAGTACTCAATTTACAGAAAACGAAAAGATAGTACAAATTAATGATATTAAAAAAAATTGAAATTTTAATGTTAGTGTGTGTGTGTGTGTGTGTGTCTACATATTTTTGTTTGTATAAAAATTGGAATGTTGGTGTAGTAATAAAAAAAAGCTGACTATTATGTATTTTTATTAATGTTTTTATTAGTTTTACTGAAGTTATTTTATTNCAATTTACAGAAAACGAAAAGATAGTACAAATTAATGATATAAAAAAAAATTGAAATTTTAATGTTAGTGTGTGTGTGTGTGTCTACATATTTTTGTTTGTATAAAAATTGGAATGTTGGTGTAGTAATAAAAAAAAGCTAACTATTATGTATTTTTATTAATGTTTTTATTAGTTTTACTGAAGTTATTTTACTCGTATAATGTAGCCATTTCCAACCACTTGGCCTACTTTGTGCCTTTTAAATTTGTTTAATTTTTTACTCAAACTACTACTTCGCCTCCTTCGTCGGTGGCGAATAGGCGACGATGATCTTCCTTGTAAAGGATTTGGAGACCTGCTCCGACTACTACGTCGCCTTCGTCTCTTTTGTCGTGGCATTATCAAGTTCTTATATATAT
>NQII01000041.1:0-14491 GCA_002778355.1 Clitarchus hookeri
AACAATGAGCGCCAGATCATTGAGTATGGTAGCGCCAAGTTTGGGCCGACTGAGGGTCGTTATGATGTGAACGAGGGGGAATGTTTGGCAGTGGTTTGGGCAGTGAAGCGTTATAGGGCTTACCTCGAGTACCAGCGCTTCACCCTTAGGACAGACAACAGGTGCCTACTCTGGCTTCATTCCATGAAGGAGGCCAGGAGCAAACTCGCCCGGTGGGCATTGTTNGAAGGAAGCCAGGAGCAAACTCGCCCGGTGGGCATTGTTATTGCAGTCATATGACTTCGTTGTGCAACATGTCCCCGGAGCAGAGAACCAACTGGCAGATGAACTGTCCAGGATGCCAGGCACTGAAGTA
This sequence comes from Clitarchus hookeri, assembly GCA_002778355.1. NCBI lineage: Eukaryota > Metazoa > Arthropoda > Insecta > Phasmatodea > Phasmatidae > Clitarchus > Clitarchus hookeri. The sequence continues at coordinate 356 of NQII01000041.1, forward strand.
GCAGTCGACAGGGATGAGTGGGACGACTTGTTACCCCCTACTGTCAACCACGCATCATGCAACGAGCAGGTAACCTGCAATGCTATGGAGACGACACCAAACCCTGAACCCAGGCTCGACGAACTAAAGGCCTTAGTGATCGACGCACAAGTACAATGTCCACAAACCCAGGAGAAGATGGCGAACATCATCAGGGAGATAGGGAGTGGTGGCGCATCCGCGACACACACCTGGAAACCCGTCAACAGCATCCCGATGCAACCTGGTGCATTTATGTACCTGTAGCAGTACGAGGGCAAGTACTGAAGCATGCCCACGACAGCCATTTGGCCGGTCATCCTGGTGCAACACAGACGGCCAGAAACCTCCACCAACATTTCCACTGGCCAGGAGCAAGCAGAGATGTACGCCAACATGTGAGGGAGTGCGTCCCCTGCAACCACTTCAAGAGCAGGAGAACCGATGGAGTGGCACAACAACAGCCTAGGGTGCCAAAGGAGCCATTTGAGACAGTGTCCCTGGACCTCATGGGCCCCTACCCCCGCACTTCCACCGGGAAAAGGTTCATCCTGGTTGTGAGTGACTCCTTCTCGAGGTGGACCGAAGCATACGCAGTCTCCAGCGCACGAGCCCGCACGATTGCGAGAACACTGGAGACAAAGTTTTACCCTCGCTGGGGGTACCCACAGACCCTACTCACAGACAACGGTACCCAGTTCTCTGGGAAATACTGGCGAGAGTTGTGTACTCGTTGGGGGGTAAAACAACATACGACTCCCATATACCATCCGAGGGCAAACCCCACCTAGAGGCACAACCAAGACCTCAAGACACAGCTACGATTAAGAGTGGGTGACGACCACACCAGCTGGGCCGAACACCTACCCGCAGCCTTATNAGGGCAAACCCCACCGAGAGGCGCAACCAAGACCTCAAGACACAGCTACGATTAAGAGTGGGTGACGACCACACCAGCTGGGCCGAACACCTACCCGCAGCCTTATTCACCATAAGGAGGCGAGTAAACTTGGCCACAGGTCAGACTCCAGCAGCAGTCCTGCAGGGCCGCGAGCTGATGCTGCCTGGTGAGTTTGCCGCACGTCAACCAGAGGCAGCAGAAGAACCAGAGGCAGCAGAAGAACCAGAGGACGGGACGGCCAGAAGACAGCGCCGGGAAGCAGAGCTAACGGCAGCCCGTCACAACCAGGAGAACTACATCAAGGAGTGGATGCCTGCCACCACGAGAGCTCCACGACAGCTGACACCTGGCCAACTGGTATATGTGAAGAAACACCAGATTTCAAGCGGCACCAAGAATTTCTGTGCCGGGTTCGCCCAGAAGTGGAGTGGACCACACACAGTTATAAAGCCGCTGGGGTACACCACCTACCTCATCAGGCTTAACAGCAGGAGGAGGGCCGCCGTCCACCGCGACGACCTCAGATTGGCAGTGGGGACGACAAACCTCACGACGCCAGATCAGCAGGTTGGCGAGCACTACCCGAACAACGCAACCAACGACGACGCAAGGGAGGTCGGGATGCAGAGCCCCGACAGCGATGGCAGTGTGCTCCAGCGCCTCTTCTCCGTCACGACGCCCGGCGTTTCAACGCCCACAAGGTACGTGGAGGAAGAAGACGTTCCAGAGTGAGAATTGCCACCGCCCGCGAACATAAACACCACCAGCAACACTGCAGGTCTGGAGGGGTCACCCAGCAGCATCGTGACGCCCTACGTCACAACGCTGGTCAGCAGGGACGCTGCCGATGGTGAGCCGACAGAGACACCTGTGGGACAGAGCTCCCCACCGGGCAGCCCTCTGTATGGCTTCGCCGCAGCACCCTCAGCAGGACCATCAGCGGGGGACTTCACTCCAGGGAACGCCGGCCAAAGCGACGGGGGGAGCGTAATGAGGTTTCGCAGCCTTTCACCGGGGCCCTCTCCTCCCCCCTCGCCAACATCCGCATCACGCCGACGTCCCCACCGCAGCAGCGGCGGCGACCAGGAGTCCGATGAGGAGGGGTCTACCACCCCTCTCCGCTGCTCCAAGCGGCCTCGCAAGCAGTTCCGTCCGGCATGCGCCACGTGTGGAGGGGACAACCCCCGCCCACACCTGCATGCCAAGAGGTGCCAGCACCCCGGAACAGCAGCAGCAGCAGTGGCAGCAGCAGGTGTCAGCTCCCAGAGGCGCGGGCCTTATTCGCTGAGGCCCCGCCACCAGCTGAAACCACCCACTACATGCTGTGCCTAGCAGAGTGGAGGGACACCTGAGGGACTGCGCAGTCAAGTGGTCACCGGAGGAGGGGCCGTTTGACGTGAACCGCATGTTCACGAGTCCTTTTTGCCCACTGACTGCCGCATTATACCCACACCAGACGCACCACACCGACAGGCTTGTAGGCACGAGTGCATTAGTGTTAATTATTTATTCAGTTTATTTCGTCAGTGAATTTGTAAATAGTGTCAGTGTGTAATTAATTAATAATTTGTTTTGTCATCGGAGACAATTTGCCCAGCCACAGCCAGAGACATGTGACATTCTACATTTGGCAATGCTGTGGCTGGTGCAATGAAAACGTTTAAGAATAAGTATTATCATTTTTATTATGTATTTGTGTAATTGTAATTATGTTTTCTTGTGTTAATTTAGTTCATCTCATTTTCCATCCCATAATCATCTTTCAGTGTACATTATGTTTCAATATGTCACCGCATGGCGTTGGCGGCGGCTAGACGGCGGAAGCCGGTGCACATTTCCGGCAGTATTCGTCAACCCTTGGATGAGCACGGACGTAACGCTCACCCACGCCGTAGAAGCCCTAGCAAGGACATCATCTGTCGCATAGTATCGAGTCGCATCCATCAAATCATTTATCATTTATCATCATATCTTTTATTATTTAACTTGCATAGTGTCGGCGGGAGAGCGACGTGATTATTTATTGGAAATCAAAAGTGCATTTCGAGACTCGCATTATAAGACCACGTAGTCACTTGTACACGTGTCTTCTGCGTAGTTAAGTGTTCATAACGGGGTAATAAATACCTTAACCATCAGTACCACTGTTTTATTAATAATCGAGTACGGCGTGCGAGGTGGCCGACAACCTCGGCAGAGTGTATATGACGGAGTGTTTCCAGAGTCCCTAGGCTGTCGACCGACGACCCTACATCTCATCAGCTCACCGCAGAGCATGGCGCCGGGCAATTACTTCACAACTCTGAGAACACCGCAGATCAAGTTGGCTTTATCGTCGTAGCCAGGCTTGGTCACGTCAGTTGTAATGTACAATATACATTATTTGACATGCATCAAAGGATTCTTACATGATGCAAACAGACTTCTTTCATTGTGCCTAATTGTATACGTACATCTCAAAAGATCATGTCAAATTACTTTTTCATTCATAATTAATATGTCAGCATTGTAATAATACATATTCGCCCATTATTTCCATGTTAGTTATGCCAACACACTGAGGTTGTGTTTGATATTCACCTGTATTTCGGTTGTAAAATGTAGCTACAATATGCTTACTTTCAGATGTTATTGCAAACCATTCGCTTTAGATTACTGATCTAACCTTGCTGTGGTATGAACATGCAAACAGTTGTTATTCTCCCGTATTAATATATAGAATAATTCAAATATGGTCAACAGAACATGAAACATTTTCGTAACACACGTACGTACAAGCAATGCACTGTTTACCATTTTCTGTAAGGGTTTATATTTATATTACAGGTGATACTGCGTATCAAACAAATGAACTAAAATGCAATACTTCCTTACCTTGGTAACATCAGGATGCGAATTGAATTGGCATTCTATTTGGACCTATGCCTCCTTTTTGGCAGTCAGGTTACTGCAATCAGTTTTCTTATTTTCGATTACGTTCGCATAAGTACGAACGAGCCCAAATAAAATGTTTCGTTCATTAATTGAAAAACGCTCAAACCGTCCACCTGATGACATTTTTTCTAAATCAAAACAATATATCATTACCATAGACTACATAAGAACATTTAGGTACACAAAATATTGCACTTCTTTCTATTGGCTGTTAACTATGACGTTTCCATGACGTCACTAAAGTTCGTGTATCTTCGGTACACGATCGGTCTTCCTCGCGAAAAGGACGAGACAAGGCTTTCCTTCGGTAAGGAAAGGAACGACTAGACTTTTTGGGTCTTTGCACGATACTTTAAGTAAAGGAGCAAAGCCTTCCTTTAGCCTTCCTTCTGGAAGGAAGCCTTGAAGAAAAAGAAAAGGAAGATCTCTGCATACGGCCCTTAGTGTTTTTAATGTATTAATTATTTCAGGATTAAAATATAATTTTTTATGTGTTGGTATTAGTTTATTAGGTGGTTTATTTATTAGATAGGTATATATACGTCAAAGTGACCTGAAATCATTAATTGCTTATTCTTTGGTTATTCATATAGGATTCGTTTTAAGTGGTATTATAAGTATAAATTGTTGAGGTATTTTTGGTTCTATAATAATAATAATTGCTCATGGTTTATGTTCTGCGGGTTTATTTTGCTTGGCTAATGTTGTTTATAAATAATTAGGTAGTCGTAGTTTATTTATTATTAAGGGTTTAATTAATTTTATACCAACAATAAGATTATGATGATTTTTATTAAGATCCTATAGTATAGCTGCACCTCCTTCATCGAATTTAATAGGTGAAATTATATTATTTAATATATTGGTTTTTTGGAGTTCATTAAACACTTTTTGTTTTTAATTAGGTCTTTTTTTAGAGCAGCTTATACGTTATATATATATNTATATATATATATATATATATATATATATATATATATATATTCTTATAGTCAACACGGTATAATTTATTCTGGTTCTTTTTCATTTACAATTTGTTATTTACGTGAATATTTATTGTAATTTCTTGTTTGATTTCCTTTGAATTAGATTATTTTTATATATATTATTATGTTTATTTAACTTAAATAATTTAATTAAAATATCAGTTTGTGGAACTGAAAATATAGAATTTTACTTTCGGTAATTCTTTGACATTATTCATTGTGTAATATTTTATTTCTTTATTTATTAATTATTAGTTTAATTTTTTTTCTTTTTGGTGTTTTATTTATTTTTAATGATTTAGTTTAATTTATTGAATATGAGCTTTTTATAATTAACAGCACACAAATATTAAAAACTTTATTATTTGATTGAATATCTTTGATTTTTATGAGGTTTGTATTATTTATTTCTTCTTTAATTATTTATTACAGAAAGGATTATATAATAAATTATTTGTTTATTGATCGTTTTATTAGTTTAGTGTTGATATTAATTTTTCTATAATATTTATAATTGTTAGTCCTAATATAATTAGAATTTTATTAGGATGGGATGGTTTAGGATTAGTTTCTTATTGTAGTTATTTATTATCAGAATGTTTTTTTTAATGGTGGGATAGTAACTGCTTTATCTAATCGTATTGGTGATAGCATGTAATAGCTATTGCTTGGATATTTAGTTATAGTAGATGAAATTATTTTATATATATTGATTTTTTTCTTTTGATTATGGTGTTAAGTTAATTATTTTATTAATTGTTATTGCTGCATTAACAAGGAGAGCTCAAAGCCCCTTTTCTTCATGATTACCAGCAACTATGGCAGCCCCCACTCCTGTATATATATAAAGGATATACATTACTTAAAACAGAAAATGTAAAGCATATTATATATTTTTTATTTTATTTATTTACATTTCTAACTTCTCCTCCAGTTTCTCTACTTCCATTCCCTGATTAAGTATCATTTGAATTTCTGATCCTGTGCACTTTTGTATTATTTGCATTATCTATCCAGATTTTTGTTTTCATCTTTTTTTTTTTTTTTTTTTGCTCCAGGGTACCTTTGTACATGGAAGCAGCTCCTCGAGTATACCTCATCATTTCCTGGTCCACATAAGTGGCGTTTTCACTACCTGCATCGCTAATCCCATGCCAGACTCCATCGTAGCCCAATCAGTGATTCCTCATGGAGGTTTTCCGCATGCATTTCCTTGTTTACAGAAAATCCTTCTTCCACAAAAGCATCACCATATGAAAGAATTAATATTATGTTCACTGTATGCGATACATCTTTAAACTCATATTTTTCACTCAGAATACCTGCATAAAATGTATCCACCCTATTAGTCTGAACAAGAACTGCTGTGTGTGTGAATTGATAACAGAGAGAAATTTAATAAACTGCACACTAGATCGATCAGACTGAAGAACAATTAGATGTTTGGTAGACATGAAAATTTATAAACATGTATCCATTTTCACTCTGCACTTTCCCTGTTGGTTCATCAATTTTATAGGGTCTAACAAGAAGCAGCATTTACCATTTTGTATTTTATATGGCTATGTTCAAAAAGTTTCTTAGCAGCCTTGGACCACAAATGTCTTGCGTCCAGTAAAAATCTTTCTTATTGGAGTTCACTGAATTCAGTCAAACCCAGCTCATGCTTGGTAACAAACCCAATTTTTAACTTGGAAATTAGTAGTTCTTGACTTGCATTGTCCAAATTAGTATTTATCAGCTGATATTTAGTTGTCTCATAATTTAAAACATCAGTTTTAACTAAACATCCCAGAAACTCTCTCAGTAAGTCCTCCAATACTTTATGTAGTAATGGTAACATTGGTTTCGTTGCTTGGAACTTCCTTAATATTGGTTCAAAGGAAGAAGCTATTGTCAGAAAAAATGCAGCTTTGCTAGTAGCAAAGAATTCTTGAACTAATCCTTCACTTTCTGAACAGAATAGCCTATATAAAACATAACAAAACCAACATTTCTGAAACCTCTTTACATGAATACAAAACCCACAGAAATAACCACTGATCTTTTGATTTTATACAAATTGACTAGGTACTAATTCCTCCTTTTTTTCTCGTCAGAACCTAACTTCTGGTGAAACCTGCCTATAAAAGTCGCTCTGTCGTCTCTGCCCGAAAACATAAAGACACCCCTATTTATTTCAATTACTGTTTACAAACATGTCTCTAGAATATTTTCAAATATTCTTGGGCATCACGGGTGAATCTTTGTAGTTCTTTATGATGGCACAGGCAGCATGCATGCCTCACAGAAGAATTCAGGAGTGGGTAAGTGGCAGTACCAACACAACGTGAGGGTGATCACCGTGGCCGCATAACCATATGGAGACCAGCTCGCCAGCAGGCCGCACACAGTCCGATGGGTCCCTTTGTAGATCATCACTCAGGTATGTTTGACATCTTCGCAAGCCCCATCCCCCATGCAGGTTGAAACATAGCATGTAACTTGTTAATATTTGTGTAAATAAATGTTGATGCTGTGACAACTGTCCCATCCTTCCTCCCCTGAAGAAAACCAGAATGGTTTCCCTCTCGCATAAGCCAGGTGGCCAGTCGATTTCCATGGGTCTCGTCCACATAGAACACATTGCCTCGATGTTATTTTAGCATACATCAATGCAACAGAACAGCGAGATTTGTGTAAAACGGGCGTGGATATACAAACAGCCTACCATTTTGACAGGATATCTGTACATCAGGAATGGGCAGAAGGAATTGGAACTTATGGTTTGCAGGTTCCTGGTTATGTTAAGGACTAAATGGGATTCACAACCTCCAAGTAGCATACGTACATATGTATGAATAAAAGTAGAACTCTGCATGAATACATGCGTGCATTCACATTCACACTTAGCATACGTATGTATGTAGAAAAGAGAGGCAGAGTACGCCAACTTTCAACTTCTATGTACGTACAGCTGAACTAACAACCAATCAGATTGTCCGATTAAATAAAAACTTATTATTTTAAGTAAAACTATTCAGGTAAAGATATAAATATATGAAATTCTGTTTTCTTTGGCTAACATTTTAAAATTGATTTTTGCACAAAGCCTGCAAAAATAAAATGCAAAATAATAATCTCTCTTCGAAAAGTTACCTTTTTGGTTTTAATGTCTGCAAGCAGAAAATGTACATATGTGCACACATACATACATTAAAAAGAGATTGTTAATATGCCTTTTAGGGTATGGGCGTCAGTTCACTGAGAGCAAGAGAATGGCACAGGCAGTGGGCTGTTGGCCCTCGTGGCTTTTCCTGAGATCCCCATTGCAACGATGATGCAGAATTTACTGGAACAACTCCAATTATGTCTGCCTACTGAGTATGTTGGTCTTATCATATTTATTTTTAATTTATAAAATTGCTTTCCGTAGACCCAAAATAGAGCATAGAGTTCTCTATGTTGTAAAACATGCCAGTTACAAAGTGAACACACACATACAAACATATAGGTATAAAACACATACGTATAAAACATAGTCTATAATACAAGCAGACAGATATTTAGATTAATAAAAAAGATTTATACAAAGTTCATAAGTTGTATACACTTAAATTGTAGTGGAGAAGTAAAACATGCAAGACACACACACACACACACACACACACACACACACTGACGTCGTTGGGGTTACCCAGGGCTGGTTAGTGTTGAATTGCCCGGCACCATAACCCAGCGAAAAGTTAATGATGAGGGTCGTTTGGTCGATGGCCTAGGGGGCCCTGGATATCTCTGTCACTTTGTTGATGATGTCGTCACGTACTTACTTTTGCGCTATTTATACCTGATGGCGAGACTGTAGGCCATCTTGTACACCTGAAATATACTTTGAAATTGTGGGTCATGCTACAAAGGGTGTAGTACCCTTCAGTGATCTGACACAGTTAATTTGTTAAAGCGGTTTATTCACTGTTCGGACTACAGGTGAATAATATATGAAAACGGACCCAGCACTTATGGCATGCTGGTGAACTTAGCGTGAAAGAAATGTGGTATTATGTTGATACATGATTGTGTTAAGCTCTCTGGTGAGAGGGCGGGTGGCTCTCCCCTCGGTACTGTTAATAAAAATAACAAATGTTCCAGTTAGTTAATGTTAATATTGCACTGTAGTGATTACAGCCTAAATGATGGTACCGAGGGGGCTCGCAGAGCGGGCGACGAACACCGCTGGTCTGGTCCGAGTGCTGAGACGAACTGGCAGAGTGGCCTCGGTTTGCATCACGAGTGACCAGAACCGAAGTCAAATGGCGAATAAAGAAACATAACGAGCACTCTGTGATATGTTTGTAATGGTGAAAAATTGTATAAATTAAATTAAACAAATTGGTGACAACCCTGTTTATTAACAAATATTGTTATGTTTGAAGTTGTGAAGTTGATGGAGCATGTCACTACACTAAATTATATGTTACAATGATGGAGGCCTTTATAGGCAATCTTCCTTTTAGAAAACATTATTACTCTTATATAAATATTCTTATTAAATAAGTTATTACACTTTCTCATAAAAGTGTTTGCATTTCACAACCGATGATGCGTTTGAATTTCACTGGCTACAGTGTTACCAGGTGGCTGTCTCCTGAAGGGATGGACAAGTCCACCTGGGCAAAGGGGTGTGGAATGCCATGCTTGATTGCTATTAATACAATAAAAAACCCTGACAGTAGTTGTGAATGTGTTGACTGTGTTTAATATGCTTTAAAAAATACTGCACACTACTGGATGACACTTTGGGCACTTATCACTTCAGCTTCGGCCTACAAGCCAGTTGACATCACCCGGTGGTGTGTTGCATCGTAGGTCGTGATACGAGCTGCTACCAAGCACTTGCCATTTACCAGTGTACCTAACGGCTGTGGCTTTGGGGTGAACACAGTTTCGGATCGCCTACCCATTTATTAAAGTATTTACCTCTTGTAATAAATTAGTAGGGCGGTCTCTTGAGTTGAGTAATCCCTGTCGGCAAGGAATTGCAAGTTCTGTTCTTGTCAACCTGCACTACGCACTCTTGGCCTGATGTAGTTGGTGCAGCCCGGTCTAGTGTGAATTTCGGAAAACACTCACTATGTCATTTTATCCTAGTATGTCATTATAAGCCGATTTACCTTACACCAGTTCATACTTTATACCAATATATCATCCTACTAAACATTTACAACAGAAAACAACAAAATTCAAAATAGATTTCAGTGGTATCTGTTGTGGGGAATTATAATTCTAATGTGCTTTTTGGTTTCTGTTTTTTTTTTCATTGGCGATAGAATAGTTTTTATTGGATTCCAGTTATTTCTGTTGTATACAAATTTAGTGGACAGAGGACATTCTAGTGGTTTCTGTTGGTTACTGTAGTTAAAAATTATGGGAAATATTGGTTTTAATTGTTTTATATTGGGGTACAACAACTTTTAGTGAATTAGGTTGTTTTCTGTTGTAAATTAATATGTTGGTTTGTATTGTATTCTAGAAGTTTCCGTTGACTTCTATATGTTGGTTTCGGTTGTGTTTTATTAGTTTTTGATGTATCATAATCTGTTGTCTTCTGTTGTATTCTAGTGGTTACCACTGGAATTTTTTGCATTTTGTTGTTTTCTGTTGGGCTGTAGTCTATTTTGTCTGTGAGATTCTAGTAGTTTCTATTAGTTTATGTCACGTTCCATTGATTTTTGTAGTTCTGCAGTCTGTTGGTTTTTGTTGTGTTCTAGTGGCTCTCGCTGGTTTCTGTTCTGCTATAGTCGGTTGGTTTTTTTGTATTCTAGTGGTTTCCATTGGTTCGTGTTTGTTTTGTTGGTTCCAATTGGTCTGTAGAAAGTTTGTTTATGTTATGTTCTAGTGGTTTACATTGGCTACTGCTGTGTTTTGTTGGTTTCTATTGTGCTGTAACCAGTAAGTTTCTGTTGTATTCTAGTGGTTTCCCTTGTTTTCTGTGTTTTATTTGTTTTTATTGTGTTTTGATGTTTTCTATTGTATTTTGTTGTTTGCTGTTGTGTTTTGTTGTTTTATGTTGTGATAAACACAATTGGTTTCTCTTGTATTCAGGTGGTTTTCATTATCTTCTGTTGAGTTTTTTGGATAATATTGTACTGAGGCCAGTTGGTTTCTGTTGTATTCTAGTGGTTTACATTAGTTCCTGTGGCATTTTGTTTGTTATATTGTTCTGAAGTCAGTTGGTTCCTGTTGTATTCTAGTGATTTTAATTGGTTTCTCTTGTGTTTTGTTGGTCTGAATTGTGATTTGTTGGTTTCTATTGTGTTTTGTTGGTTTCTATTCTGTTTTGTTGGTTTCTACTGTCGTAAACTCAGTTGGTTTCTGTTGTATTCCAGTTGTTTCCATAGAGTTTTCTTGTTTCCAATGTGCAGTAATTTATATATATTTTTGTATTCTAGTGGTTTCCTATATTTATGCTGTATCTTATTGGTTTCTGTTGTACTGTAGTGTTTTCCATAGTGTTATGTTTGTTTATGCTGTGTTTTGTTAGTTCATGTTGTGTTACATCGGTTTATGCTGTGTTATGTTGGTTTATGTTGTGTTCTGTTGTGTTCCGTTTGTTTCTGTTGTGATTTGTTGGTTTATTTTGTGTTTGGTTGGTTTCTGTTGTGTCATAGTAATATCCCCAGTGGAGTGTCAATTGTTTTGAAAGTCAGACACATCCATGGTGGCACAGGGTTTCGTGGCGGTGTAGTCCACTGTCATCTTGAGGTTGACATGAGCCAGTCCCTTGGTGATGCAACACTGAGTACATACGAACTGTCTGGTGTGTGCACTAATGTTCCCCACTCACTACACTGAGGGTGTCTATGATGTAGTCCCTTGGGCAATATATATAGCATCTCAGGTCATGCCCTGTTCCATCGCACTGGCGTCGGTTACTGAGGATCTCACCCTTTCGTTCGGCTAGCATGCCAAGTAGTGTTGGCATGCTAGCACAAGTAGTGGTGATTGTTCCGTATTGCGTACTCTTATGGTAAAACCATAGGAAACCTGCGAGTGCACTATCGAGTATCCACTCAAATTATTTACTTTTCAAGTCAGTGTACTATTGCGTATCCGGTCGAATTCCGTTTAACGTATCCAAGTTCAAGTCAATTGTTCCGTTTAGCGTATCCAAGTGTGTTTTTACTTAAAACCTTAAAGTTTTCAATTAGGAAAACGTACAATGGTGTGTGAGGGGTGTAAAATCACCATGTTGAACGCTCGGAAATTGATTTACTTCTCACCGGACGTAAACACATTCCTCATCGAGCATGACATCCTTAAACCGTCAATACCATGTAGACGATGCAGAAAAGGCGAAGCCAAGCTCGTGGACAATCGAGGTTTGTTTTACTGGTGTCGACAGCGCATGGAGAATGGCACAAAATGCAATTTTAAAGTGTCGGCAAGACAGGGCAGTTTCGTGGGAGATTCAAATTTGTCGCCGGGCAAGATCATCGAGTTGTGTTTATTGTGGTGCCTGATCAAGTATCCCCGACAGCAGACTATAGTAAACGAACTTAAGTGCTCGGGCAAGACAGTCGTCGCCTGGTCGAATTTCTGCCGCCAAGTGTGCATAGACTGGGTGTTAACTTACAGGAAAAGAATCGGCGGGCCTGGCAAAATAGTCGAGATAGACGAATCAAAGTTGGGTAAGCGTAAAAACCGCAAGGGACGAAAAGTTCACGGCCAGTGGGTTTTCGGCGGTGTGGAGAGAGGCGATCCTACTAATTTCTTCCTGGTGCCGGTGGAAAAGAGGAACGCCGCGACTTTAGTAAAATGTATTCGTGAATGGATTGTGCCGGGCACGACGATAATTTCAGACTGTTGGCGAGGTTACAGTAACTTGGACATGCACGGCTATCGCCACCTGCAAGTAAATCACCGGAAGGAATTTGTGTGCAGTGAAAAGAGTGGAATAGTTAACACCCGAAACAAACTAAAGCTGAGGCAAGGCGAATCTTTAAGAGTGCACACACAAAACATCGAACGGAGTTGGTGTTCGGTGAGGTATAGCATTCCGTGTTTTGGCAGACGGGAAAAGTCGTGGACCGGCTACTTGGCAGAATACATTTGGAAAAAGAACCACCCATACGGACAACGACTGCACTCGTTTCTAATCCATGCAGCTGCAATGCACGAGGAGACTCGTCACGAAGGAGACAGCGGTGATGAAGGCAGTTCTCTCAAAAGGTAAAACTAACAACGCTTTGCATTTGTAGAAAAAACTAAATAACGGATAAACGAAAAGTACTTTAATTTTTTTTTTCATTTTCAGATACGGGCAATAATGGCTAGTGAAAGAAAAAAAGTGTACCCGAGTAGCTGTTTGCGTCAATTTAAAGTGAGAATACGCAATAGAAAACTTTTAGCAAGTCACTTCTCCGCAATGGGATCGGCCCCGAGAAGCTAACGGCTAAAAAAAGTACCATCTTCCAGTAAACATTTTAAAAGTGTTTGAATAGCTTGTTGTTTGGTAGTAAGAAGGAGGACCAGATCGTTACTCCCTTGCCAATATATATCACCTCCATAACAACACGAAATAGCCATCTCACAGCTCGTGATTACTAATGGCTTAAAGTTTAAAATGAATTAGTTTATTTATCTAAACATTTGTTCATTTTAATAATGTTCTGCTCCATATCGGCGATCAATTTAAAGTGGGAATATGCAATAGGAAAGTTTTAGCAAGTCACTTCTCCGCAATGGGATAGGCCCCGAGAAGCTAATGGCTAACAAATTACCAACGTCTAGTAAATATTTTTAAAGTGTTTATTCAAAAGAAAGAAACTACTTATGTTTTATAAATGGCACATAGAGAGAATTTAAATAACATTTATTGAAAAACCACACACAAAATCAAATTTTACATTTATATACATGTTTAATAAAGTCGGAGACTCTAGGATAGATTAACTGGATGTCCATTTTTTTTTAGCTGCTGTACACTGCCTACATCCAGCAGTAGGTAATCTTCAGTTATGTTGTCACATCCCGAGCCACGAAAGGGTGATGTCTAGAAGCCCTGGCCGTTAAAGGGTGATGTCTAGGAGTCCTGGAAGAGTACCCATCTCGCCGAGTTCCGTTTGGAGTATCCAAGTTCGAGCCGGGTGCGGTTTACTTCTTCACTGTAGGTTGGAGCGTATTAAAAAAAACATTACCCATTTGCCTACAAGCATTGCAGCCCATCACTGCATCGATCTCTTTTGGCAATTCAATCCCATATTTTTTGGCCCTCATCGAATCACACCATAGCCTTGGGTGAGGTTGACGAGGAAACCT
>NQII01000041.1:16842-27466 GCA_002778355.1 Clitarchus hookeri
CATGTAGATACGCACAAAGAAACTTTTGGTAAAGTAACAAATTGTTCCGTTTTCAGTTTGGATACGCCACAGGAAATAATTAGGTATTTTTAGAAATGTTTTTAAAAGATAAATGAATACGTGAATCGGAACAAATGAAGTTTGGTGGCAATTTCCACCTGTCGTCTTGGATATGCAAACCCACCGCTTTTCAATTCAAGTCGTTTTTCATGTAGATACGCACAAAGAAACTTTTGGTAAAGTAACCAATTGTTCCGTTTTCAGTTTGGATACGCCACAGGAAACAATTAGGTATTTTTATAAATGTTTTTAAAAGATAAATGAATACGTGAATCGGAACAAATGAAGTTTTGTGGCAATTTCCACCTGTCGTCTTGGATATGCAAACCCACCACTTTTCAATTCAAGTCGTTTTTCATGTAGATACGCACAAAGAAACTTTTGGTAAAGTAACCAATTGTTCCGTTTTCAGTTTGGATACGCCACAGGAAACACTTAGGTATTTTTATAAATGTTTTTAAAAGATAAATGAATACGCGAATCGGAACAAATGAGGCTTGGTGGCAATTTCCACCTGTCATTTTGGATATGCAACCCCACCACTTTTAAATTCGGGTCGTTTTTCATGTGGATACGCACAAAGAAACTTTTGGTAAAAAGCAGGTAATTACAAGCGGGCTGGATACGCAGGAAGAAATTTTGCATTTGTTTTGGCCTTCTAAGGACTTAGTTTGGATACGAAATAGACGACTTTTTGGGTGGATTTTATGTATCATTGGATACGTAATGTAATGTTTTTTTGGTGATTTGGATACGTTATACGAAATAATCACCAAAGTTTTGTATGTTCGCATAGGAAGGTAATGGCAAATGTTCACTGATTGAGTGTATTTTGCGAAGATATTGTCTTTTGCTTTGCAAATAACATAATGGTCCGAGGGCCAACAATCCATTCCTAAATCGGTCATGTGCGTAGGTGCATGGCTGTGCGATGCAATTGCGCGGGTAGTGTTGAACAGAAAATTACCCTTCCACTCGCATGGGTGTGCTGCACAAATTGACAGCTGTTTCGGTGGTTGTTGCCGAGGCAGGTGCAGGGTGAAGTGTGCTTGTTTTCCCTCCCCTACTGCTGGTGTCACAGCTGACTGGAGAATTGTGCAGAAGCAGCGAAATGAGGGCGAAGAAGTTCGCTTCCTTTCTTCCCAGGAATGCAGTACTAAGATGGCGGCATTTTCGCTTCCTGCTCTCACGAATGGAAATAATGGCGGCTCCACGAACAGTCACCCTAATAGCCATATAATTCAGTCACTCAGAAAGGCTCCAATTGACACGGTTCGGAGTGGTCACATGGTCCATCTGGTGAAATTTTAACATCCAGAGGGTGCCAGATAAACAGTAAAGAGAATCCGCTTGGGTTGGCACGAGACTCTTGAGGTGGGCCACGGACGAAAATGCCAGGCTAAAGAACCTCGTGCCCTATGTCTTTATTATGTTGTATGTAATGGCTGAAATAGTCGAGACTAGTTGGATGCTTGAACACACACACACTTACTGGACTGAAGTATTGTTGCTTCCCAGCATGCAGTTGCAATGCACAACATATAACACTTCAAAAACAGAAAATACACTGACTTACATGACGTAGATAATGAGGCAGGTATTGGATGGTGAAGAGGAACCATCGCTCTTAAGCACCGGATGAAGCGGGATTAAAGAGCACTCAAACAATTTGATTTTAGAACACGAGCTGTATCACAGAAAGCAAATGAGATGGTACACAAAGTACAGCAGATGTGCAGCGCGAGGCCATTTACTGGCTTATGCTGTAAAGACAAAGATGTCGCACGGATGCTGAACATAGACTTAAAAATTAAAATAATGCTAGAGGGGCTTGTGTCTACTCCTGAAGGGAGGTGAATTCTGCGGTGCACGAATAAAGAGAAAATGTTCCTGTACAATTAAGTCTATAGATAAGAAATTATTGGTTCACAAAGATTATTTTACCCCTGAGCTGCATGATGTGACTTGTCCTGATTCCCACTCTCTCTAGACTGATGAGAAGTTGGCGAGGCAGTGGTAACTTGACTGCCACTAACTGCCAAAAACATAATTCCATTGAATAAAAATGAAATGCCAATATAACACTTATGAAGACATTACATTTTAACAGCATCAATCACTGTTGATTTTGATGGTAAAAAAAGGATAATAAATTTTGTGACAATAATTTTTATGAAAAGTGTAGTTTGTTTCTGATGAAGCCTTTCAATCACCTGAAAAACAAACACATAATTAAAACCTTTTACATGACGAACCATTTACCCTGCATTAGTTAAAATGTTATTTTGATTAATATTTAAAGTATATGAAAAGTTACAAAGAGTTTAATTTTGCCTCAGTTTGTGTTTGGTGGGACACCAAACATAAACTGATAGAGTCAAAACTAATTATTTTAATTAATTATGTATGGAAACCTGCTGAAGACATCACTCGCAACTGGAATTTCTTTTTAATGATAGCTAAGCAATCCACTAGTTGGTTTTGTAAAATGTTATGTAGTTTCTGAGATTACACAACCACATGGTTGTTACTTAATGTGCACACTGCATCGGTGAACATGCAGGGAAATCACTACATCGAATTGCTGGAGCGTGTTAATTAATTCAGCTATTTGTGGCATAGTGGTTGGACTGCTTAATTGTGTTTCTTAGAAGTTACGCCTTGTGGCACAGGTAGTCTCTGCACTGACTTGTGATGTGTCTTCATCATGTGGGTGACCTTCAGTCATGCTGCGTACGACCGGTGTGTGACTAGGAGAGATCCTACCTGGGCTGGTAGATGGTGCATAATGGTTGACAAGGGTCTGGGGAATGTTACGAAAGGCATCATAATTTTGTTTCTAACAAAAATTTTTTTTTATATTATTAATTTTTATAAATAAAAATCCATTATTTCATTTGAAAGTCTGTTGACATCTTATTGATGGATTGAAGATCCAATCAAAGAATAATTATATTTGTGTTCAATCATGTGGAGAATAAACTTAAGACTTATCTGTGTAATGAAATAAAAAAGCTAACCATGCAAAAGTTCTGGGGCAGAAAATGTCAACATGAACGTCCCAGAAGCAGAAGTTGGATGCAAAATGGCAGTATCGTACAGAAGCGTGCATAGCCGCTCACTGCCAACTAAAATTACAATGTAGGAAAAGAGAAGTAATAAAAGGTTTGGCAGAAAGGTGCACAAGGTAACTGTGAAAACATTAATTATTAAAACTATACTTATAGTGGCGAAGAAAATTAATGAGCACATGATCACAAACGATTAGAGAGGAGGAATACTAGGTATAAATGCTTCATGCCACATGGAAGGTTAAAGAAGGAATAAGGACATTTTAAACTAGCATGATGGAACACACAACTAATGTTTATCAATAGTATCGATTTGACATTCAATATATATGAACTGCATTATGATTTTGTATGTAATCACAATTCATGTTTACTATAAAATGAAATTATATATTCATGAAACAAAAATTTAAACAAAAAAACTTCATATATACGACCCACGACTGAATATAAATAATATAATATAAACAATTAAGCAAATTAAACATACATAAGATAAAATACCAGGTACACTGTCAAAAATAAAAGCAATCAATTTGTTTAACAAAGGTAACATATTTTTCTCTTTTACAGATACAAACAATCATTGCTGCTGTCGGCGGTCTCAGGCTGCAGCTTAACAGCGATGGCCACTGATTATAGAGATAAAGGGCGCCATCCAGCTAGCAATTATAGTGCCCCCACTGGGACAGGGCAGGGGACTCGTGGTTCTCAGGGCTGTTCAACAACCTACAGTATGGCAGTTTTCAGCCTATCCCCAAAGGTGGTTAACATGGCATGATGTAGTTTAAAAATACAAGGTGTGGGACTAGCTAGGTATACCAGGTCTCGGAGCGTAACACCCTAAAACCCTCACATCGGAAAACGGCGATGCCTGACTATCACAAGAATTACTGAGGCAATGAATTACGCTGAAAACACAAATACAACACGTAGATTTGCAATGGATGTTTAATGATATGAACTTACTTGTGAACATATGGTTAGAGCTGTGAGCATAGCCTGGAACAAACACTTGCCAAAATAAAGAAAAATGAAAAGATAAGAATAATTACTTGAAGCAGACATTAACTTCAGCACGTTAAGAAATGCTAGGATAAAGCAAAGTTGATGTAGACGACCGCATGGCCGGTGCACTCGCCAGTTGGTGCGGTTTACAGAAGTGGACAGGAAATTTTAAATTAAAACTCTCCTCTGCCGTTGCTCTTGCTGCANATGGACTACGGGAGACAGAAAACAAAATGGTTCCAGAAAATATTAAAACATTGCAGGAGTTACCAAGTCAGTTGAATACAAAAGTGCTGGTCTCCTGTGTCACACATCCACCCCCTTGTGCGGTCCAAGAAGAACTGAGCGAGGCAACGGGGCTGCTGTCCCCAGTCGCCTCAACCAGAAACGAGGGCTGCTGCAGAACTAAACGGTAAAAACAGAAACCAAATAACTCTTAATTTATTTACATTACAATGACAGGAAAATATGGCACCTAATAGCACTGAAAACGATAATAAAAATATTAAAATAAACCAACCTGCTTTTTTGAGTAGACATAATAATTACAATAAAAATTAATTTGTAATTTAATCATGCGCTAAGGAACAGGCTCGACTGTAATTCCCTGCATAAAAACAGGCAACACAGCACTGCACTCCTATAACATTTGCAATGAAATTTAATCTGTAGAGAATGAACAGAGGTAAATCAGCCCGGTAGCTTTCAGTTGGTGCTGCTCAAATGTCATGCAGTTCAATCGGCCTGCCCTAGCACTACAAAACTAATATCATGCCCGCTAATTTGATGTGTCCAGAAACTGCTTAATAAAATTTAATTGAACATCTGTCAATTGGCATTCTACTGTAAAAACACACACATCACTCTCCTTGAAAAAAATATCTCGCTGCTTGCTTATTCCACTCACATCAGCCTCTCTCTCATACCATATGCCCCCTTCATACCACCACTCGCCACCTACTTTCACACACTTGCCTTTTAGCATTAGCTGATCCCAGTGCTACCAAGCTATACACACCAAATTTCCCAAAAAAAAAAAAAAAATGATGAAATACCTTAACAACATCATTGCTCAGCCAGCTGCGAGCACATGGCCGCAAACCAACAAACGGCAATACCTAACCACTGCAGCCAACTCAACCTCTGTGCCAGGGCCAACAAGTGCTACCATACACTTGAAATTTCAATCGCTGCCCATCTTCGTGGGCCTGTCCAAAGAGAACCCATCAGCATTCCTGGATGATCGCACATCCCGCCTCCAATACTATGGCGTATATGAAGAGGTATGGCCTAGCTGCTTTGGAGTGCAACTCTCCGTAGAATTACATTCGTGCTGACAGTCTATCAATCACTATAGTCTACAGTGGGAGATGTTTCTTCATGATTTTGAGTGCCACTATGGAGGAGAATTCACATATTTGCAAGCACATAACAAGTTGACATTAGAAGAGCAGCAACTGGCAGAGAATCTCACAATGTTCATTACCTAGAAAATACACCTCATCAGATGTTTACACCCATACCTTCTGCCTGAACACAAAATGTTAGAAGTAATGGCGGAGTACGCCCAGAGTGCTATGCCACATTGATACTCCTGTTCAACAGTGGACTAGACAAACTCCAGCCATTCATAGTTCATCTGTATTTTGGTGTTCATTAATGGTCATCATTGCTACACATTAATAGACACTGCCGCTTCATACTATTTTGTGCAACCAAGTTTTGTAAACCCAACATACATTAATCCACCTGCTCATGTAATTCGCTTGGCAACAAATCAAAATACCAGTACCGTACTAGGGCAAGAAATATATACAGTTCGTATCTGTGACCTTGAGACCATCATAACAGCAATAATTACACCAGACATAAGATAATATGCCATCTTTGGTGTATGGTGGCTCACAGAGCAAAATACCACTGTAGAACAAG
Organism: Clitarchus hookeri; assembly: GCA_002778355.1. Classification (NCBI taxonomy): domain Eukaryota; kingdom Metazoa; phylum Arthropoda; class Insecta; order Phasmatodea; family Phasmatidae; genus Clitarchus; species Clitarchus hookeri. The sequence goes on from NQII01000041.1 coordinate 22,914, forward strand.
CATTCCATCGTATGCATTTCAGCTTAAAGGAGCGATGCACAGTGTATAACCTTGACCAACTTCCAGCTGATACACTGCAGGCCATTTCATTAACAAAGTTCGACAACAACATCTAGCCAGAACACCAGGCATTTTTTCAGCTACTCCTAAACGAATGGCAGGATGTGTTTGCTGAGCATGGCATACTCTGCCAGATCACAATAGCTGAACACGCAATAATCTTTGTGCAAGATCAGCCTATCTACACTCCACCATGCAGTTATTTACTGCATCAAGTCAATACAATAAAACAACACATTTACGAATGTTGAGTGATGGTCTTATTGAGCCAAAAACAACGAGTTTAACAATGCCATAAATCTGGCACCTAAGAAAGATGGCATATAAAGGTTTTGTGTGGACTTCCGACCGGTAAATCAAGAGACATGCAGCACATTACCACCACACTTCAGCATCAGGGATGCCATCAGTTAGCTAGGGCAAGCCTAAGTCATGTCATCCCTTGACCTACATTAGCAGCTATTGGCAAGTACCAGTCAAGCTTGAAGACCATGGCAAAACAGCTTTCACGGCCCCTGATGTAAGGCGCTTCCAGTTCTGCGCCATGCCATTTGGGCTGAAGTGTGCATCGGTCACTTTCCATGCCATGATGGTGCAGGTGCTGGACGGCCTCATTGGTGAATTCATCCTCGCCTAACTGGGCGATGTATTTATATGGCCGACAAGCTTTTAATTTTGCTTGACAGGTTGGCTATCAACTGCCTCGCACAAACCACTGCGAAATGCCACCTCGGAAATACCAGCATCTACTTACTGGGTCACATCGTTGTCGAAGAAGGTAACAAACCACATCCCGAACATCTGCATTTGATCTATAAGTATCCCACCCCCATATTGTGCAAGCAGCTTCGGAAGTTATTCGGACTAATTAAGTAGCTCTGAGATCACATCCAAGACTTTGCCATTGTCACTACACCAATCACTGACCTACTGTCAACACAGGGCAGTTTTAGTTTTACAATGCTGCTTATGCCATGTTCCAGGGAGTCAAGGTTTGTATCCGAGTGTGCCCAACCTTGGCTATGTACAGCCCAAGAAAAAACCTCTACCTGCAGACTGATGCCAGCCAGAAAGGACTTGGTGTAGTGCTATATCAGTGCAGCGACAATGGCGAACATCACGTCCTCCACTTTTCCATCACCAAGTTCGGACAGACTGAGCGGAGGTACGACATAAACAAACGTGAATACTTGGTAGTGGTATGGTCCATGAAGGAGTACCGTCATCGGGGGTTACTTAAGCCACTTTTAAATTTCAAACATCCGCCAATCCAAGACTATTTACTTTAGAGATTAACTAATTAGATTAAAACTTGGGTAAGTAGTTACTTTTTATGTTTGCATACGGGAAAGATTTCGAAAATATGCATGTTAAAATTTAAAAAAATTAAAACATGGGTGGCCTAAGTTACCCCAGTAGAGGGGGTGATTTAAGCCATTGGTAAGAAACCCATGTTCGGCTTAAGATGGTAATTGATGGGTTAACAAAAGCCATGCACAGGGCTCAAATAAACATAAAAATAGTGTTGAAGACTTTTATTGATGGTAACAGTAGTGTTAAAAGTAAAAATTTAACAATTCTAGTGTTTAATTTATACAACACAGCGCGAAAAGTTGGATGTAAACGTGAATTGACTTTATAGTCTGTGTCATCTCCTTTTTTTAAATAAAACATTTGAAATATCACTCCATAACATGTGTGGTTGTTTCCTGAATATATAAGATATTAGAAACGTTTTATATCTCCGTTAACAGTGATTATAAATAACATTAACTGAACTGCACAGTCAGTTAAAATGAACCCTTTCAGTCCCCGTTTCCATGATTGAGGAAGTGTTGCCCATGAACCATTTTCGTAACTATAAGTATTTTTGTCACCTCTTCAACTGCTTTTTTTAAAGTGATCTTCTGTGTAATCATGATATTTTCGAGCTCCAATAGGCCTTTGGTTCTTTCGAGGCATCTTTTATAGTGAAAAAGAGAAAAAATACTTCTTAAATATTTATAATTATATATCGCACAATATGAAAAATGAGTACGGTTAACAAAAGCCACTAGTTCTTGGTGGCCTTTGTTACCCCACACATGAAACAGCCCTGAATTTAAGCTTAAATTTAAAAAACACAATGGAAATATAATCTATGTAGTGGAACAACAATAAAAGTATTGTTTAAGGCTATGTTGGAGAATGTTTATATTAAATTAAACTTAAAAATATAAAATTGGTAAATAAAATTATGTAAGGTATAAATAAATGATAAAGTTAACCTTCATAGAAAAAAACGTTTAAAAACTGACCTTTAGAACATAGAAACTATTAAAATACAGGGTGAAAAACTTTATAGAATTATCAACCATGTAGCATGAACACAAACAAACAATCTCAAAACATTGTTGCCAATATCAGCATTCGAAATTTCCCTAACAAAATGGCTTGTTACCCCGGCGGATTACGTAACCCCCGATGATGGTATTATGCATACTTGGAGTACCAGCACTTCATGCTTCGCACCGACAACTGCTGCTTGGTCTGGCTCCACAACATGTGTGAGACCCTCAGCAAACTGTACTGTTTGGCACTGCTTCTCCAAGCCTACAACGTCGTTGTGGAGCATGTCCTGGACAGCGAGAACCAGCTTGCGGATGCTCTGTCGAGGTCGCCATGTTCCAATGTTATGGTGCAGGATGAGACAGAATGGAAGGAGATCCTTCCACCAACCAGGTGGAAAAAAAAACTAAGTGAGGTAAGCCTTCATCAGATAAGTGCTGCTAAGAATGACCACACTGTGCGTGAGATTTATTGGGTTGTTGTGTAAGGGCAACTCGAGTGCGCACTCACCAACAAACACCAAGACCATAGTGCTAAACAAGCCATAGAGTATTGGTGAGTGGTAGACAGTAAAGTAGAGATATGTTCACCAAACAATCACCATGTGTGGTGATTATTCCCCCCTTCCCCAGTGTAAGAGCAGGTGTTGAAGTGCATGCACGATAGTAGTGTAATAGGTCACCCAGGGACACAACAAACAATTCGCAACGTGTGTGAACACTTTTTCTGGCCCAGACTCACCAAACATGCATGCAATTTGCCATTTTTCTTTAAATGACACACTCTGTCTTTTCCCCTTTGTGTCCCTTTCGGACATTATATGGAAAAGCTTGGTTTTTTCGAACTCCTTCGTTCCTTTTTTTATTATTATTGTATGTACCTACACAATTTTTGTTACCTTCGTTGAATAAATTAATTTCTGTTATGGTTTTGACATTGTCATTGACACTTTATCTTATGCATATAAGTAATGGAATTTAATTTTTTATGTAATATTTATATTTTGAGGTAGGTCATATTTTCAAGCTTCGTATTTTCTTTTTTGTTTATTGAAAATGTTATTTCGTCATATTGCAAACCTTAATTGTGACTGCTTAAAAATGAAATATCTACCACCTATTGTTTGTCATATCGATTATATCGCTACATACTTGCTGTGTGTTCCATCATGCTGGTTTGTCGCGGGCCCTTCTTTCTTTTTGAATCCTTCAACATGGCGGGAAATACTATATTTTGTATTGCTCTTCTTATATAATTTAACATTTTATTTTACCACTGACGTGGTCGAGGTTACCCAGGGCTGGTTGGATGTTATATTGCCCGGTGCCATAACTCAGTGGTGAGCTAATGATGAGGGTCGTCCGGTCGATGGTCCATGGGGATCCTGGTAATCCTCCGTCAGTTTGTTGATGGGTGTCGCTTACTTACGGTTGCACTTTTTATATCTGATGGCGAGACTGTAGGCCGTCTCATACACCTGAAATATGCTAACAAAATGCGGGTGATGCTACAACGGATGCCCTACAATGAATTGACACTGATTTCTCTAGGTGGCGAAATTTAACTTTACTGGGCTATGCCAGCAGAAGACCGACTCGAGTGCCTTCACTCAGCATGACATCGCTTGCAACACCTCTCCTGGGCTCGTGACCATATCGGTTGGACCCTAGATGACTGGAAAACCGTGGCTTGGTCAGATGAGTCCCGATTTCAGTTGGTAAGGGCTGATGGTAGGGTTGGAGTGTGGTGCAGACCCCACGAATCCATGAACCCAAGTTGTCAACAAGGAACTGTGCAAGCTGGTGGTGGCTCCATAATGGTGAGGGCTGTTCTTACATGGAATGGACTGGGTCCTCTGGTCCAACTGAACCGATCATTGACTGGAAAGGGTTATGTTCAGCTACTTGGAGACCACTTGCAGCCATTCATGGACTTCATGTACCCAAACAACGATGGAATGTTTATGGTGTTTGTTAGGCTTTTGCTTGCTTCGGGATTTTATTCCCCACTCTTTACACACTCTTGGGGTCACATGGCACTGATTTCTTAGCCAGCAGGCCGGTCGATGTCACGTATTAGGGGAGGACACTGGGCATCGCAGCACAAGCTGCACCAATATTCCCTCCAATTGATGAGTCGCCGGAAAACTGTAGCTTTTACAAGGG
>NQII01000041.1:27476-85702 GCA_002778355.1 Clitarchus hookeri
TTTTACAAGGGGGGGGGGGGCATGTGTTGGACTGCTTATTATATCCCCCCAAGAGTTACCTCTTGAGGTAAATAAAGCAAGATGGTAACTTGTGTCATGCAGTATATGTCGACGATGAAGTTGTGTTCCGTTCTCGCCAGCTCTTAGTGACATACTCGTGACTGAGTGTTCACTTCTGCCTGGTTTCAGCTAGATGGTGTAAGTGACTGCAGAGGTGCAAGTGGTTATGAGAGCACAAGTGAATGCAATGCAAATGTCAAACACCACCCTCTTCGGTGATCGCTTGAACCCACAGTCCCCTATGTAGCCCATCACACCATTGGGTGAAACAGGTTGTCAGTGGCTGGATCTGGTGATTCCATCTCAGCTGGTATGATCCGCATGAGCACGCATAGTGCTGGCTGTTGGTGGCACAGGATTGTGACCCCGATAATGTTGATGGGCTGCACCACATGTTGGGGGAAGTGGATTCCCCCTCCACAAGCCATGCATGCCCGGCAGTGCTGGCATCATGGCTGTTTGGTGCTGCAGGGGTAGTGTATTCCCCCTCCACCATCGTCTCATCAGTGATGGTGCTTCTGGAGGTGCATGGGCATCGATGTGTCTGTGGTGCCCTGCAGTTAGGCTGTCTAGGAATAAACACTCCCCTTGTCGCTGTGCTGGTCGTCCCACGATGCAGTATCAGCTGCTGAATGGCACCTCGATGGCATCATGGCATATATAACAACTGTAGCCCCAGCAGAGCATCGTGCTGATGACTCGTGCAATGTGCGTGGCCGTCAGCAGCAGTATCTCGTCGGAGTTTGGTAATGCACCCATTTCGCCAAACACTGCACGAGTTAGCTGATGGTCTCACTTTGATCCGACCACACAGGTGACACCAGGACAGCCCCGTGGTTCGGATCCAAACCAATCAGCATGTGTGCTCCCACTCAGTACTGCGCTGTCAGGTCACAGTATGCGTAAAGGCGAAATCAGGCTTCATTGCATCCCTAATCAGGGCCCTTGCGATAAACCGACACCATTGTGCAACACTAAGTGTTATGAGTGCAAGTGGCACCAAAAAGAATATTTGTCACCAATTATAACCCTGAGTAAATACCACGAGTATACAGTGTCTTCAGACCAATTAATATTGCATCAAAAGTGAAGCGCAATGATTTCAGACTCGGGCATAGACTTCACCCATGCCAACCTAAGTCTAGACCCCAAAGGCATCACCTGACCAGGGGCAAGTTAGTTTTCATTCATTCAATCATGTCAAGTAGACAAAGGAGGGCATATGGTTTTTTTTACAGCATCAACAAAGTATACGATTTCAGATAGACACTTTAACCACCAACCATCAAAGTAAGCCTGACAACACAAAACAGTGTTGTCATGCATAATTAAGTAATATGTGTAGTATTCAAGGGCATGTATCGTTTTGTTAGGACAAATGTAAAATCACACTCTGTTAAGGGAATTTTCCTAGCAGCTCATTGTATTAAGGGCTTGAACACAATTTTCATTTTTTTGACGCTCAAACGTTTTGCGACTTCAGGCATCTTCACAGAAATTGGCCGGAAAGATGCCGGCAGCCATTTAGTCTGAAGCAGGGATTCATTGGAGCAGGCCATGCGATCAGTGACTACCGGACAACTCATCAACTTAATGTAACCAGAACTTAATGTAACGTTTAACTTCACCACCTGGGAGGAGCACCTCTCTATCTCCTGCAGTCTCGTAAGCCCCAGGAGTGAAATCATGCCAACTTAATTGGGAGAGCATGGGTTCATTTGTACAGTGTTAGCCCCGACGAGCTTAGTGCGCCGGGCCCACTTTTCAACTATGTGGGCATCGTAGTCTTGATATGCAAGACTGTGTCAAAACATTAATGAACGACTTGAAACCCCAGTTGAGTGCTTTGATTTCAGGTATAACCACTTAACGGCACTTACGGAGCTGGATCCACCAACCAGCATTTTCAGGGTTTTAGGTATTTTCAGTGTTCATTGTATTTTTATCAGTGTGTAATTGGTGTGTGTAGTGGCCTTGCAACTCCGCATTTAAATGATTGCAAGATAACTATAACTGTCCACCTCGTAATAGACTTCCCTCACAATCTGGAGTTTACCAGAAAGGTCTTGATCGCCAAAGTTCAAAAACGGTCACACAGTAGCCAAAATGCTCCAACACGAGCAGCTACATGGTCGTGGACACGTCTCACCAAGGCATCATTAAGTCCCGACCAGGATACCGCTAGCACAAAGTAACACCAGAAAAATAGAAGCCCCACACAAGATAATAAAATACAAGATCGGATTATAAAAGATAAATAAAAGGAACTTATCAAATGCTATAAATTCGGACGATTAGTCCATAATTAATTTATAAGAAAGGAGATAATAAAAAATGAAGCTATGTAATTATTAGTCTCAAGGAAGAAAAAAGAGAAAGGATGTGTTCGGAAAGTAACAGTGACTGTCTCAGATATCAACTAGCTTGATGCAACACCAGAAACAGCAAAAATATTCTGAGACTTTAGAATGATAATGATTAATACATAACAACTGAATGGAAATTTCATAAAAGCAAAATAACATTTTCCACAACAATATTTTACACAATTATTTTGGTTTGAAGAAAAATTATTTTTAATACTTTTAAATTGATTAGATTACACTCGGAGATAATCACATATAAATAATGAAACTATAAGTTGATGCAAATATACAAATATTACTGGCTAAATATACAGAAGTGCCAAAAGGGTGACCATGACTTAATTAAGCGTGATCGTAAATGACAATACATAAATAAATGTTATAGCAGGGGCTGAAAAAAATGGCTCTGCCATAAAAAAATGATTAATTCTCAGTACGAGAAAACAATAACAAAGAAAACTTAGCGTGTTCCTAAAATGGCACACATCACTTCCCTCAAACTAGGCCACAGGATCCAAGGTGTGGCAAACACTGACACACACAAACTACAATTTACAAAATAAAGTTTAACAAAGATAACTAGCACAAAAAACAAATCTTAACCATCAGTATAAGTTGATGTAGTAGGTTAAGAAACCATAACACATCGTTCTGGTACGAGAACTTGCTGGTCAGAAGGTGGGGAACTTGCCTTGGCACAGAATTAGGATTTAAACCAAAAATACATAACAAGCAGGAAACAAAAAAACATTAATACATGACACAATAATGGAGATGAGATTTAGGTTGACAGGTGGTTGTGTAGGATGAGGGCGAAGAAGATGAAGGGCATCCTGAAAGCTGGTTTCCTGAGTACGTGAAGCCAAAATAGAGTCTAATTCCTTAACAAAGGAATCATTCAGGGTACGGTTAGAGAAAGGATAAAAATTGTCATGAGAGAGCTTAGCTACTAATTTAGGAACGTGGATGACAGGTAGAGCTAGGTTATAATGAGTAGCAGAATTAACAGAAGCAAAAGTTTTGAAGAAGTGACTCATGATGCAGTGGTAAAGGGTGAATTCCAAGCTAGGAGAACCAAATATAAAATAATGAATTCCCTGATAAACTCTGCAACTACAGATAGTGTGAAACCTTCTTGATTCGATGTCTCTTATTACTGAAGACTTATTTGATATTCCAGACTTAATAGGAAATGTAGCTTGCAAAGATAGCTGTTGGTGTTTCCATAAGGGGAGAGTGCAATGAACTGCTTGGCAGCTAAACAATTTTTTTTTGTGTTTTACAGCATTGTTACGCAACTTAAAAGTTCTACATTTCATTTAGTCATCCATAAACTTAACTTTACTACGGTTTAGGTAGGGACTTAATTTTGTAAAACAAAAATTTTTTATTAAATATGAATTTGAGTTAATACTCTTTGCTTGAATATATCCTCCTCCTAAGGGCGAAAAAAATTGCCACACTTGACAGCATGAGTTGCAAATAGTGGCAGGAGCTGTATTTGGCCAAGAAAGCACTCCAGCTGACATTAAAATAACCGGTAAGTTTTCTGTACTGTAAACTTTACAATTATATATGTTGTAAATCGATACCTGTAACTTTTATCTGGGAGTTGACTAAAACATCGTTCAGAAATACGATCACTTTTGTCGACGAATGATGTAATTAATGCATAAAGAAATTTTCGCATATGTTTCCAAAGTACAAAATTAATAATATTTCAATATATTTAGTTACAATAATTCACAGTAATTATGCAGGAAATATAATGTCTAGGTACATGCTTATTTTAATCATTATGAGATCACAAGTGCCCACACTGTCAAAAACTAGACAATAACGTACTAAAGTCTTTCATAACTAAATTTCTTTAAAAGAAATTCACGAATCACCATTTACTTCTGTTTGTTGATGTGATTCTTGTAAATAAAGTCAAGTATTATTGATTTACGAACAAATGTGAAAATTACATCATTGTAGGAAAACTTATTTTGTTTAAAAGTAAGAAGCAATTTTTGTTAAATTGAAAGTAGTCCGATATTTGATAGTCTGTCTTATTCATGGGAGTTTCTTATGTACGTTTTGATTATTTTCAGTGAGGAAAAAGAGCATTCAACAGATGAACTGGTTACTGGAATGGTATATATTAAAGAACACAATTTGTACAATTAAGCAAAGCCGTCTACATTTTAAACACATTGTTTCAGAAATTCCATTATCTCAATAATTGGTTTTGACCTGAACTATGAAAAATCTAATTTTGCAACTACTTCACTCCTATTACGATACATATCCAAGTGATTACCATTAGATGATTTTAAAGAGGCAAAAGCTTCCCCGGGGAACGGTTTAGAACTTTCTTCGTTTCTATTTGGGTCAATTAGAGCCATACTCTTAAAATTTCCTAGTATACTGAATCTAGTACCAAGCTGCATCAAAATGTTGTGAATTATTTATAAATATACCTTTCTTTAGCTACCTTCGGTATCAGTTTCTTATTATTTTAGCTGGTTTTTTATTAGGAGTATCGTCCTTTAATACAGACCAAATTCTATTTAATGCATCTTTCTTATTTAAATAATAGTTTCTGTTTCTTTCAGTTTTTGGATGCGATAGCTAATGTCGAAAGTCTTAGTTTGAATAATCGGAAACAATGAATCTGTAATGGAAAAAAAAAAAAAAAATAAACATTTGACAGAAAATTATAAAATCGAACTATTTTAGTACAGCTAGGAAACACGTGCTGTAATATAAGATTCAATCCCATATTCATCAGGATTTTTTATTATAATTCTAAACAGACCGATTAGAGCTGTTTTGTTTTCGAACGTAGTTTGAACCAAACGGGAGTTGTAGTTCCATCTTGTTGGGCAGACTTTGGGGAAATGTTTGCACACCAGTTTGTCTAATGCATTAGTGCGCTTCGTAGGGTGAGAAAAAATTAGGCATACCCATTCAGTGTTTTAAAAAAAAATATCTTGCAATCTCTAATATTGTTAACTGACTGCAAAATAACACGATTAAGGGCCGTATGAAGAGATCTTCCTTTTTCACGAAGGCGGCCTTAAATCAACAAGGAAGCCTTCATTACAATGCAAGAACATCCCTTAAGTGTAACTTGTTGAAGGCGACCTTTAACTTAAGGAAATGAAGTGGCGAGAAATTAGGCTGCCCAATGCGTGCCTTTAAGCTTCCTTAAGCAAGATGGAGGCCGAACCATCGAAAATAACACCTGCTTAATAATTTGTAACTTTCAATTAAAGAGTAAATGTGACGTATGCTACGTGTAAATGTTGAACATTTATTATAATTACCATATGGGAATTATTTCAGTGTTTATTTTAAACTCTCAAAAATTAATGTGGTCATCCCATTTATGGTCAGTGTAATGTGTATGTAAACAATGGTCTTGTGTTGTGGTGATGATTGCAATGGAGTACGAAGTGGCGAGGTTATTTGACGAAGATCATTTGGATTTTCTTCAGCGTGTCGAGAACCGTCAACGTTATGAACGTCCTCGTCGGTATTTGCACGATGGTCAAAACCCGTGCGAATACTTTTCGGAAATAGAATTTGTGAAACGTTTTCGTTTCACGAAACAGACTGTAATGGACACTATTGTGCCACTTGTTGCCGCCGATAACGGAGATAGAAGAGGATTGCCAGTACCACCAGTCCTGAAAGTGGTTATCGCCCTCCGATTTTATGGCAGCAATAGTTTCCAGGTGGGTACAGTGTTATTTGGTTTTCGTATGCATTTGTAATGAAAACGGAGTGCATTAACCTCTAAATGATCCNGGTATTTATTTATTTATCATCGTATAAATCTCAATACATATGGAGTGTAATGTGTCAAATATAAATACCAGAATACAAATAAACTGTCAGTTGTCAACAATACAGACTACACAAATGAAATGTAATACATAAGCAAATAGGACAATAATCTGTAAGATGTCAATAGTGTCCATACAAAAATAATCGCAATTTGTCATTTGACAATATATGGAATACAAGATCTCAGTTATCAACAGACGAAGAATATGAATTAGAGTACCCATTACAATATAATTATATGAATAGACAAATAGGGCATACATCTGTCAGATATGAATACTTTCCATACACACATAACAGCCATTTATCAGTTGCCAATATACAGAATACTAAATGTATGTGTACGTAACCAAATTATGAAATTGAAATATGCGAATGGGGAATATAGTATCCATTACAACCAAAATACATGAACACAAAACACTTTTAGTTGTCAACCATTGTTTTTGTCACTTAAATATTTATCTACTGTATAATATGCTTTCAACAACAGATATGTTCCCAATTCCATTTTAAAGTTTCTAACATAATTAACATGTTTTACATTTGCAGGTAGTTTAAAATAAATCTGCCTTGTGTGTATACGTTGTAACAAAGTTACAATTGAAAGTAGTTTTGATGCCATGTTCTGTGTGTATTCTAGTTAGTTAAGTAGGTAATATCATAATGAGGTTAATTGTACATTATAGTTGCACATGTTTGAGGCAGTATGTAATATGCATTGCAGACACCAAATAGAACATGTAATTGCCAGCAAGGCATGTTTGTATGACATTTCGGATGCGAATATGTTAATTAGAATTGTATGGCAAATGTTTATGTGTTGCAGAATGTGTGCGGTGACCTATGCCATGTCAATCAGGCAACTGTTAGCAGGATTGTAAAGGTAAAGAAATATAAACTGATATTAAATTTATGTTGTATATTTAGTATCACATGCAGATTTAAAGCTACCTGTAATGTAGAATGTATGTTGCATATTAAGTACTACAAGCAGAGTTTAAGTGCCCTATAATTTAGAACAATTATTTGTTCCTGGACTTTGTGGGCACTGTAATATTAATAGTGATAAGTTAATGCAGCCAACATACCATGCTGATTACAAATGTTTGTTTAATAAGTATCATGCTAAGCAATAGATTTGGAGTGCTTGTGTATCTGCATAGAAATTTGCTGTTAGGTTAGTGTAGCATAATAGGAAACAGTGTATGAGGTTCAGGAAGCTCATGGAATAGGAGTTTAGTCAGATAGAGGAGAGGTGAGAGAGCTCACAACCGGGCGGTAGCCTTATACCGATATTTTGTTCGTTATTATTATTACTTTATGGTGTGTTCATTTTGTATCAATGGGTGGTGCTTGTGGTAGGTGGTGTATCGACCCCAACTGCAAATCAGATGACTTCCAAATGAATTGTTGGGTGTGAAATTGGTATTGCAGTTTGTTCATGCTAGTATAATAGGTTGCAGATCCAGCCCTTAATGATACTATGTAAGGAATGCAAATCAGCTGAGCCATGCAACCCAAAAGTACCCACTAGAGTATCCATGCACATGTACCTATTGGATTAGATGCTTAAAAAGGTAATTATTATGTTTAGGGGCTTTTCTGTAAAATAAAAATAAATCACGGTAAATGGTATATTTCTACTCTACTAATGATGCAGAACACGAATATACGGAGGGCATTAACGTACGACTAATGTCTTAATATGTGCCCACCTAACCTAACAGAACCTAACCCCATGATGGGTGAATCACTATTTTACATTTGTAAACTAACCTAGGCTTGTAGGGTTTTTAACTAACGTAGGAGTTTAGGGTTTTACCCTAACCTAGGATGTTTGGGTTTTACACTAATGTCGGATTGTAGGGTTTTAAACTAACCTAGGATTTTAGGGTTTTACACTAACCTAGGAATTCTGGGTTTTACACTGCAAAGATACAATGGCCTCTGATTGTTCTTAATTTGACCGTTAAAATGCCAGTAATGAGACATCCGTGGCTGCTAGGTAGCGTGGAATCAGCAATGCGCGGCCATTAATAATGGTGGTAGATGTTAATAGATGTAGACAAACCAAGCAAACTGCTCGTACAATTCACAATGTTTTAAAATATGTTCTAGTTGTTTAACATTATGCCCTCTTGAATATGAACAAGGTAAGCTATGCATAACCCAATAATGCAACATTTGTTGGTCTAGGACATTTCGTTCAGAAAAGCCCCTAAACCTAATATTTACAGTTAGCGGCAAATATCCTATACAATGAAAATAGTAAATTACACTTAAGTCCATCTTCTCGTGTTTAAACATGTGTCATATGTCAGTGACCACAGTAGTGATGTTCAGTGCTTATTTATTACATACGTCTCAATATGTTTGGCATGCAATATTAAAATAAGCTTGTGTGGTAATCAGTAATATCTGCAATAAGGTGTCTTGTATTACTCGAAGGTAGCTGAGTTGAATTGTGTAAATAAAGCAGAGGCATTTCTTACACATATTGACTTTTGTAACAGGTAGTATCCTCTGAACTGGCTGGGCACCTCTTGCAGTTTGTGCATTTTCCTGGACAGCCACAACGTCTGGAAAATTACAGGCTGTTCTATGTGAATGGTGGGTTTCCTGGTGAAAGTGGGTGCATTGATTGCTCCCACATTGGCATTAGGAGCCCAGGTGGCCAGTTTGCAGAGGTGTACCGCAATAGGAAAGGATATATGTCGCTCAATGTTCAGGTATGTTTGCTGGGATGTGTACCACATGATTGTTTATGTACAGGATTGTGTGTGTAATGTTTATTGGATACAAATTATTTAATACCATACAAATTATTTTTCATATGCCAATACTAAAATGTTTTTGTCTGCCAGCATTCATCGTTGTTAATATGTTCGATAACATTGATAAATGACATTTTCAGGTTGTCTCAGGCCCTAACCTACAGATCCTGGACATTATGACTAGGTGGCCCGGCTGTACTCACGACTCGAGGATATTCAATAACAGCAGGGTGATGACCCGTTTTGAAAATCACTCTCTGCCAGGAATACTGCTGGGAGACAATGGCTACCCTCAACTGCCATTTCTCTTCACACCATTAAGGGTTCCAACAACAGCTGCAGAAAACAGGTACAACGCAGCACATAAGAGGACCAGGAACACAGTGGAAAGGCTGTTCGGAGTATGGAAACGAAGGTTTGCATGCTTGGGCCATCGACTACGGACAAGCCTCCATACAACCAGCAGGGTCATCGCTGCATGTGCTGTGTTACACAACATTGCAGTTGCACATAGCGAATCACTACCACCTCCTCCAGCTGACGAGGATCATTTCATGCCTCCCGTTCCTTCTCTGGAGAATGTGGCACCTCGGAATAATCGTGGAGCTGAAGTCAGAGCTACATTCATTCAGCGACACTTTAATTGAGAACCACCATCCTCCATCTGTTAATGCTCATTTTCTCACGTAAGCAAATTATGCTGTATTGTAAAAACAACTTGTGAAGTTGTTTTTATGATTCAACATAATATGCATACTTGTGACATGGTTATAGGCCTCCTGGGGAACTCTCCATGTAAAAAAAGAGTAATGCATTGCGTGCTGTACCTCCGGATGTTTACCACCAGTGGTAGATCTCTAAGGTGATGTGGAAACTGGCACACAATGGATAACCACAATCAGTTAAGTGCTTTATTGTTTCATTTTGAGCTATTAAATGTGCATGACAGTAAATTAACAAGCTGTTGGAATTCTATGCACAGAATAAACTTTCAACATTTAAATTTGATTGCATGTGACATTGCCAATATTGTTAAAATAAATGTAAATGTGTCAAACCGGTGTGACATACCACAAAATGTTACAGTACAAATAATTTATGTTATGTATTTCTTATTTGTTGATATGAAACATCTATATAAGAACATAACAGAACATATCAACATGTAAAGCATTTTAAATACATAATGGTTACATCATACACATGTGTGTTTAAAATACATAACAACAATACAAACAAAGTATACTGCATGTAATATATGAATACCATTTACTAATACAATATATATAATATACCATTTAGGTGTGTTATATACAATATGCTTCACAACAATCTCATATATTATCCTTTTGAACAATGCAATGTAGCCACTAGAATTGTCCTGAAATAATTAATTAGCATTATTATATCATTTATCCAGAAAACATTTGAAGGATAACCTTCACAACTATTGAACATAGGTGGTGCATTAATGTGTTGTGGTAGTTTATTGAAGAACATTTTAGAATAATCTATGTATATGTTTTCAAAGAACTGTTGCAGTATCGTATATCATGTGAACATCATCATCTTGTTATGTACATATGAACTTTGAGTGACTCTAATATTTCCACTCATTATGATATGTTGACATCAGGCACAGCGCATACAGTTCTATCGTGATCAAATGTATTATGTACAAATGCAGTGTTGTTGTATAGTATTAAATAGTAGTTGTAATTCGTACACTTTATAAGTGATTGCTTTTGTATTACTGTATATGCCTTGACCATGTAAATTAAACACGTTTTATATCCATTGCAGTTGTTTCATGTTTGTAAATACAACCTTTCAGAATTACTTTCTTGTAAACCAGACCTTCATTAAAACGAACAACCTTCAGCATGTAATAATATATATATATATGTGTATGTACACATATAAATATGTAATATATATATATGTACATATAGCACTGGAATACATGCACTACAGACATTTGAAATAGCTGTTTACATCTGGGCTTAAAGGTAGTTGTTAGAAAGCAGTGTGTTCAAGAATCCTGTGTGTTATTTTTTCAGGTTACTGAAGAAGGTGCAGTGTGTCACCGCTAGTCTCTGGTATTGTTTGTAATACACATGAACTGTTACACGACAGCCATTGCACTAAAACACCAACACTCTCCTTTATATTATAAAAGACAACATCCACATATGCTACAGTAATATAAAACTGTGATAATGTAACCACCTTACCTTACCTCAGCGCTAACAACCATTCATGCACTAAATAATCCTAGGTTATAATGTGAGTGTTGTGTGTTACTGTATTGTATTGTTGTATATTATTATTCCATATTGTACAGTCTCACTTTATAGAGATAGGGTTTGTGTTGTGTTATTGTAATTTAATTATTTCTAGTTAATTATTCAGAATAGGGGCATTTTTGAAGGCTAAACCGTAGACGCACAAAAGTAACATAAATGGGTTCTGCACAGCGTACCTTTTTAATATTGATGAGGGCATAATGATAAAAGAAGCAGAACATACTAAATAAACCCAACAATCCTTGGTTAGATTAAAACCCTACATTCCTAGGTTAGATTTAAAGTGTAAAATAGTGATTAACTCATCGCGGAGTTAGGTAAAATTAGGT
Organism: Clitarchus hookeri; assembly: GCA_002778355.1. Lineage (NCBI taxonomy): Eukaryota > Metazoa > Arthropoda > Insecta > Phasmatodea > Phasmatidae > Clitarchus > Clitarchus hookeri. Next base: position 39,152 of record NQII01000041.1, read on the forward strand.
TAGGTGGGCACATATTACGACATTCGTACCAGTGGTTTGTAATGGGAATATGTTAATGCCCATAGCAAATCCGCTTTCTGTGAAATTATTAGAGTGGAAATATACCACTTTCCGTGATTTGTTCTTTTATTTTTATTAAAGCCGCTATTCTCAAGTTCTCTGTAGTTTCTGAACAGTTATTGTATTCACTTAATACCATATAAGGTTTAAGGTACTTGTGTTACTACAGCATGAAGAGATGCATTGAACATATGAATTGAATGTGTATTTTAAGCCTCACCTTATATATTTATATTGAATGAGTTAATAGTATTCACATTATAGATGCAGCGTACTATACTTATATTGTTTAATATAATGTGCTGTAATGACCTGTCTCTATTGTACTCATTTAAAATGTTTTAAATTCTTGTTGATGTCCTTATAATATGTATCATATTTTACTTCATGGACGAATAAGAAATAACTGAAATGAACAATTTATACTGTAACATGTTATGGTATGTCACATCAGCTTGACGTAGTTAGTTTTATAACACCTTTGGCAATGTTACATGTAACCAAGTAAACATATTGTAAGTTGTGAATTGTACAATGAAATTGTAGAAAAACACTTCCTAGAAATTCAAATAAAATAACATAACACAACACAGCTTGTAAAGAGTAGGCATATAAGTACTCTTCTTTTCAATTGTGTACCATCATCAATTACCCACATAAATAATACAGCAGCCTTGAAAAATATCTTTCAGGAACAGTTTGTGTAACACAAAAAAAGGAAGCATAACTGCAGCAGAGTATATATGTATTTATATTGGTGTAGTGCATTTAAAATGTGTGTATCCATCTGTTTTATGCTAAATAGATTATACGAATATGTTAAGTTGATGTAAATGTAGTAATAGTTTGTGAATGTGTGTGTATAAATGTACTAAATACTAAATAAAGAACTATGCATGTGTATTTTGGCATTCAAAAACAATTATTGATGGGTTTGATGTCTGATTTCATAGGTTGTTTATTGATTTCAATGAGACAGGTTACAATAATTTGAATACAATAAGAACAGTCAATACAGAGTAGATGTGTGTCAACGAAACCTTCGTTCTTCCACAGAAATGGACGTTCTGGATATACAAGTGAACTGTAACAGAAATAAACAATGATGAGTAACACTGCAGAGGGGGAAAATTATCCAAAACCCCCAAAGGAACGAACAAAATTACAACAACAATACCAGGGAGAAGGAAAAGTACTGGGATACTAGCCTAGGGAAGAAACCAGGGTTAAAATACCTTATGGGAACAGAATATGGAATAAAGCCAACTAGTTATGAAAAACGACATTGCTTAAGGAGAATAAAATGGGAAAGGTAATGTAGTGATCTGCAATAAAAGAAAGGAGCCTAAAGTAATTTGTAAAATGTGGCAGTTGTGCCCTGCGGGACTAAGGCGCCCGCACTACCATAGATATTAGTGTAAATTGAATTAAAATGAAATTATATACTCGGAAAAGGGGATGGAGAGGAACAATGTAATGTGTGTGGGTATGTGGAACCCTATAAACAGTACAAAAGGAAAAGAACCCTAAAAGTGTAGAAATCGTATTGATGTAGATGTTGTGACATGCGGGACTGCAGTGCCCGCACAACCATAGGTGTAAAGATAAATGTAAGTGAAGGTAAAATGTCTATAACCGGGAGGAAAGGGGAAACCCTAGAAACTATTTAGTGACGATGTTGTGTCCTACAGGGCTATGGCGCCCGCACAACCATATGTGTAAGTGTGAAGTTATAATAAGAAAGTAAAATGGAAAGCGGACAAAGGTAATATAGTACACAAACGAGCGAAGGTGCGGCACAAACAGAAACCAAGACGAATAAATTAAGGGAAAAGAAATGAAATAAATTGGGAACAAGCACAGCACACAACAATGATACGAGGGTAATTATTAAGATTAGGGGCTTTTCAGAAAAACACAAAAACAATTAAAAATTATGATATATGTCTACTCTACTGATCACGTAGAAAACGAATATACTAGGGGTGTAGCTTTAAAATAAGTACAACATATTTAAACAAATTGAACACAATTACGAAAATAGAGGTATAGCTAGTTTTTTACGTTTCTGAACGAAACGCCCTAGACCCACAAATGTTGCATTAATGGGTTCTGCACAGCTTACCTTGTTCATATTCAAGAGGGCGTAATTTTAATGTAAGTAGAACATATTTAAACAACTTGCGAAATATATTTGTTTACGTCTATTAACGTCAGAGGAATTATACCAGCCCCCTACGTAGGTGAGTAAATTTACCATATTTTGGTGTGTTTTATGGTTCCTTTAAATCCCTACAATCCTACATTTGTAATTTAGTGTAAAACCCAAACATCCTAGGTTAGTGTAAAACCCTACTATCCTAGGTTAGTGTACAACCCTATAATCCTAAATTAGTGTAAGATCCAAATATTCCTAGGTTTGTGTAAAACCCAACAATCCTAGGTTAGTTTATAAATGTAAAATAGTGATTCACCCATCATGGGGTTAGGTGAGCACATATTACAAAATTAGTCGGACGTTAATGCCCCTAGTATATTTGTGTTCTGCATCATTAGTAGAGTGGAAATATACCATTTTCCATGAATTACTTTTATTTTTAAAGAAAACCCCCTAAACTTAATAATTACCGAAACAATGTTTATAAATGCAATATTCAATAAACATGACAGTAGACATTGAGTGAAAGTACTCGTATGTAAAGGGATATCTACTAGTTAAACATAAATATAGAAATGCTTCCTTAGGCCACGCCATGTACACAAGGTGGAAAAATGGATAACTAAAACAAGAATATAGTACAGATAATAGTACAATTATATCCTAAATGTAACGCTCAAAACAAATGGAATAGGAAAAAAGTAGTTTATTAAACATGGAATGAATAGATATTTAGAAAATGATATAATGAGAACGGTCCAGTAGAGAATGCCGCACGTACATTTATGTTGCAATGAATTAGGGTTACAATTGGTTACACACATATGTTTTTGTAATGTTTTATTAATTGGATTATTATGTTGGAAAATCTTGCATTGTTTTTGTGTATGGTTTGATTTATCGTTAACTATGTTATGTGTGTATAGTGTACTATATTAACCTGCTCCCTGTCACCTGGGCTGTGATGGCTCATATAGTCATATGGGATCTATAGAATTATACAGTAAAATAAATATATATATTTATGTATAACATTCAAAGAGTTTGTGAAATACCTGTCATGCACATTTAATAACTTAAAATGAAACAAGAAAGCACTGACCTGATTATGGTTATCCATTCTGTGCCAGTTCCCACATCACCTTAGAGATCTACCACTGGTGGTAAACATCTGGAGGTACAGCACGCAATGCGTTACTCTTTTTTTACATGGAGAGTTCCCCAGGAGGCCTATAACCATGTCACAAGCATGCATACAATGGTGAATCATAGAAACAACTTCACAAGTTGTTTCTACAATACATCATCATTTGCTTCTGTGAGGAGTTTCTTGCGCAGCTTGTGCAGTTCCTCAGCATGTCGCATCTGCTGCGCATGAAGCTCTTTCCTGCGCTCTTCTGCTCGCAATTCGCATTGAATTGCCCGTTCCTCACGTCGCACTGCCAGAGCTGCCGCTGCTTGTTCATTGGCAAGACGCTGTTCTTCAGTCTTTGCCAATGCCTTGTTTGCCCTCATTCGAAGCCTGTTTTCAGCCTGTTGCATTGCTAGGACTTTTCGTGCACATCTGTCTGAACGCTCAAGGTTTGAAATCCTATATTCCAACTCCACATCTATGGTTGGTATACGTCTAGAGCTTTGCCTAGTACGTGAACCAGATACAGGTGTTGGTGGAATAATGCTCCGAGAGGCCTCTTCTGGTGCACTCACTACCAGCGATTTGCCAGAAGTAAATTCATCACAATAGTCATTAGAGATGCTGCCTTCCTCACTAGACTGTGGCATAATAGTTTCTACACAAGCATCACCTTCTACAGAAACTATTGTGTCACAGCCTACCGCATCATCCACGCAATATAGTACACCACCCAAAGCTATTTCCAGCTCTGGTTCTGTGACAGGATCGTTTACAAAAGGTCCTCCCCCAGTGGTCATTCGCTGTCTTGTGGCAAGAGCAAGGGTTTTCTTCCGCTTGGTTTTCTCATTGTCCCAGCATTTCTTCAGCTGGGCAGTGGTACGCTGCAAAGTGTAACAAAACGTACATTACTTGAAAACAATTATTACATACAATAATTTGGAGGGCAGACAACATACAAACAATACATAACTCTGTTTCAATTATCACTTAATGAAACTTACACAGAACTGTCTGTGTGCTATATTCTGTGATAAACGAATTGTAGCCCCAGCTTTAGCAAACACATGGCAAGTATGTGCTCAATTCGATAGAGACCTAATAATAATAATAATAATGGATGTTGTAATGTACAATATACATTATTTGACATGCATCAAAGGATTCTTACATGATGCAAACAGACTTCTTTCATTATGCCTAATTGTATACGTGCATCTCAAAAGATCCTGTCAAATTACTTTTTCATTCATAATTAACATGTCAGCAGCATTGTAATAATACATATTCGCCCATTATTTCCAGGTTACTTATGCCAACACACTGAGGTTGTGTTTGATATTCACCTGTATTTCGGTTGTAAAATGTAGCTACAATATGCTTACTTTCAGATGTTATTGCAAACCATTCGCTTTAGATTACTGATCTAACCTTGCTGTGGTATGAACATGCAAACAGCTGCTATTCTCCCGTATTAATATATAGAATCATACAATTATGGTCAACAGAACATTAAACAGTTTCGTGACACACGTACGTACAAGCAATGCACTGTTTACCATTGTCTGTAAGGGTTTATATTTATATTACAGGTGATACTGCGTATCAAACAAATGAACTAAAATGCAATACTTCCTTACCTTGGTAACATCAGGATGCGAATTGAATTGGCATTCTATTTGGACCCATGCCTCCTGTTTGGCAGTCAGGTTACTGTTATAAGTTTTCTTATTTTCGATTACGTTCGCATTAGTACAAACGAGCCCAAATAAAATGTTTCGTTCATTAATTGAAAAACGCTCAAACCTTCCACCTGATGACATTTTTCAAAATCAAAACAATATATCATTACCATAGACTACATAAGAACATTTAGGTACACAAAATATTGCACTTCTTCCTATTGGCTGTTAACTATGACGTTTCCATGACGTCACTAATGTTCGTGTATTTTCGGTACACGATCGGTCTTCCTCGCGAAAAGGACGAGACAAGGCTTTCCTTCGGTAAGGAAAGGAACGACTAGACTTTTTGGGTCTTTGCACGATACTTTAAGTAAAGGAGCAAAGCCTTCCTTTAGCCTTCCTTCTGGAAGGAAGCCTTGAAGAACAAGAAAAGGAAGATCTCTGCATACGGCCCTAAGTCTGTGTGCGCAGCTGTATATAAATATAGCACTACTCTACTTTTCCAGTACATTTTTCTGTAGCCTAATCAGATGACCAGCTATAACAGCAGCTCTATCATGTTTATGATAAGAGTGTTTCGCCGCAGGAGTACTCATCTACTAATTTTAAAATACATGATCTGCCAGTGCTTCTGCTGATCTGTCGGTTCGTCAGAGAAACCGAGAAATCTTCTTTCAATGTTACTCTCACTTGTCACATACCACAATACAGGCGAATGCTGTGACATGTTCGCAATATCTGTCGCTTCATCTAGGATTGGCGCCACAATAAAAGTCAACCTAATTTGTTCTTTTATTTCTCTCACGATCAACTCGGCAACACTTTACACAATGTCATTTTGTATATTGCTGGACAAGCCTGTAAAAACTTTACAGGTTTCCAAATGTGAGGACAACACTGAATTGTAACTGCTCAACTGATTAACTAGTTCTACATAGTTACCTGGGTTTGAAGAACTACCTTTTTCATCACGGCCCAGTTATGCAAGTTCTTATTGCCCAAGAAACAGTCACAATTATAAGAAGATTAAAAACTTTTCAGTTTCTGTGTACAGTTTCATTTTGTTTTTTAACATTAACCCAATCTGTTCGTATAAGTTCAAATTGACACGCATGAATCCGAACACCTTAGTTTACACACAGCTGTCAAATGCGTCTGTGAGAGTTCTTGTATGTTAGCGGCCTTATTATTGTTCAAGTCAATAAAACAGTTTTCATTCCATACTCCTTTCTCCGATGTAAACATTTAACGTTGCCAACCATATCATTTCAAATTCCATTCACATCCAGTAAGCCATTTGTGAGAGCTGTATAAATTATCCTTAAAATATCTTCTGCACTTAACACCGCTTGTATTTAGCATTTGTTACAATGCACTAGTCTGAAGTCGGCCTACCACGTAAGATTAAATCTCTTTTCAGTTCAAAAATCCTACCTCTGAACGATGAACTAAGCAATTCTTGATCTGCGCAGTCGCATGGCTTCACCTGCTTGTCTCTGTCAGCTGTGTTATCTCTCCATCCCCCACCGCGCCTGCTGCCACGTCTTCTGTCTTCTTCCCCCCACATCACGCCTGATGTGACAGGCATCGCCTCCGCCCACGGCCACAGAGCCTGCAGAAATAGCTTTTATTTTCCTTGGCCTGCCGAGTAAAATATGGGTGACAAGCGCAGCCTGGCTGTGTTGCCTATCTACAATTTACTTTTGTCCTTTGTCACTGAGAAACTGGAAGTGACGTGAAATATAACCGAAAAAATGTAATAGTTAAAAATGTTACCAAAATTAGTTTTTGAATTTGCTGTTAGTGTGAAATGGAGCATTTGAACACAAGTTCTTGACAGGGACACAGAGACACCAGAATGCAAGAGCAGGAGGAATGCATTTGCAGGAGGAGGAATGCATTTGCAGGACGTCGGCAATTTTGGTGGCCATGTTTGCAGCCAGTAAATTCTAGAACATACAATCCCATGGCGGCCATTTTGCCAGCCAGTAAATAAGAAAATATTTAACACTTAAGGAAAATTGTATTCATAATGTTTAAATTATCAGCAGCCATGTTTGCAGTCAGTACAAGTTGTTTTCAATGGTGGCCATTTTGCCAGCCAGTAATTAACACAAATATTTATGTAGAATTTTATAAATTTTTTTAAATTATTGGCGACTATGTTTGCAGTCAGTATAGCATGTTTTCAATGGCAACCATTTTGCCAGCCAGTAAATTAAAAAATGTGTGTAAAACTTATGTAAAATAAGTATACATTTTTTTTTAATTATTTTCAGCCATATTGGATGGTGCCACCCCTCCATAGTGGCAGCCATGTTGATACCTCCACCACCTCAGCAGCAGCAGTGGCCATGTTGGTGGCCATCTTTGCAGTCAGTACAAGTTGTTTTCAATGGCAGCTATTTTGCTAGCCAGTAAATTAAAAAAAGTATAATTTTTTTAAATTATCAGCAGCCATATTGGATGCTGTGTCACCCCTGTCTCTTCGTCGTGACCCCTCCATAGCGGCATCCATGTTGACACCACCACCACCACCACCCCTCTAGCCATTAAATCGTGTGAGGCTGCGCACATTGAAGTGTGTTTGTTTGAAAAGTACTTGATTAGCAGCATAATTATAAATTAATTAATTGAAAGTATCAAAAAATAAATATGTGCATATGTTGTTTTGTTGTGTTAGTTTCTTAGACATTGAAGATGAAAATTCCAAATTAAACACTTGCAATTATCTCAGCCCAGGCATGTTTTTGTTGTTGTTGTGTTAGTTTCTTAGGCGTTGAAGATGAATATTTCAAATTAAACACTTGCAATTATCTCAGCCCCGGTATTCAATTGAACTCTACACACACCGTAAGTAAGTATTAAAAAAAAAAGGATTGTTTTTTAATAAAAAAGAAATAAAAAGCATGACATAGGCTTATTTACGCCTTTTTTAAATGCAATACATACACACATTGTATTTCGCAGTAAGCAATCTTATTTTAATGTCAAGAGTAAAAATTTTTTCTAATGAACCTCGTCACGGGTTACATTTCAAGTAAAAAACGTAATGTAGAATGAATACACACAATTTTCTAACAAACCTTGTCACACATCACACCACTGCTCTGTAAAGAAATGAACGAAGTGTAATCTGTTTTATTGCCAGAAGTGCTGCTTGCTTCATTGAGCGAGCTTGGAAATGCCTGGTTGAAATCATACGTCGAGCAACTCACATGATCGACGACGGATGAAGACCTATTCGCCGCAGTGGAGTTCTTGGCGTCGGCGCACGAGACGAAGTATTGTAGCAACTTCTCTATGGCGATGGCTGCAGCTGCGTGTGCTATGCCGTTGCCGAGGGCTGTGGTAGATGCTTCATCCAGTTGAAAAAAGGTGACTTTGACACATTCATCGAAGTAGTCGACCAACCGCTCTTTAGTAGAAGGAAGTGGTAATATTGCGGACGAAGCTAGCAACTCCAAGGCCTGCATCCAATTCCCCCATGTCAAATTTTTTGATGTTTGCACAATATACTTATGCAGAAAAGAAACAATGTCTGTAATGTCCTCTCGCACGGCTATCGCGGTTGTATGCACACGTGTCGTCGTCAGTAGTTATAGACACTCCCATGGACCAATACCTAGTACTGCACATGTAGGCGAAATAATGCTGTAAAACTGTAAAATAATGGTGTTCTTAATTGCAATCTTCTTCTCGACCGTCTTCGCAGGGGAAGGTGAACGCGCACGTTTCGTAGCCGGAGATGTAGGCGGAGTAATGATTACCTCAACATCAGACATATTGTTGCCGGCAGACATAATGTGCGAAAATAGTTTCCATTAGTGTCAGTTCGAACAGCGTCTTCCCCGAGAACGCAAAACTGAATACTAGCCAATGCAAGTGGCGTATATATGAGTACACCCAAATTACACTAGCATTCCCCTCCGAGAACAAAACCTAATTTGGGCTTAATTATAGGAGGGGGGCAGCCGTTAGGGACTTCTGACACTACAAATACTGCCAGACACCGTTAAAAAAACAAATTATGATAAATGTGCTCGCGTGTTCTCACACCACTGCGAAGATGGTCAGACGCCCTCCGGCGGCATCTTGAGAGGTAATTGATGCCAATTATGAGTCACTGCGGCAGTGACATTTTAAGAACGTTGTTAAAGGCGAATGGTGATTGAGGTGCCGGGGGCCAGACTCCTTAACCTGTGAGTCACCGCCAGTGGCTTTTAAGAACACCGTTAAAGACGAATTATAACGTTTGGGTCATTGCTTTGTGACAAAATTTTATTGTAATTTACGTGAGGCCAATACAAAAAGCCAGCAGCTGTAACGTTTTGAACGTCTTGAGTCAACAGCACGCGCTAATTGATTTAATTACATTAATTTACAGTTCGCTAGCCAAAGACGAGACTTGCAGTCTGAATCACACAGCAATCGATTTAAATTACATTAATTTACGTTAATTTACGAGTGTCTCCAAATACCTGCAGCTGCTACGTCTTGAGTCAGCATCACTCGGTAATTGAAGTCAATTATAGTAATTTACAGGTTGTGGCATGCCCCAAAAGACGCCTCGGCGTCTTGATTCATCAGCAAGCAGTAATTGATTTAATTTATGTTAATTTACGGATGTCTCCAAAACCTGCAGCTGTGCTAGTCTTCGGGGAGGGTGCAGGACAGGGAAATTTAAGAACCGAGGGGTGTGGTCGTCGTGCAACCCCTCAGAAACCGTTAAAACAAAAAATTAAGGACAAATGTTGGGGGCGATATATTAAAATAAATTCCCCCATCATTTCTTACTTGCATGTCCGGGCAAAGTCAGTCAGACACTGGTAAAACGAGCAATCTCCTGTATGTTCCAAAGAAACAGCCATACACCACAGACATATTGTACTTTCGCCAAAAAAATTATAACATATAAATAATTTAGATTTACAGATTTGCATAGCAGTATAATGGAAGTTGTCACACAGGAAACTAGGATGCCAGTACGTATTAGTAACATTGACAAGGAAGTGGAAACTGGCCCATTTAAATCGAGGCACTGAAAATTATTGCTAGGAACAGTTCGCACAATTATATGTGGTCCTTCAAATTCTGGGAAGACTTGCGCCCTCCTGAGTTTGTTAGAAGAAGAAAATGGCCTCCAGTTCGAAAACGTTTACCTCTATTCGAAATCACTCCACCAGCCAAAGTATTTGTGTCTAGCAAAAATTCTGCAAGGGGTTGCGGGACTGCAATATTTCCCCTTTAGTGAAAATGAATCATTTATAAAGCCAGACGAAGCATTACCGAACTCTGTGTTTATTTTTGACGATGTGGCATGCGAAAATCAAACAAATATCCAGCGATATTTAAGTATGGGACGACATATGGCCGTAGATGTCTTATATCTGTGTCAAACATACTCGCGCGTGCCGAAGGAGTTTTTACATCACAATGCCAATTTCATGGCCATATTTTGTATGGACAACATGAATTTATGCCACATATGATCGGACCATGTAAATAGCGATATGCTATTTGACAGCTTTAAAGAAATGTGTGCGCATTGCTGGAAAGATGCATACGGTTTCCTAGTAATTGCGAAAGATTTTCCAATTGATAAAGGAAGGTACCGCAAAGCATTCGATCAGTTTATTATTAGCCATCAGTGCAGTATGAGTTACTCCGTATCCAAATTTGGGCATAGTGGCCTGAAACGCGCACTGGAAAGCTGCATAATGTCCACCAACGATGGGAATTGCAGTTTTGGGGGGTAAGTGTGCCAAGAACCTTGGCATTCCTAGGCATGACGAGGACGCCATTAACGTAACCTTTGTGCGAAGTGTTACATCTGATGCACTGCGACCGGTGCTAGCACTGCAAACAAGTATTGAGATGTATTTACGCACATTAGTGACAGGTATGACTCGAATTAACACTGTAGAAACAGCACTGGGCGGTATGGGAGAGCAAATAGCTATCAGAGTACATGCAGGTATGACGCGCGAATTGGGCACATTGTCCAATGACGTTAAGAAATTGTCTGTGTTGGGCGGGAAACTCACTACGGTGGAAAACAGACTTTACGATACTAATATATTGATCGCGAACATGGATGTCCGCCTCGGATCATTAATTGAAAATGTATCACACATCACGGCCGTTACTAGCAGAGAAGTACTCGAAGCAGTGGAAGTCAGGCTGCCTGGTAACACGAATGTACTGGCTACCAAAATGGAGGCCAAGCTACACAAAATATCTGCAGACCTGTTGAAACTAAATGCATTAGGAGGTAGAATATCTGCTGTGGAGAATTAAATCGCTAATATAGAGAGCAGACCAGTGCTGGAGTGCTAGCGGGCCTCACAGCGTTGCTAGACACTTACCTCAAGTCGGAGAGCACCCAAAAAAAAATTTCAATCGAATTTAATAGCTATGGAGGTCCGCATGTTCGCCAACACAAATGCACTCTTTACCAAGCTGGACACCCAGCTTGACAAAGTAACCGAAAAAGTGCAGAACATCAATGCGGTAGGCAGCATGGTTTCAGCCACGGAGAAAAAAATTACCGATGTTGGAGCTCAAGTGGACGGTCTCAGCGCTAAACTCGACAGGAACATTAATGACAAGACCACGCTGGACACATTAACCTCTAAGGTAGAATCGAACTTCAGTGCAGTTAGTATGTTGGCTGTTACTGTGACAAAACATTTTCAGATTTTATCAAATAATGTGCGAACTGTAGTGGCGAGTAAACTGCCCGCTGTATTTACGCAACTTACCGATCTAGGCGACCATGTCGATTACAGATCACTTACAACACTTGCATCAACATTGAATGATAATTTACGCATAGCGTACGAGAATGCTGCCAAGCCGGCTGCTATAAATGCCAAGTTCACTTCAGTTCAAACAGCTCTCGAACAAACTTTAGGTAAGGGTTTTGCGAATATCTCCACGAAACTTTCCGAAATATGAAATACACTTGGTAAAAGTGTTGCTGTGCTACATACACAGCAGGGGAGCGTAGCTGGCTTGGAGAATAAACTTAGCACTATATTTGAGGGAATGACCAATGAACAAGTTACGAGCATTCTAGAAGAACTAGACAGCCGTAACCGCAGTTTCATTAGTGGCATGTCGGATATTGAGGAACTAATACTGCACGGAATTATCCGCCATTTAAATTATATTCGTACAAATGATGAGAAATGGATGCATTGTGGCCACATACGTACTGCAATTCTAAAACAACTCAATATTTTAAAAAATAAAATTGTCAACGCACTTGCATGCAGGGCAATTATTTAATATAAAGTACATACACATTACGCTAATAATGCCAGTATTATGTCTGCGGCAGCCGAGGACATAACTCGCGTCATCGCAAGAGAGCGAGGGAAGTATTTGAAAGTTAAACAAGCACATATCGAAAGGGACACAGTGTTGGAACATGCATTTCGGCCAATCACATCTCGACTAGCCACGTTAAATAAAAAAACAGATATTCGCCCTGACTTGAAGACTGAACCCGAATTAAAGCCAATAGCAGACGAAGTTTCGTTGGATGAATCAAAACCTAAATAAAGGGCTACAGTTCTTAATTACCTTACATCATCCACTCGACATTTTAATTATAGCGTTTATGGTGTTTACAGAATGAATAAAAAATGGTTTCTGGGAAATAAAGAGATATTTTTCCTACCCAATTATTATGTACAGATCGATAACGAACTTATTCACGCTTCTCCCAGCTTGTACGAACTACTATATAAGCGCAGACCAGGGGAATTCTCGCGTGAGGCACTTAATCAATATAAATTTTTTTTGCATATTACAAGCGCGCACTTAACCTATAACAATATAAATGCTGCCACATATAAAGACGAAACACATCCTAAATTCGACATTGTATCAGAACTGTTTCCGGACGTTGGCTTAGCTAGCAGCTCAGGGCTGAAAGTTGATAACCTCAGTCAGTCCGAGTTTGTTTACTGAAACGATATCAACGAATTAGTCGCCCGCCTACGACAACTCTTCGCATCGCAGCAGGCGGGAAATAATTCACACACCAATGAGATCATGAATATTGTAGAAGAACTGCGTGAAGGAGGTTACATATACTGAAAGAATTGTGTCTCGTGAGGCAATTGCCACTGAAATACCCAAACCATCGAGGAAAAAGTTTAGCAGAAGACAAGTACAACTGTTTGGAATTCGTGACCTGTATCAGGCAGATTTGGTTGAAATGATACCTTATGCTTCTGTAAATAAAGGTTTCCAGTACATGTCGACAGTTATTGACTGTTACAGTAAATTCACATGGGCCGTACCTGTCAGACGGAAAATGGGTAAAGATGTAGCCAAGGCTATGACTGTAGTGTTGGCCGATAAGGGCTCACCGAATAATTTACAAACTGACTTAGGTAAGGAATTCTATAATAAACCATTCCAAGCACTAATGCAACAGAAATATATTAATCATTGTAGTACATTTAGCGAAAAAAAAGCCTCAATTGTGGAGCGTTTCAATAGAACTCTGAAAAATCATATGTGGTGCTAATTTTTAGGATGAGGAAGTTATACCTGGCAGGATATTCTACCCCGATTAATTAATAATTACAATACTAGGAAACATAGAACAATTCGAATGCATCCTGTGGATGTAAAAGACAATTCGCTGATATCAACAGTGTTTAGGAATAAAAAATATCTAGATTCAAGTATGCAGAAAGCTAAAGTAGGCGATTATGTGCGCATTTCACATCTTTAAAATGTTTACTCTAAAAGTTACTAACCAAATGGGACTCTGGAAATATTCCGGGTTGCAAAGATCTGGCATAACAAGCCGCGAACATATGTACTCGAAGATTTAAATGGTGAGCAGATAAAAGGTTCTTTTTACGAGCAGGAAATCATGCCTACTAAATATCCACACACTTATTTAGTCGAGAAAGTACTTCGTACTAATAATAATAATAATATGGTGCTCGTAAAATGGCTAGGTTTTGATCAGCGCTACAACTCATGGATACCTATAGGTGATCTCCGATAAAAAAAAAAGCCCCTGCAGACAAGGCCTTAATGTGGTTGGCACAGGTCGGACAAAGGGGTGATCTCTCGGAGGGTTGCGAATGGCGCTTGCAGCCGCCACTCGCCATGAGGGGCGAGGCCTCATAGCTCATAGAAGGGGGGCTGAAAGTGCGATGGCCGATGGCGTTGGTAGTGGCCCGAGGGGAGAGAGAACTGGCTGGCCCCCTCTCACAGCGAAACTCTTGTTGTGCATAGGTTATTATTATTATAAAACAGGTGCACTAAAGAAAGCAACCACAAGTGTCACATTATGCACCGTGGAAAGAAGATCGCCAAGAAAGGGACTGGTATTGTTAAAAAATAATAAGTAAACTTCCTTTCGAAGCCCACATAACTGGCTACAAGTTTTGCGGTCCTGGAACGCGATTAGCACGCAGACTCCAACATGGGGATGCCCCTATAAATACACTAGACGCGGCCTGTAGGGCACACGATATTTCGTACATTGAGAGTAATAATTTGGCTGATAGACACGCAACTGACACAATCCTTACGAATAAGGCCCAGACTATAGTTAAAACACCAAACACGAAATTCGGCGAGCAATTAGATGTCTGGACAGTTGGCAAAATAATGAAGGCGAATGTTTAGCGTGTTATGGGTATCAGATTTAGATGCCGTGCGGTTAAGAAGAAGAACAGGCGTAGAAAAGTTAAGCATGGAGGTATACTTCCGGTTTTGCTGCCTGCAATAGGACTTTTGGGATCGCCAATAGGCGGCGCTAGCGGGATAGCACGAGTTGTGAAAAGTGCTAAAGATGGAAATAAACAATTAGCCGAACAATTCCGACATAATAAGCAGATAGAAATTCTAGCCACCGCAAAAAAAAAACACGGGAAAAGGTATATTCTTGAAGCCGTATCGCGCCAGCGGCAGGCGACGACGAAAGCCCTAAGGGGACTGCCCGACCAGCCGCTGACAAACATTGATTTGCGTAAATTTTCGCGAAAATTAAAAATACATAATTACCGTGGGGTGTTTATGCGAGATACACTTCCACAGCGGCCGAAAAAATCAGAATGTGGCATAGTAAATTTAGATACGAGTTCGGGGTCAGGCACACAATGGACTGCTTATAGAAAAGACGGGAACAGAGTTGAATATTATGACAGCTTCGGCAACTTAAGGGCTCCACCAGAACTGAAAAATAATATTTTAAAGGTAGTAGAATTTATTATAACCACGGGAGAGAACAGCACCCGCAGGACTGGAATTGCGGCCATTTATGCCTACGTTATTTTACGTCTACACAATACTACTAAGGCGTCAGTCATGTCTTTCACCTTGATTGTGACAGGCAATTCGTAGGAATTATGGTCAGTGCATTTTCCGCCACTAAACCAGGTAGGAGAGTGGTCTATTGCCGTGATAGATTTTCAAACATATTTTTCAGTACCTAACATTGATGGTTATAATTGCATGTTTCGATATGTTAAGGCAGACGGCAAATGGGTTGAAGTGCGTATCCCTACTGGGTCGTACGAGATTGATGATCTATACGATTATCTTAAATGGGAGCTGGAACTAGATGTTACTAATACTAAGTGGGAATTTTAATACTCTACACAGCTAGATGAAGTGTAGTGTTCAGGTAGACTTCTCGAAAAGCGATACTCTCGCTGCCATCCTGGGATTTGAAAATGTGAAAATGTGAAATACATGGCAAATAAAACCCATGTATCTACCTTGCCTGTAAACATTTTTCCCGTTAATGTTATCAGATTGAATTGTAATTTAGTTAAAGGTTCGTATCTCAACGGTAAACCAAGCAACACTTTACATGAATTCTCTGCAAACGTGCCGCCGGGATTTAAACTTGTGAGTGTGCCAACAACACCCATATATGTTTCGGTCGCGATAGAGAACGTACAGGAAGTAATTGTTTCCGTAGTAGACCAAGAAAGTCGTTTGATTAATTTTCGAGGCGAGGAAATAACAGTGCTTTTACATTTGCAGAAAGATGGGGCTGAAAATTAAGCATATTGAAGTGAATAAAGGGGTGTATCGCACCACACCTAAAGGCAGTACGAGTCAGGCACGCATTCCGCTAACATCTGAAAATGTTCGTTTCCTTAAACGATTAGGTTTAACAGTCAAGGGTAAGTATGGACGTGGAAATATTAAACATAAGCGAGCCGGTAGGATATGAAGACGCAATTAGCAAGACGGAAATACACACTTATTCACCCTACCTGCCAGGGCCGTACATGGCATCGTCCGAGGTGCGAATTCACGTACAAAACCAAGATATATACACAGCGCCATGTAATTCTTATTTGCGCTTTAAAGGGACGCTGACAAGGGCGGGTAATGTGCTTCCAGCAACAACTAAAATCATTAGAAATGGTATACTTCACATGATTAATAGAATCTCCAATGAATTGAATGGGTGTGAAGTAGATGCCACTCGCGATGTTGGAATCACAGCAACGATAAAGAATTCCCTTTCATTAACACATAACCAACTACCGGCTGCCAAAATGGCCGGCTGGGAAATCAAGGAATATTTTAAGGTTCCTGTCTATGCCAATGGGAAATTTGAAGTGTGTATTCCTCTCACTATGCTGTTAGGCTTCGCTGAAGACTATAGTCACATAATCATTAATTCCAAGCAGGAGATATTTATGCAAATGGCCAACTCTTAAACGAATGCACTCCAGGACACTGGTGCAGAAGCGGCTACACTTGCAATACTTTCTATTGGCTGGTTACTGCCGCATGTATAAGTGAACATGACAGAACGCGTAACATTTTTGAAATATGCAGAAAAAGGCAGGAATGTGGATATGGCGTTTTGTACTTGGAGTTTAGAAACTTATCCTAACATACCGAGCTCTGTAAGTGTAAATTGGAACGTGAAAACGAGTTTTACCAGTAAGAAACTGAGGTATATATTTGTGGCATTTCCAGTCGGAAAACGAAACGTAATTAATTAGGACTGTTCGACATTCGACCACATATATATTAAAAACGTTAAGGTTTTCCTAAATTCTGAAGCGTACCCCTATAGTGACTTAAATATTGATTTCGCGAACGGTTCTTATATGGTGCCCTACCAAATGTACGCAGATTTCCAGTGTTCGTACTATGGACAAACACAAGCTCCCATTCTTGAGCCGAACAGGTATATGCACGCGGCCCCGCTCCTCGTGTTTGACGTTAGCAAACAAGATGACCGTTTAAAATCCGGCGTTGTAGACTGCAGAATAGAATTAACTGCCGCTAAAAATTTCCCCGCATTCACCCAGGCCTATGCCTTAATACTGCATGATCGACTGGTCACATATAATGTGCGCGACAGAGTACTTAAAATACTGATGTAGATTACAACTATAGTACATTATCTCCCGTGCACTACAGCGCAAACATCATAATGTATGCAAACATTCAGGGATGCATCTCGCAGCAGGGTTTTATTATTAAATGCATTTGCATGGCATACAATGATGACCGCATAGAGACGTATACATTCAGACCGCCGTGCCCATGGCATGAGCTGGACGTGAAAAGCAAAGTAACGAACATTTGGCTGGAAAAACGTTACCATGGCATCAATTGGGGTGAGGGCGATTTGAAATACGAGGAAGCACACAATGTACTTGTCGCCCCGCTAAGTAACAATGGCACAGTCTTTGTGGCCGGGCCAGAGCAGAAACGCCATTTAAGAAATTATTGCAAAACTGCCACTAAAATCTGTGATCTACAAACCGAGTGTAGATGTCTGTCGTTTAGAAGGTTGAGAGAGAAATATACAGGCATGTTAGAACATGCATGTGACACATGTATGCGTAACCTTGTATGCTCTTGTCTTAATGAGTTGTTGATTAAGTCATGGCATTTGTCGGACTATACCGAAGGCAAAAAAAAAACCGCCACCACCACCACCACCACCAGGCATTATAAATAGTCCATCTATCAAGGCAAAGAACTTTAGTACTAATCCACAGCTCATCATGGAAGGTCTAATCGGCAAGCAGAACATGTCCGTTCGATATATACCGCTGTCAGAGCTCGCCATCGGCAAGGTATACATGGCATCAGATTTTCACCGCACGTAGTCGGTATACAGTAAATGTGTAACATGTATGTTAGACAATGAGATGCGTGTCCGGCTGCCTATGCACTATGCCCAACTCATATCAGAGGACGACATGGTCAGGCTTAATGCTGCAACAGTACGATTCAGCTATGGTGGCATCAAGTCTAGTAACAATGGGAGATCAATGCACATCGTAGAATTTTCGTAAAATGTCTAACATAGTGTGTGATTTACACCCACTAGCCACGTATGAGGGCGACATTACTGTAGGATACAGACGTGTACATTTCAAACCGCCGGCCAACCGTCGCAGGTAGAATCATGTAATGGCCTTGAACGTTGGGCCTGTCGTGTCAATGAGGGTAGTTTTCGCTCGGTACCGTGTAATGTAATGTCGTGTGGCGTACATCACCTAAGAACTGGTATGAAGCTGCCTTGTTCACTCAGTACTATGAAATCATGCGAAGAGTACATATGCCATGTACGGTTTACTCGCGCAATTGCGTATGAACTTTGCATTGTTAAGACTGGTAGTGTAATTACCCACTGGACTGATTGCTGCACGGGCGACCGTCATACAACCTACATGAAGAGAGGCACAGTTACGTGGACTACAATGTGTTCTCCTTCATCATGCGAGGTGTACGATGCTGCAATATAAGAAGAGCGACATGCAGAGCTGCAGTAGTGTTTCGTTGAGAAGAGAACTATCATCATCATCATCATGTTTAACCTTCGTGAGTGTGTGACATTTCTGCCGGAAGCCGTGAACATGTACAATAACTACTTTATCGGATACAGAAGAGTTGTTTTTAAACCAAGAATTGAACCCGAACAAGTACAAATATGTGACTCTGAACATCATTTTTGGGGTAATCAGGATGCTTGCGATAACTTTTATTATGAAATTCGCCCCTGCTACAAGTTCGATCAATGCCCTGTCTACAATCTCCGACCCCAGAGTGTGCTACCTGGAAATGGGTGTATTCTCGCAGTACGTACGGAATGTGAAGACATTACAGAACTACGCACCGAGAACAAGAAGGTGAAATTTACCTTGCGAGAAGTTGATACTGGAGCAACTTACCGCTGGACCGAAGAATGTACAGGCCACATACATACAATCACGCGGGGACAATGCGGTACAACATACGTTCTACCCTGTGCCGCTAAGGTATGTTGCGTCTTCAATTGATAACTATAAGTGAAGGTTTGTAAAACCAGTTACAACAAGAACATGGGCGACGACGGAGCAGGTATTGCCAGCAGCACGAAGGCAGAGGACGAAATAATATGTCATTGCAAGTGTAAATGTTGTAAGATAATGTACGATATTTATGCCCGTATAAGACTATTATTGTTCAAGAACAACTGACGTCATGTCGGAGATGTATGGCTGCTATATAAGCCATGTCTCTTCCGCCAGTCAACACCAGTGAGCTCAAGATGAATGTGGAATTTCGCCCAGAGACTGTCTACAGCAGTGTGATGCCTGGCAACAACTGTATAACCTATGTCTGTGATGGCGAGTCAAGAACATACAGCGAGAAGTGCGACAGTATAGCACATTGGTTGCTTGTGCACAACCCAACGTCGACATACAAGCAATGTCAGCAGATGGTCAAATGCAATATTCTGGGAAGATGTGTCGTTAACTATATGCGAACAGACACTCCCCTGCCATGTGGGCCGGATGAAGTTATAACTCACGCTTTATTGCAAGATGCAATAAGAGTTTACCTTCCGAAAGAACCTTTGGGGCTGCCTGCCAACTCTGCTGGGATTGACATTACTAAGGAGGTTGTCCAGCTGCCTGCCGATGTTAAACGCAAGAGGTCTGCCACTGTCAAAAGCAAGAACTCCCTGGGTCCAGACGAAGTTATAACTCACAATTTATTGCAAGATGCAATAAGAGTTTGCCTTCCGCAAGAACCTTTGGCTGAACCTGCTGTGATTGACATTACTAAGGAGGAGGACGTCCAGTTGCCTGTCAATGTCAAATGCAAGAAGTCCACCGCCTCCAGACGTGAGAAGCCTGCCGGCGCCGCCATGTCCCAGACTTTGTGTCGCAGCATACCGCCTCATCGCAGAACGTCTCGTAAGAAGACGTTACCGGTCACAAAATGTCTGAATAGTGGCAATACATCGCTTCAGGATGCGAACAAATTATCTGTTGCTGATAGAAAGACTTTGCTGCTGCATCTATTCACTACTCTGCTTGCAAAGGTATAGTGTGTGTAAATGTTTTAATTGGCATCTTATTGTATGCTGCAAGTACTGAGCTTGCAAAGTATAGTGACAAAAAAAAGTTTAATTGTATATATATATATATATATATATATATATATATATATATATATATATATATATTTAATTGGTATAGTGTGTAAAAAAATGTTTTAATTGTTTATAGGTCATTGGTGTATTGAAAAAAATGTTTTAATTGCTGTAGCTACTCAGCTTGCAAAAACATATAGTGATAAATAAAAACTGTTTTAATTGTATTTTGTTATCTTGATGTATGCAGAAACTCCTACTCTGCTTTCAAAAATAATATTTTAATTGTATATATTTAACTGCTATCTTGATGTGAGTACATTATCTTGTGTGTGTAATGGTCATGTTTGACGAGTGTGTGCTGTATGTATTGGTCATGATTGTCGAGTAAATGAATGTCTTAATGTAAAAAAAAATTTCTATAATATAAGTGTCATGAAATACTTAGTGTTCTTATTTCTGTTGGTTATCACACACACACACACACACACACACACACACAGCCCATACTAAAACGTGCTAGTATATTAAAAGCACAAAAAAACAGTATGCTAATGCAATGATATGTCTTTGTAAAGACGTTACATGATGATGGAGCACGTACGCTTGTCGTATCGCACTGGAGGGGGCGCACCCCGTCCACCTCCACAGCTGCTCTAAAAGAGAGGGGGCACACCCCGACCACTGCCGCAGCTGCTGCTCTAAGACACTTACCCTTGTTTGAGAAAAAGGTATAAATTGCCCCTCCCACTACCCCACACTCAATCGTGCCTGGGCATCTGTGCGAAACGGATCTTGCTGCTCGACTATAGTCCGCACGATTGCCAGCGTACTGGATGTAGAGTGCCGTGTATCGCTTGTGTACACCTGCAGAAGAGAGTATTGGGGCAAATTCTCTACTCAACCTTCTCACCTCTTTAGAGGTAAGTGTGTGTGTGTTTCGGCTGCTGGTAAGTATTAACATTTTTGAAGGCGTCACCCATTGCTAGTACTTTATTTAATTTCCTCTACGACTTTTCTAGGACTGCGAATATAACTTTTATAGTACTTAATTCTGTGTGTGCCGAACCTAGCGTTTAGTTTCATCTAGGGTTTTTTTCTGGGACTACGGATATCAGTACTTAATTCTGGTAATTGAGAGGCTTGTCTTTACTTGTGTGCTGCGTATATATAACTTTGCATTGTTTTTTACGCACGTTCAATTAATATTCTCTCGCTGTCCCTTGCAGATATGTTTACATTCAGTTCGAGCATTGCTGAACACAGTGTTAAAGTATTAGATGTTGTTATTGAAGTGGCGCCTATATTTTTGCAAACTATCCGCCCCTTTTTTTTTCTCTGTTTTTCGTAGGATACCACCTGGGTCTGGGCTGCCTGCCACATACTGCAGATATATATATTACCACTGCTACTACTGCTATAATGGAATCATCGTCATCATCACCTAATTCGCCAGCATCACCATCGTTGTTTCCACCCACTGCTGCATTGCTTAACCCCCCTTCCGCTCCCATTATATGCAGACCCTCATTACAGTGTGGTTTTTGCGACCGGGTGTTTACGGACTGCCGGAATGGACTACATCACGAGCGTAATTGCTCCCTAAATCAATTCCGGCAGCCTGCCTCACATCTTTGCGATAGGTGCGGCAATCCCTTCAACCGACTTAACAAGCTTGCCGAACATAGTTTAACATGTACAGGACTGATCAGACAGGCCGGTTTGCTCAACTGTCATGTCCGGCATCATGAACGTACTTGTTGGGCGAACCCTGCTGCCCCTTGAAGAACATGTGGGACATGTGGGACTTGCGGTCAGCAGTTGTAATGCGAGCGCAGTATGGGGGCAGGGTAAACCTCCTTTACATGGATACTGATAGCTTTGTAATGGAGATTGCCAGCCCTGACTTCTACAGTGAACTCGTCATTAACCCAACGCTCATGTTGGAGTTCGACACCAGCGTCTACCCGACCACTCATCTTTGTTACTCACCTACCAATTCTAAGGTGATTGGGAAGTTCAAGGATGAATGTGCGGGTGACGAAATGGTTGAGTTTGTCGGGTTGAGGGCGAAACTGTATGCATACCGCTGCCTGAATACGGTAGTGAAACGCACGAAGGGGATACAAGGGTGCGTAGTTGACAAGAAGATAACGTTCGGCGATTATTGGCGCATCCTTTCGGCCCAGCGCAGCGTGAGAGTTCAGGTCGCAGGTATTAGGTCATACCATCACACAGTATATACACAGCAATCAACCAAACTGGCTCTTTCGTGGAGGGACGATAAGCGGAAAGTCCTGGATGAAGCCAAACATACCGTCCCCTATGGCTATCAGGCCTAATAATAAAAACAGCTGTGTTGGCAGAGAGAGTGCTTATTCTCCCGTCATGTACTGTAGCACGTACAGGCGTCTTCGTATTCCGCCTGTCAAGTGCATGGCCGAGGGTTTTGGTAGTCATATTTCTCGATAAGCATGCTGTAGCACATGCAAGTGTGTTGCAGGCTTGTCAGGTATTCTGGCTGATAGTCTACTGTAGCTCGTTCAAGAGGCAAGTTCCTAACATTGTCAGGTAAATTATCGGTTTTTATTCCTGCAGTATACCGGAGCACATGCAAGCCTGGAAGGCTTGTCAGGTATACAAACATTGGCCAGCGCAGTCTGATTCAGTGTACTATAGCTCATGCAAGCGTTGCAATCTTCGACTTGTCAGGTATACTGGGTGGTAGCATTCAAGTAGTCTTGCCATGCATGTTACCAGCACGTCCTATACATGTTTTATTTTACTGNGGGTATACTTGAGCACACGCAAGTAGTAGTCTTGCCAGGTATACCATTCAAGCGTTCCCTTTTTTTTCACAAATGATAATAGCTGTACATTTTCAGTTAATATTGAGCATATTTCGTTTGTATGTTTCAATTACCCCCTCTGCATTCATGTGTAGAGTCACCGTCAGCAAAATACTTGTCAAGCTTATGTGCTAGATTATGGCATTCTATTTTGTCATGTGTATGGTTTCCACCCGTACTACTACTACTGTAGTAGTCATATTAGTGTTAATTTAATTGTTCTCCGCACCCTCCAATGCACTGTGTGTGTTGGCATCACACCCATATCGCCGCTATCATACTGTAGTGTCCCGTCTATATATGTTTTTGTCCCCCTTCGACGAAGCACTCGCTTCATTGTTTCCCCCCTTGCTGCTCCGCAACCTACCTGTTCGCTATATCTATGACGTTACCAATATATATATATATATATATATATATATATATATATATACATATTTATATATNTCCAAGTCCGGGGTCCGTCTGAATGGTTATGCCATGCAGATGGTAAATGGGAGGATGGGGTCCGTCAGCATGTTTATGTCATGCTGATGGAGGGACGGGGGTGGCACCTTACATTGTAAGTTCGTTTCACGTATTTTTTTATGTGCCAAATTTACTAACCTTCTTTTTTTTTTTTTTTATATTCACTTATGACAAATATTAAATCAGCATGATTAATTTTCCAAGTTTTATTTACTCTTGACATTAAAATAGGATTGCTTACTGCGAAATACAATGTGTGTACGTATTGCATTTAATAAAATGTGTAAATAAGCATGTGTAATGCTGTTTATTTATTTTTTATTAAAAAACAATCCTTTTTTTTTCTTAAATACTTATTTATTGTGTGGGTGTAGAGTTCAATTGAATACCTGGGCTGAGATAATTGCAAGTGTTTAATTTGAAATATTCATCTTCAACGCCAAGAAATTAACACAACAACAACAAAAACATGCCTGGGCTGAGATAATTGCAAGTGTTTAATTTGGAATATTCATCTTCAACGTCTAAGAAACTAACACAACAAAACAACGTATACACATATTAATTTTTTGATACTTTCAATAAATTAATTTATAATTATGCTGCTAATCAAGTACTTTTCACACAAACACACTTCAATGTGCGCAGCCTCGAACGATTTAATGGCTAGAGGGGTGGTGGTGCCAACATGGCTGCCGCTATGGAGGGGTCACGACGAAGAGACAGGGGTGACACAGCATCCAATATGGCTGCTGATAATTTTAAAAAAATTATACTTTTTTTAATTTACTGGCTAGCAAAATAGCTGCCATTGAAAACAACTTGTACTGACTGCAAAGATGGCCACCAACATGGCCGCTGCTGCTGCTGAGGTGGTGGAGGTTTCAACATGGCTGCCACTATGGAGGGGTGGCACCATCCAATATGGCTGACAATAATTTAAAAAAATTAATACTTATTTTACATAAGTTTTACACACATTTTTTAATTTACTGGCTGGCAAAATGGTTGCCATTGAAAACATATTATACTGACTGCAAACATAGTCGCCAATAATTTAAAAAAAATTTATAAAATTCTACATAAATATTTGTGTTAATTACTGGCTGGCAAAATGGCTGCCATTGAAAACAACTTGTACTGACTGCAAACATGGCTGCGGATAATTTAAAGAAATTTAATAAAATTTTACTTAAGTTTTACACACATTTTTTAATTTAATGGCTGGCAAAATGGCCGCCATGTCATTGCATGCCTCATCCAATATGGCTGCCACCGATATTTAAAACAAAATTTAATAAAATTTTCCTTAAGTTTTAAATATTTTCTTATTTACTGGCTGGCAAAATGGCCACCATGGGATGGTATGTTCTAGAATGTACTGGCTGCAGAAATGGCCACCAAAATGGCCGCCAACATGGCCGACCTCCTGCCAATGCATTCCTCCTTCTGCAAATGCATTCCTCCTGCTCTTCCATTCCAGTGTCCCTCTGTCCCTGTCAAGAACCTGTGTTCGAATGCTCCATTTCACACTATTGCTGTTTCTTTTACATAACAACTCGTCATTACTTGCAAAACACTTGCCAGGACAGAACAGGGCGGCTGGCTTCGTTCGCTATTCCTGCTACCGGTTGTGCAGGGAAATGTCCGAAGGTTGTGTGGAAAGGGGAGATTGTGCACATAAAAGCCCGATGGTGAAAGTGTGACAAGCCCAAAAGTGTGGTTGCTGATCTCACGAGATGGCAGCGCCAAGATTCACTTTGTGGAAAAAATCAAGAAAGAGTGGATGAGAAGGAGGGAAATAACAAGTTGGCATAGAATAATCCGTTGCAGTGCTACTAGGATGTAATATGTGTGACAGTGCATCATTTAAAAGGCGAGTCTCAAAATTATTTGTTTTATATATTTGAGTAAGGAACCAATGGTTCCCCTGGTTCTATGGAATAATCGCCCTTGTCATGATGTCACAATGGGATGCGTTGTTTATCAAACCAGCACCTGACAAAGCAAGAGTAGAAGGGGAAAAATATTCTGTAGTAAAGCAGCACAAGAAGGTAACATCAATAATAAAATTAGAAGCAAATAACCAATGAGAATTAGTTTTACATAAAAATGAGAGTTTTATACAGAAAACAGATTTATCACAAAATTCATATGATTTTCCATTAGGGTTAAATTCACAGTTATCTACATGCGCGCCAAAGAAAGGGAAAGAAGTAGGGCATAGGGTATTGCCGTGAGTGTTGCATGTAACAAGAGAATCATGGTTAACAGTAGCAAAATGCTTACGATCCAAACTAAAATCAAGAACTCCTGAACATTGAGTAACAGGTATAAAGTTTAATTTATAATGTAAAAGGGAACAGGGAAAATATTATACCTTTAAAACCAACTATCCATATTGGCCAAGGGAACATTAAAACATTAACAGATAAATTTGAGATAATTGCCTTAAAATTACTTAGACCATAAAACTTATATACATTTTCATTTACTACAGGTAATATCATTTAAAGTGGCAGAGTAATGAGCTGTTGAATGTGTTTTAGAATGTTTATGAATGAATCAGCTCATAACAAATTTGTACTTAACTTACCACGTACACTAGTTTCAATGGCATGATGCAAATCAAAAATTTCCAATCTGGTATTAATAAGAGTTTCACTGACACAAAGTTGCATACAATTTAAATCAATCCTTAAACTCAAAATGGCCATCCCGTCTAGAGTAATGCGAAGGAGAGGTTACGATACAACATATTATAAAAGTCCAGATATAACCGACTTTATTTTTTAATATACCTAGTGTTATTTATAATTCTCTCTCCAACATTTTCGATAAGAATTATTTTATTAGCCACATTTGTTGAAACGTCATCCTGAGTGTTTGCCAGAGAGTTCAGGCGATGTTCCAGAAGGGTTATATCTTCACTATCTAAACTGCCAGAAACCGTTTTAAAAATATTTCCTCCAAGATCAATTAATGCAATATTCGATCTCGATGGCAATAATAAAGTTGAGGTTTCAGTTTCGGATTAAAATTCAAGAAAACTATTTTCTAATTGTACCACAGTTAAAATAAAATGTTGGTCAAATGAAGAATTTTCAGCAGGATGCCTGTTCTCGTTCTCATGCACTGACACAACTGTGTTTATCGTGGTTGCAAGTCCTGAACACTCATTTTGCATAGTAACCAAATAAAAATGCAACACTATTGAGTAAGTATTGTCAGAAAACAAGACGTCATATTTATGTACGAAGGCTACATCGGAATCCAGCAGTGTGACGGTGACTGTTGGACGCGCGAAGTTGGCTACAGCCAGAACTGCGATGCAGGGGAGTAACATTATGCCTCAGTGTTAAAATACTAAAACCGACAACATGATATACTCGTGGAGAGTATGACTAAAAAAAAATTTTCACCAAAACTAAATTTTCCTACAAATTATCCCCATGGAAAATATTACAAGGGAATTTTCTCAAAGCTACTAAACAACCCAAGACCAGAGTGGAACGCACGTCCAAGCTAAATATTAACCACTTTAAATGAAAAACCAAAAGAAAACTAGTATTATTACCCATTGAAAACACTAAATAAAAATTCCAACATTGGTAGATTATTTTACAATAAAAACCCAACTCTTAATTTAATACACGCAAAATATTCTTTATTCTTTTATTTTATTTACCTAGTTCCATAGATTTTTATAAGCACACAAATAGAATGGTCGTTAAGAAGACTTGGACAAGTGGGTGATCAGTCCACGGTCTAAACCAAGTCAAGGCCAAGAAGAATAGCGACTGGCCAGCCGAATAAACAAGAAAACTTCTTGAAAGCCACACACAGCTTGGGTCTGCAGCTCCTAAACTGTACAACACAAATTCTATTTGGAAAATGGAGAATGAAATATTTTTAGATGAGAGACACGAGCTCTTGTATTTTATTTTCCTAAATTGGTGTCAGCACAGCTAGCAGTGACTGACACTAATAAACGTTGGATTTGGTAAGGACCAGTAAAAGGAAAGAAAGTTTTGCTATTTTCTTGTCACCCGCTTTGCTAACAGGATGACGTTTACACAAAACTAGATCACCTACACGAAATGGATTGTCAATCCGATGTTTATCATATTCGATATGGCTCCTGAAACGAGCACATTTTAAGTTTTTAAGGGCAGCTGCTCAGACCTGACGGATGTCCTTGGGTTCATCTGGTAACATATCATTTAAGTGCTACAAATTCGACAAAAGATTATTGGGCACATAAGTGAAAAAATATTAAATGGACTTGTCTTATGAAATTCATGCCTGGCATAATTGAAAGGCATTTTCAAACAAAAAAGATTTTTTCTTTAAATAGAATGCTCTGTCGCATGAAAAGCGATGAGGGCTAAACGGAGGTTTCGGTAGAAATGCTCTGCATGCGAAGATGGGAGATTATATGGAGACAAGGTGATATGGCGACTGCCATAAAAAAACACATGACACGAACATTTTTTGAAGTGAATTGAGAACCATTATCAGACACAATTGATGAAGGTACGCCCAAATTTTGAAATACACGGGCTTGTAGAGAACGAACACTGGATATAGCATTAGCCTTTCTCATAGGAATCAACCACATACATTTAGAAAGTGTATCGAAACGAACAATTAACATATTATTGCCTAACTTACTTCATGGAAAAGGACCAACAAAATCCACGAAAAGCTATTGCATACGTTTTTCAGCCACGTCTGAAAAGAGAAAACCTAGGCATGTGTTTTGAGCAGGCTTGCTCAAAGTACACAATTTATAGCATTTAATTTTATCTAAAATTTCAGTAACCATGCCATTCCAAATAAAATGCTTACGAATTGCCTGAATGGTTTTGTGTTTGCCTAAATGAGCACCTAGAGGCCATGAATGGAAATAGTCGAAAATCATTGGTTTTGGAGGAGTAGACAACACAACACATTTTACATTGTCACTGGATTTGCAAAATAAAAGACATTTGACAATAAAATATGGTTTTTATTCAACACCAGATTTTAATTTTGTAATAATTTCACTAAGTTTATAATCTTTCTCCTGATGCTTCTTGATATTTGTAAGTGCTAATGGAAACTTCGCTCAAACATTAAAATTTGGAAGAACTTCAGATTTGTCCCTAAGTTTGAAATCATAGAACATGCGAGAGTGCATCAGCTACTATATTCTGTGATCCTTTAATGTGCTGTACCCTAAATTGAATAATGAAATCCTAATGAACCAGCATCCAATTTTACCTAGTTTCTGTGGATGAGCAAGAAGCCACGAATACGCATGGTTATCTGTTTCCAGCATGAATTCTGCATGTTCTAAATATTGCTAGGCATTCTAATTATTAAATAGTGTACTTTTTTATCCTGGGGTGTGAGAGTGCGGGATGCAAACGAGATAAGTAGATGAACACTATATATCTCCTGACACAAGACAATTCCTACAGCTGAGATCGAAGCATCAGTCTGCCGGATGTATTCTTTAGAAAAATTCGGCATCCGCAGAACTGGAGGGTGCATAATATCGTTTTTGAGTGTTTCAAAAGCTTTCTGCTGTTCCTCAACCCACACAAATTTTGCTGATATCTGACATAGCATGTTAAGTGGAACAGCCTTTCCAACGAGTTTGGGAATGGATTTTCCGAAAATTTAGGACCATTCTGATGACACGGGCAATAGCTTTAATGTCCCAAGACGGCGGAAAATCTCTAATACACCTAGTCCGCTCAGGGTCAATGGAAACTCCTTGTGACGAAATCCTTTGGCCCAGAAATAATATTTTCCTGATTAAGAAAACTTAACCTTATTAGGGTTAACAGTTAGATATGCATTTTCCAAATATGACAGAACTTCATTTAGGTGAGCTAAATGTTGTTCAAATGACCCAGAATACATCACAAGGTCATCCCTGTACTTGTATACATTTTTAAATTTCACGTCATCATGGAAAATTCTGTCAAAAAGGCACGCGAGTACTTGAGCACCGTTCCTGAGAGACATCACAGGACGACTAACCAGGTACTGTGTCAGTGAAGTGGAGTGGCCCAGCTGCATTGGGGGACAGTTATCTGGGGAGGCACGTATGTGGTGGCGGGCCATTGACCACTACGGCATGCAATGGGCCGACTTTCGAAGTGTCTTCCTAAGACAGATCAACTCAGCATACACCTCGTTACAATCTCAAAGCCGTGCCATGTTGGAACCTCAGGGGAGTGTGAAACACTAACAGCATTTACCACGCGGAAGGTTAATCTCCTCAAACATTTTTACCCAAAGATGCAGGACCCAGACATTTTAGAGGTGGTAGCCTCAATGGTGAGGTCCGAGTTTAAAATGGCCCTAGCCCCACTAATCCATAACGATGTCGCACAGTTCATGAGGTCCATGGCCTTACTGGACCAGGCCAAAGTGGATAAAGTGTATCATAGCGGAAGGGATGGGCCATATCAACCACAACCCCGGGATCATAGTGTGTGGAGGGGGAATTCGCTGCCATCAGCTGGACTTGGCAGGAGGGAGGTGAGCCAGACCGAACAGCAGGACAGAGGGAAGAGACAGGCGGTTACTCCCATACCAGCCCGTCCAAACACGGCAGTTAGGAGGGAAGGCCCCCCCTTTTCCATGCCGGTACAGCCAAGGTCAGCAGTACCAATGGCACAATGTAAGGCCCCAACCTCGAAAGTAGAAAACAAACAAATGTTTACAACGGCAGGTCACCAGCGGGAAACTAGCTAGCGGGGTAGGCGAGCCGGACGTTCACCACCCCAGGCGAAAACATCAACAACCACATAAGACAAGTCAACACAAAGCCATAACAAGACCCACTCCACAACAAATCTTGCTACAGCAGATAACCAGGGGCAACCACAGGATGATCAGGATACCGATCACCCTAAATAACATCCAGTGTCTTGCACTAGTGAACCCAGCAGCATCACACAACTTCGTGAGAACAGGGTTCCTGAATGAGGACGCGATAGGGCCGGCAAAGCACACAGTACATCTTGCCACACACCAACATACATGGCAGATCCTCGGAGAAGTGACCACCACTGTCCAAATTAGGGACGTAGAGACTACAACTACAGCCCTAGTGTTGGCGGACCTGCGGGAAGACACCATACTGGGCATACCCTGGCTCACGGAACAGAACATCATTGTAGAGCCAGCGACCCTCAGGATCCATTTTGGACAGAAGGAATGATGCACTGTTTAAAAAACTAGAACCACAGACCACCTGCTGTACACCAGGCGTCCAGCTGGACGAACTGGACCATGAGGTGCCAGAAGAGTACCGAGGAATGGTACAGAAGATCCTCCAAGTTTGGGCCGATTGAGGGTCATTACGATGTAAATGAAAGGGAATGTTTGGCAGTGGTTTGGGCGGGGAAGCATTATAGAGCATACCTCGAGTACCAGTGCTTTACCCTATGGACCGACAACAGGTGCCTACTCCGGCTTCATTCCATGAGGGAAGCCAGGATCAAACTCGCCCGGTGAGCATTGTTGTTGCAATCATACGACTTCCTTGTGCAACATGTCCCTGGACCAGAGAACCAACTGGCGGATGAACTGTCCAGGACACCAGGCACAGAAGTAGCCATCGACAGGGATGAGTGGGACGACTTATTACCCTCTATGGTCAACCATGCAACAGGCAACAGGCAGATAACCTGCAATGCGATAGAGACAACACCAAACTCTGAACCCAAGCTCGACGAACTGAAGGCATTAGTGATCGACGCCCAACAACGATGTGCACAAACCCAGAAGAAGATGGTGAAGATCATGTAGGGAGATAGTGAGTGGTGGCGCATCCGAAACACACACATAGAAACCCATCAGCAGATCCCGATGCAACCTGGTGCATTTATGTACCTGCAGAAGTACGAGAGCAAGCACTGAAGCACGCACACAACAGCCATTTGGCCGGTCATCCTGGGGCAACCCAGACGGCCAAGGACCTCAATAAGCACTTTCACTGGCCAGGAGCAAGCAGGGATGTACGCAGGCATGTGAGGGAGTCCGTCCCCTGCAACCACTTCAAAAGTAGGAGAACGGATGGAGTGGCTCAAAAACAACCTAGTGTGCCAAAGGAAACATTAGAGACAGTGTCCCTGGACCTCATGGGCCCCTACCCCCGCACTTCCACTGGGAAAAGGTTTATCCTGGTCGTGAGCGACTCATTCTCCAGGTGAACCGAAGTGTACCCAGTCTCCAGCGCACGAGCATGCACGATTGCGCGAACAATGGAGACAGAGTTATACCCTCGCTGGGGGTACCCACAGACCTTACTTACCGGCAATGGTACCCAGTTAACTGGGAAGTACTGGCGTGAGCTTATTACTCGTTGGGGAGTACCCCTATATACCACCCGAGGGCAAACCCCACCGAGAGGCACAACCAGGACCTCAAGACACAACTACGTCTGAGAGTGGGTAACGACCACACCATCTGGGCCGAACACATACCCGCAGCCTTATTCACCATAAGGAGATGGGTAAACTTAGCCACAGGTCAGACTCCAGCAGCAGTTCTGCAGGGCCACGAACTGATGATGTCTGGAGTGTTTGCAGCGCATCAACCAGAGACAGCAGAGGAACCAGAGGATGTGACTGTCAGAAGACAGCGCCAGAAGGCAGAACTAATGGCAACCCACAACCACCAGGAGAACTATATAAAGGAGTGGGTGCCTGCCACCACGAGAGCAACACGATGGTTGGTACCTGGCCAACTGGTGTACGTCAAGAAACACCAGTCTCAAGCAGTGCAAAGAACTTCTGCGCCAGGTTCGCCCAGAAATGGAGTGGACCACACATGGTGGTAAAGTTGCTGGGGTACACCCCGTACCTCAACAGGCAAAGCAGCAGGGGGGGTGCTGCCATCCACCGCGACGACCTCAGATTGACAGTGGGGATGACAAACATCACGGCGTCTGATCAACAGGTTGTCGAGTACCACCAGAAGAATGCAACAATCGACGACACAAGGGAAGTCTGGATGCAGTGCCCCTAGAGCGATGGTAGAGTACTCCAGCGCCTCTTCTCCATCACAATGCCTGGCGTTTCAACGGCCACAAGGGACGAGGAGGAAGAAGAGGTACCAGAGAGAGGATTGCTGCCGCCAGCAAGCATCAGCACCACCCGCAACACTGCAGAACTGGAAAGGTCACCCAGCAGCAATCGTGATGCCCTGCGTCGTGACGCTGGTCAGCAGGGACACTGCCATTGGTGAGCCAACAGAGACACCTGTGGGACAGAGCTCCTCACAGGGCAGCCCTCTGGATGGCTCCACCGCAGCACCCACAACAGGACCAACAGCGGGGGACTTCACTCCAGAGGACATCGGCCAAAGCAACAGGGGGAGCATAACAAGGTTTCACAGCCTTTCACCGGGGCCCTCTCCTCCCCCCTCGTCGTCTTCCACTTCACGCCGACGTCCACACCACAGCAGCAGCAGCCAGGAGGAGTCAGAGGAGGGGAGGTCTACCACCCCTCTCCGCCGTTCCAAGCTGCCACTTCAGCAGATCCATCCGGCATGCGCCACATGTGGAGGGGACACTCCCACTCTCAACAGCATGCCAAGCGATGCCAGCACCGCCGGGGCCAGCATCCTGGAATCCCAGCAGCTGCAGCAACAGCAGCAGGAGTCAGCTCCCAGAGGCACGGGCCTTACTCACTGAGGCCCCGCCACCAGCTGAAACCACCCATTACATGCTGTGCCTAGCAGCCTGGAGAGACACCTAAGGGACTGCGCAGTCAAGTGGTCACCAGAGGAGGGGCCGTTTGACGTGAACCGCGCGTCGAGGACCTACTATGTGCCCACTCTGACTGCCACAGTCTTGTTCACAGCACCAGACACACCACACTTACGGGCTTGTGGGCACGAGTGAGAGTGTGCATAATAACATCAGTGTAATTGCATCAGTGTTTCTAATTTATTCAGTGTCATTAATAGCATCAGTTTAATTGCATCAGTGTTTCTAATTTATTCAGTGTTATTAATTGCGTCAGTGTAATTGCATCAGGGTATTTATTCAATGTTATTTATTCAGTGTATATAATTAACATCATAATTGTCGTCATGGAAGACAGTCGACACAGCCACAGCCAGGGATATTTGACATTGTACACTTGGCAATACTGTGGCTTGTACGATGGAAACATTTAGAATTTATATAATCATTTTTATTGTGTATTTGTATAAGGCAAAATTATGTTGTCTTAGGTTAATTTAATTCATGTCACTTTCATCTCATAATCTTTTTTTAGTGTATATTGTGCTTCATCGTTTCGCCGCTTGGCGTCGGCTGCACTCAGGTAGCGGAAGCTGGCACATGCTTCCCCCCAGTTCTCTTCAGCACTTGAACGCATCAAGATGTGTAAGTCTGTAGCTCCGCAAAGGCCCTCGGAGCCGACATCTTAAGCTGAACTCATATTAACTCAATAGACTTCACTTCATGAACCGGATAATTTATTTTATTTGTTATAGCGCCGAGGGGAGAGCAACGTTACTCTCATCAGAGAGTTTTAACGCAATCGCGTTTCACATTGTAAAGTCATGTGCTCGCAGTTCCGGGCTGTTAAGGCAGCATGTTTTGTACTAAAGTTGTGTGTATTCATTAAGGAGTCACAGGGAATAAATAACTCCACAAGCATCGTAAGTGTTTAATTTGTAATTAATTAAGGCGTGCGAGGCAGCCTACAGCCTCGCCATCGTGTGTGACGGAGTGTTAACCAGAGTCCTCTAGGCCGTCGACCGAAACGATCCTCTTTTCATCAGCTCACCGCACAGCTGTGGCACTGGGCACATATTTCATACATCTTCAGCTCTGGTAACACCAGGCATCAAGTTGGCTTTCCTAACTAGGGACGGAAATTTCTGTGAGCCAGTGCTTGACCACGCACTATTCACGCTGTAGAAAATAAGGTTAAGAAACAGTTTGCTATAATTGTTGTCATTTTAGTAACTCCCATATTATACATGAATTTATTTCTAAATAATTCATTCATAAATAAAAAATAGTCGACAGAAATGTTTACCAGATTTTAAAC
Organism: Clitarchus hookeri; assembly: GCA_002778355.1. Lineage (NCBI taxonomy): Eukaryota > Metazoa > Arthropoda > Insecta > Phasmatodea > Phasmatidae > Clitarchus > Clitarchus hookeri. Next base: position 73,967 of record NQII01000041.1, read on the forward strand.
ATATTAATACTTCGCATCTGTACATATTGCTACATCCAAACATGAAACTTACAGTTAATTTGTTGTGACAACTAAACAAGTGTTGTTAAGTATGTTCAGAAATCTCAAACCCAAACTGTAAATTATGTTCTGGAATTAAATCCATGTCTATGATTCGTTAAGCACTTTTTCAGTTTTTGTTGTTTTGTAGTTACATATTTATTTTTAGTAACATGGCTACTACAATTTCAAAAATCATTAAGTGAAAAGTAGATGGTATAAAATGTTAAACCATTAGGTTTACTTGTAGTGTATAGTTAATAACCCTTAAAGCTGTTTGTTTAATTCAAAATAATTACAATATACATAGCCTTAATATTGCATAACTGCCAGCAAATTAATTATTCATTGCTCACTGCTGCCAGGTGTATTGAGAAAAGACCGAAAAGTGTTTGGCAAGGTCAAACATATTTTTTCAATAGCTCTTAGCACCATTAATGTTATAATTAGGGTTTGCATTTTAAATCCACTTATTTACATTGCATATCAAATAATTAACCTCGATTATTCAGCATATACTTACGCATTTGTAAAAAAAAACAGAGCAAAGGCATTTGTGTGAAATAAATTGCGAATGAATTTCACTATTAAATCACAAGAAAATTGTAATGTTTAATTGTAAAGCAAAATCCGGCCAAAATTATAGAGCTTCGAAATATGTAGACTTCGAATTGTTAGATAAAAGTAACATTTGTCTTGAATTTGAGTTAAAACGAAATGGAAACTTTCAATGCCTGCATGACAAAATTTTGCGTTGCTTTAGGAACAGAAGGATATGCTGAAAAATTAACAAACCATTTTCGAAAAAGTAATAAGTTGTAAAGTGCAGGTAATTAAAATTTCGAAACTGCTGTTACTAATATTTGGGTGCTGCAAACACTGCTGTTAAATGATTTGAAATTTTTGGCATAAGTTCTGATAATTTTCAATTCCATACAACATCTTCGATGTGTAAACGATTTTGAATTTGGTGGCAAAGTTTTAAAATAGCTCTTATCAGTGCTGACACATACATGATGCCCCAAATACGTTTTCCAGCTTCTCATCAACTAAAGTCAGTTTTTAAAATGACACTAGGCATTGCATTTATGATCAACTTGCAATTTTTTTTCTTATCTCAACAAAATAAAATACAAATTGTAACCTGGTATGGGCAAAAATGTATCGCTTTTGCCAACCAGTACTATTGCACCAACTACAGCATTCCCAGGTTTGACCAACACTGCATCCAAGCACTGACCCAACACCCACTTCATTCCACCTCGTAGGTGTTTCTACTACCTGGACCAAACCTCTTTCGACTAACTGCGCTGCCATTCTCTGCATCATGCTGCCCATCCCTTCTGCACCCTCTATCCATCTCATACATGGCATACTCAGATCAACCTTCTCCTTAATTGTCTCAGTTACCTGCCATAATTGACCTGGTGGCCTATACTCTGCCAGCAAAGTAATCCTCCTACTACTACCCCCACTTAATTTAATTTCCATTACCTCAACATCTTCACTAATCCATTCTACAGACCCTTTCAGCCCCTCCCTTACACACACCATTAATACTTCTCTTCCATCCCTCTCTCTTCTGAAGATGGTGAGCTTGTCCTGATTACATTCAATGTCAAGCACTTCCTAATTCAGCAAAGTATCCCCAGCTACCACTCTGTCCACACCATATCCTTCAACCTTTACCCAGAATCCCTCCAGCTTGCTGTACACACTCCTACAGTTCACCACCATTAACTTTATGCTAACATGTTGCTTTACCCTCCTACTTTTCTTAACCCCTCTTTCCTCCTCATGGCCTCATCAGTGCTTACCTCTCCATTTCACTCTACTTCTGTTACTTTGCCCCTCTCTGGTTGCTATTTAAACACTAGTTTATAAGCCCTGACCCTCTCCATACAGCCAGCTGCTTCCTTACTTAGCAGATCCCTTAGGATCCTCTTTCCCTGCTCTGTCAGGTGTACCTGGTCCCTTCCTCCCTCTCATCCGATCCACCATGGCAGCACACTCCCAAGCCACTAACCCATTAAAAAAACTGGAAATCCTTATCACCGCCCTAGTGTCCACTTTCGATGGATTCTCCCCTCGCCTTAAATTCTCCCCTGGAACCTCTACTCTCTCTCCATAAAAATACCAGACCTTCACAACATCCTACTACCTCAGTTCCCCGATGTTATTTTCCTAACCGAAACATGGCTTACTACCACAACCCTTCTCCTCATTCCAGGATATGCAGGACTGAATCATATATTTAAAGATGTGATGGACATGAGTAGCATATTTCTTCTTTATACATTGACGTAAACGACGAGTCCACGAGCTCATCGTGCCCACTCTGACCACCGCAGTCACAACAACTATATCAGCTACACCAGGCCACACCAACCACGTAAGGCCACATGTGCATAGTGCAGGTCGACAAGAACGGAACTTGCACCTTCTTGCCGACAAGGATTACATAACTAAAGAGACCGCCCTAATCATGTATTACAAGAGGTAACTCTTTTAATAAATGGGCAGGCGATCCGAAACAGTGTTTTCCCCAAAGCCACAGCCGTTGGGCGCACTGGCAATTGGTCGTTGCATCGTAGCAGCTCGCAACACGACATATGACATGACTCACCACCAAGTGGCATCGAACTGGCTTGTAGGCCGAAGCTGAAGTGATAAGTGCCCCAAAGTGTCATGCAGTAGTGTGCAGCATTTTTACAAACACATTAAACAGTCACCACATTCACAGCTACAGTCAGAGGTGTGTTTTATTGTGTTAACAGCAATCGAGCATTGCATTCCACACCCCTTTGCCCAGGTGAACTCGTCCATCCCTCAGGAGACAGCCACCTGGCAACACTGTAGTCAGTGAAATTCAGACACGTCACAGGTAGTGAAATTCAAACACTTTTTATGAGAAAATGTAATAATTTATTAATGTGTATTTATGAAAAGTAATTTATATTTTTAAAAAGGGAGAATGAATATAAAAGCCTCCATCCTTGTAACATGTCATTTAGTGCAGTGACATGCCCTATCAACTTCACAAATTCAATCTCAACAGACATTTGTTAATAAGCAGGGGTGTCACCAATGTGTTAATATAATTTATACGTTTTTCACAATTGCAATCATATCACATAGTAGTAAGTTTATGTTTCATTACTCGCCATTTGACTTAGGTTCTCGTCGCTCATGACAGAAACCGAGGTCACTCGGCCAGTTCGTTTCAGCACTCAGACCAGACTGGTGGTGTTGGTCGCCCGATCCGCGAGCCCCCTTGGTACCATCATTTAGGCTGTAATCACTTCACTGCAATGTTAAATTAATTAACCGCAACATTTCTTTATTTATTTTAAGTACCGAGGGGAGAGCCACCCGCACTCTCACCACAGAGCTTAACGCTATTGTGAATCAACAAAATACCATGTATGTTTCACACTAAGGTCACTGGCAGGCCGTAAGTTCTTGGATCCATTTTCATGCATTATTCTTCTGTAAGCAAGTACAGTGAATAAACCGCTTTACAAAGTTAAACGTGTGCCGATTGATTGTAGGTTACTACATCCTTTGTAGAATCACCCACAAATTCATAGTATATATCAGGCATACAAGACGGCCTACAGTCTCATCATAAAGTATAAATAGTGCAACAAGAAGTGCGTGACAACATCATCTACAAAATTACGGAGGACATCCAAGACCCCCTGGGCCATCGACCAAACGACCCTCATAATTAACTCTCCATTAGGCTATGGCACCAGGCAATTCAACACTCGACCAGCCATGGGTAACCTCGACCACGTAAACATTTAGATACAAATATTGACTGATTTAGAAACACTCTTTTGTACTGAAGATTATTTGTGCGTACGATGGCTTACAACTGACTGTGAGGAATATAGAGTCGGGACTAGCACTTTCATTAACATCTCACCCAGGGTGTCTATACTGCGATAAGAATTCGGCTACAATGTGTGGCAATATAAGAAAAGTGTATAAGGAACGCATCTCACATAAGCTTTCCAGAAATACACATTTTTAATGAGTGAAATTAATAAAAAATAAATTCAAATTTACGAAATTGTCTCTTTTGTTTTTTATTCCATTCCTTTCTCATCTACCAGCAACCCTCTATGACATGGTGTAGACAATTGTCGAAGATTGGTAACATTCACCAAACACTGGGGAAAATTCAACAAAATTTTGAAGATTCGAAAATGAATTAGTATTTTTATAGTTTTGGGATTCGAACTCAGGTCCCTAAAACATATATAACCTTTGGGGATTTCATAAATCTTTATATCAGATGCATATAAGGATGTAAACAGACAGAAAATCATGCACAGTCTTTGTTACAAACGATCCGAAGCTCGTGCAGGTATTAGAAATATGTACCCTAGATCTCACTATAACCTCTTTATTCTTCATATAAAATTGTCTAAAATCTTATATTTTACATTTTTCTATGCCATGTATTTATATGGGATTTATTCCATTATTTTTCGCTTAAGTTTCACTTAGGGAGCTATTGCGTTTAGATTAGTAGAATGAAAAAAAGAGTTTGCCAAAAGGGGATTGGGTTGCGACAAGAGCGTGCGACCCATTTTAGAAATTTGATATATACAATCTCTTTTCCACTTGAACATGCCAGCGCTTGGCATTTTGGTTGAACGGGAACTTCACGGTGAAGGAGCAGTTAGACAAAATAAAAATATTTAAAGTATTGGAAAATATGTATGTTCTTCAACAGGCACGAGTCATCGCTGGCTGACGATGATGTGATGGTAGAAATGAGACTGCAGTTGCTTATCCCAGAGTCGTACGGCCAATCACCCGGACATATTTTATACCCAGTGTAGTATTGGTGCCTGATTATCTACATGAGATGCACTTACGTTACCCTTGCAAACCTAATACAGGCTGACCTGCATACCTTAAATTCTGCAATAAAATTACATCACACTTGGTATTCTGATTATGAATGAAGTAAAATGGTGTGTTACTGGGGTCCCATTCCACTTAATACACAAAGGCGATACTGGAAAAAATACACAAAGGTGAATTACACTAATATATGTATTTTCTCTTTTAATATATTACATTCTTACATGCAAATAATACAAGTTAAGCAGATCATGGGCCCAAGTCTGTAAGGCAGGCTACACAGAAAACGATGTGGGCTTGCAGTCACATGTGCGTGAAGTTAAAAGTAAAATTTTATCTTCCCCAGGTGATGCAATTCCTGTGGTAGGTGAAACAGCATATCTGCGCACAAAAGCAAAGGTTCCCGTATTTAATAGACTATTGTATACTAAATTATCAATTCAAACAAGTGAATATGGCTGGGTCGTGGTGACGCATGCCTGAGGAAGCGAGCCTCGTTTTATTACTAATGGCAGGCAGTGTGTGTCCGAGTGGCCTTCAGTCGGCTGTGCACCAAAACTTCGGAAATCACACAAATCATGCTGCAATTATCAATAAACATAAATTACACATAGAGTGCAAATTACAAAAGGAAATTTCACACACAAAATACTTCCAACTGAATAAAAAAAAAATACCGAACTGAAATTCCTTTCACTTGTTAAAGTTTTGATAAAACCCTCGAACAAATCGTTAGGGTCATCCGTCATTTTATTATCATGCTCTGCAAAATCTGCAGTAATACTTTTCATACAGCTTGGTTGTGTGAAAGAATTGTCCACCCCTCCCCGATTTAGCTTGCATACCAGGGGATAGGGATGGCACATGGACTCTGACACTACTGCACTACACTTCACTTGTACTGCACTCCTTCGTGATACTCGTCAGACTACACAGAGGGTGCTGAAGTATGTGGTGCATTTGGATACATACAATAGGATAGCAGTTGTAGGGCTATGCAGGACACCCTCCTGCGTCAAATGCCATACTCCATATGAAGTCATCATTAAACAATGCATCACACATGCAGCAAGAGGGTTTGGAAGTGCTGCCCCTCCTTGGCCACCGGTTGTAGCACCCTCTTGGGCTGGTACCATGCTGTCTGGTGTGGTGGTCGGACACAGGCAGGTGGCCTGTGGTGGTGCGAGAGGCCTGTGTGTCTCTGCATGAGGTGCATGCCTGGCTGCATAGGTGATACTGCCACTTGATATAGCATGGAGGTCGCTTGCTGTATGCGTCACTCCCCTCACTGTCGCTGGTGTAGTTGATACCTCGTACTTGCTGCTGCTGGTAGCGATCTGGACTGGCTTGTTGGAGGGGATGGAAACCTAATGGTGTCCCCTCTGGTGGTGTGGGTGTCTGTTGTGCTGGCACTGCCCCAGTACATCACCTGCTCGTCAGCAGTGGACGCCTCCAGGAAGCACTCCAATGTCGACAAAACATCATGTGCTCCTGGGGCATCACTTTGGGCTGGCCAGGTTAATGAGGAGGGGTCCTCCATATAGGCATTGCAATGCAGGCAGGCTGTAGTAGCTCCTCTAAAATCTGCTGATATTCTGCTGATGTTGGTGCAGGTGGGCTGACTAGGGCTTCTGGCGATGCTGCTCCATCAATAACTACCCCCTCCCCACAGAATTGCCTTTAATATGTCGGGATGCCGGGCATCATTGGGGTGAAGAAGTGGCACAGGGTGCCACCAGTTTGTATCTCTGCTTATATGTTGCTCTGTGCTGATTCTCGGTGGTTGTTGGCCGATTCTCAGTGTGGGGGTGTCTCGGTGCTGGAGGGGGCACCATGGGCGCACTGTCTGCTGGTGCTAGGCACAGGTCATCCCTGCGGATACACGCCATGTTTGTATCTGCTGAGTTGGACGAGATATGTTGTGGTGCTTGGTGCTTGTACGATGTGGTGAGGTCCACTCCAGTTTGCTAAACAAAAGTATTTGCATGCGGCTATCTGAAGGTGGAAGCAGATGTACACTTACTAGCCCTGGCATAGGCATGGCAGTAGTTGTTTGGGAATGGATAACCTCTGCTGAATGTAGTGCTGTTGATGTGTGTGCATATGCTCCTTCTCTTTCTCAGCTCATGCCACATGTGACTGTTTGCTGGGTAGCTGCTGTCAACTGCGCACAAGCATTCTCACTCGCCTCATAATGGCCGTATCCATACTCGTAACTGTGTGGGATGGGGGAGCCTCACGGCTAAGAGCGATACGTAAAAATACAAAAGGGTGGAAGCCGAGAGGCAGCTGCTTTGCATACTATATATGTATAGTTTNCTAAAGCATCCAGGCGTTTGAGGTGGTGTGGCAGTACCATGCTATAGTAACCAAGTCCTGTCGTATCCGATCCTGGAAAGGGTGGGTGATGCGTCTCTTATAGCCTTTCCCCACTCATGGCGACCCAAGACTACCAGTGCCACCCCTGTTTCTGCAAATTGGGCTCCGCCACCCGTTTCCCTATAGGAACTAGTTTCCTCATGGCTGGTCAAGGGTATCTGCCATGATGGTTTGGGCCGATAGTTGGTACCTAGGCCTGACCACTTGGCGGGGTGTTGATCCACTTGGCATTCAGGCCGATGGGGCCCAATACTGGAATTTCAAGGAGGAGAAATTCTACTGTCTGGTAATGGTCAGTGTCCGATGAGAGCTCATTCAGCTGCACTGCTGGTGGCTGGTTGGGTGGCGATGGGGTGGGTACAGTATGAGACATGGTAGAACTCTGGAACCTATGAGTCCAGACCTCTGCATTTTGATAATGATAGAAACCTTCCATTCAAAGTCTATTGCACGCCACCCTTCTCCACTAATGGGTGTGGTTGGTGGGGCAGTCGGGCATTGAAAACCCATTAGTGCCATGGCAAATAATTAGGAGTACAAGTTGATCGGGTTGGCCCCACCAGAAGTTTTCTCTGGTGTACCGATCACTAGACGTTGGACTCGTGCTGGCAGTGGTTAACTATGTATGCTGTACGAGGTCTGGAGAGATTCCCCCTCTCAAAGAAAGACCGTGCTGTGAGCGGCAACCCACTCCGGTTGTGTCCTGGTAAGACACTAGGAGTATGAATATAACCCTGGCACGACCACTCGCTTGGTTTCTGAGGGCGAGGGTCTCAGAACCTTGTGGTAGGGTGTACTTGGCAGTACTTGTGAATCAGGTTGTGGCTTGGATTTGGTTATTTCAGGTGTGTAGCTGTGACACATGTGATGAGAGGGCGTGATCTATCTTCCCCACCGACTTGGCGGTCGTAGTGCGGGATGGATGGCCATTTGGCTAAGAGCGCTATGTAAAAATATAAAAGTATGAAGGTATGAAGGCCGAGATGCTCCAGTATATGCATACCTAGTATGTGTGGGATGTGCTCCACTTCGAAGTCATAGGCTTGTATGTGAAGTGCCCAACGGATCAGCTTGCTGCAGGCTTCTTACATGTTATGTAACCAAACAGAACATTGGTTATATATATATGCGCAGGGTGAATCTCTTGTATTCGAGATAGGCACTGTACTTTTTCACTTATCATATCATTGCTAGACAATTCAATTCACTTACATTGTTCCTGTGCTTGGTTAGCCTAAACTTTGCACTTGTGAAATCGATGATTTGTATTATGCCCTCGTCTCCGCACTTGTGCAACACTGCATCTTATTCGTCTTGACTGTAATTTGTTTGCAAAAACAAGTGATGTGTGGGGTCATACCTTGCTAGTATTGGACACACACAAAAAGTGGCCTTGATATTGTTAAATGTGTCACTTGCATCCTGTTAACACTGGAACTGCTTCTGTGGTGACAGTAATGTGTTGAGCAGTGTGGTGATGGCAAAGTTCTGGATATACTCCCGAAACTTGAAGATTAGCCTGAAGAATTTTCTCAGCTGTTTGCACATGCATGGCGGTGTGCACTAGTTATTGAACCCTAGGTGCTCACTGTTGGGTTTGTTGCCCTGTGTTGACCATATGAACCAGGTAATAAATTCTGGCCTTTCGCAGATTACACTTTGGTACAGCACACACAAGACTGTTAATTGCCAGATGCTCCATCCCTAGTGACAAGTGATTTGGATGCTTTTCCCAGCTCTCTAACTGTACCATTTTATCGTCCATTTAGGCGAGTGTGGTGTCAGATGAGGCCATTCAACACCCGCACCATCATTGCTTGGAACTCAGCAGGGGAGCACTTGAAGCCGAAGGGCATTGCACAAAACTGAAAACATCTGATTTCAGGGGTTGTGAATGTGGTTTGATAATGGTCTTTCAGCTTCGCCAGCACTTGCCAACATCCACTATCAAGGTCAAGGGAGACATGATCTCTGCCTGTCCAAGAGAACTAAAAGCATCACTGACACTTATATATGGTGGTAATGAGTTACAGCTTCCCACCAGTCAAAGTTATACACTGTGGACCAGTCTTTGAGACCGAAGTGAATGTGGTGGACCGCAGGTTCCACAATGGGGTTATGTTCGGTCAGCCAGGGCACTGTTAGAATTGTGTCTTCCCTGGTGTTCGGTGTGACTATGATGGTTGTAGTGGTTTCTAAGTCTCTGAAGTGAATGGTAATGGTAGCTTGTCTAGATGCACTGCCAGTGTGGGGGTTAGTTGCAATGTTAATGATACGAGCTGATGGCATTATATCAGCTGGATTTAAAAAATCGGGTTGCTCAAAATTATGAGAAGTGGCAGTTTCAACAAGTGCATGACAAGGTTTACTGTTAATAAAAACAAGAATGCAGACAAACTGTGCATGATTTCTACTGATATTCTTCACTAGGGTTTGTTGTGGCATCAAGTGTGCAACACTGCATGGGTCTGGGGTATCCGGAATGATCAATTCCTTTACCCCTCCCATTCCTTTACCCCTATTTCTCATTTCCCCAAGCACTGTTGGCACTTCATGTTTACTGGTTATTATGCAAATTAGTGTTCTTGGGGCATGCTCGGTGCCAATGATGATCATTTACTTCCCAATACCGGCATAGAGTTAGCAGTGGTTAGTCCCTATCCAGTTTAGTATTGTACATTTTTGTGTTTTCACTGTCATTGTTGTTTCTAGGGCCAGTTTTATTGCTTTTTGAAACTGTTGTAACAATGTTGTCCCTAAGTTGGCCGAAATTACTATATTTGGGTTGGTTTTGAAGATTGCTGGGTTCACTGATACTGTTCACCAGTTTCCCATTGCTCCATCGTGCAGCACTCGAGTAGCCATCGTGGCATGGTTGACACTGGTTGCATTCGAGGACAATCAAGGTACACATGAGTTTATCCAACCCACTGTTCAACAGGAATATCAATGAAGTGCAGTACTCAGGTCACACCATTTCTGCCACTACTTCTAGCACCTTGTGTTTCAGGAGCTGAGGGTGGAAATTCTTGACCAAGTGCATCTTGTGTGTGATAAAATTTGTGAGCAGCTCGTTGGGCTGTTGTACTTCTAGTATGAGTTTGCTCTACACTTGTAGTGATGTGAATGCACTTCCATAGCAGCACTGAAATGTGTGCATTTACTTACTCCACTCCATTACATAGTGGGTTATGGATTGCCACCGGTTGTGCACCTCTCCTGCATGCTCTGCGCCCACACAGCTGGGCCATTCCTACACACAAACATAATCGTGCTGGAGGTAGGTGGTGCAGTCCTTGGTGAAGGATTGCTGCAATGACTGGAATTTTGTTTGGGGTGGCAACATTGTTTGCAGGTTGTGTGGATTATACTATGGGTTCTGGTGGTCTTCTGCTGTCTACTTGCCATGCTGTTATGGTTGGCTGCACAGTAGTTGGTGGTGAATATTGCATATAGGTGACAATTACTGGCTGAGAAAAAAATTTGTTGTGTGTAGGTTGGTGGAACAGGTATAAGCAGACATGGAAGGATTCACATAGGAAAGTATACAGTAGGAAGCATATAGTACGAAGTGACTGGTGGTGGGGAAGATGTGCAGTTGGCAGCACTGGTTGTTGTGGTATATAGTATGCGAGCAGTGTGCTGTGTCTTACACTCTCCACATGGTTGCCACATGGGCATGGTGTTGGTGACATGCTTGCTGCTGTGGTGCACTGTGTGCATGTTAAGTGTCCAGTTTGCATAGTAATCCTCTCCCCTGGGTAGAGACAGTAGCCATTTACATGATGCGCACAGACACGACACACTACTATGCCTCTGTTCTCGCCTCTGTCACACACATGTCTGGGACTTGAGTTGGCTGGTAGCCAGGTCCCATTAATAAGTCGCAGTGCACTGTGTTATGACACACTGAGTCCTGTGATGCTAAACACTCTCTGCATTGAAATTGTCGAATTTCGATGGTTTCGAGTTCGGATGCATAAAGGCACGCTGCATGGTACATTAGAGTGCACCCTACACACTACATGGAAGGGGTATTAAGCCCTTCGCGTACAAAATTTGCACATTTCTGCTGAAGTTGTGATGGTAATTTTGAATTTTATTTGAGGTTGGATAAAAGAATTTTTCGAAGTCCAATGTAAACAAATCCTCACTGAGGTCATCACAAGTGTTTTTCAGTTCACTGTTGCCCACAGCACTGTCGGTCGTTGGGCTAATCTTGCGGTCGCATTGACAGGATTATGTGCCCTTTTCAAACTTGGCCAACATATTCTGTGAAACAGGGCATAGATACTGTGGGCACAATGATGCAAGGGCTACTCTGAAAACCTGGCCAACCATTGTTTATGACGCATGGGGGCGAATGTAATGACCTACCCCTTCTCAGAAGAGCCCTCCATTCGCCTGCTGGAGGGGTGGACCACCCAGCGGAGCACG